>JAUPFT010000029.1:5075000-5382327 GCA_036936625.1 Parnassius smintheus behrii
AAATTGTTATTTTTTACGTTTATTTATTCAATTACATAATTATTTATCATGTTTATGTGAACTCTACATGTGAAAAAAAAAACAGTTTTTACGGATTTTATCCACATCAATTGAGAATGAGCTTACTGTGTCTTGAATCTCACTCTTGGTAGGTGTGGATAAAATCCATGAAAATAATTTTATTCTTTACATTAAATTATACAATATTGATTCCAAAAAAAAACTAAAAACTTGAGCTAAAAACTTAAATTTATCATGCAGTTCTTACTCTCCGCGGTATAGTGCTTAGAACGCTGGGAGCATTTCCTAGCTGAATGGCTAAGCACACTACATACTACAACGCTACGCGCACTACTACACTACACACACCGTCGTGTCTCCTGCCATCGTCTCTAAATATTCTGCAATTCTCTAGAACAAGAGCTCTTTTATTACATTAAACTTTGTGGAGCCCGAACTCGTCGACGTCGCTACCACTAGGGCGCTGATGAGGTTGACAGATCGCCGCTCCTAATTGGATTCCTACGGCTATGCACAAGCTTTTCTATCAAGTAATGTGCCGAGATTACTTGATGGTGAAGCGTATGACCAGTGACTCAATTGACATATATATTTTTATTAAACTGAAACGGCAACCGAATTTACATTCTACCAGAAAGCAAGTGGCTAGAAAATGGTGGCAAAATTTAGCGAGCATTCTGCTACCCCAACTGTCACGTTTTGAAACAAAGGTAATCCGAAGCCGTAGACGAATAATTATTCAAATATTATTTGATGGATCCGTGTTGCAGTGCCTTGGTAGTAAGTAGCGGCGCTTAGAGCTGCGAGTTTGATATCTGCACGAAACATGACAAAAAGAACGAGTATAATTCCTTAACGCTAAACTTCAGCGGGTAATTTAATTCAATTATGATCAGAATACAAATGCGTATGCCCAGTTCCTTTGTTTTCTCAATGTTTTTTTAAAGAATAAGGGTGACCAACGAGCACACAGGCCACCTGATGGTAAGTGGATGCTGTGGCCTATAGACATCTACATTTCTCCTCGATTAAGAATCAAAACGCAGATGCGTTGTCACTCCTAAGGACTAAGATGGAATGCCTCGTTTCCAGTAAAAAAGGGTCTCCGGTTCTCTAAACTCACCATATGAAACACAGCAGTATAAAGTTGCTATTTTACACGGGTATTCTGTGAGAGCGTAGTCCTGCCCCGGTCGAACCGACCCATTCGTGCTACAACCGTAAAGCTGCAGGCGTGGCTCTATCAATTCAACAATAATTTCAAATGTCGACTGTTAAAAAGAAAGTTATTAACACACCGAATAATACTATATTTATATCTATCCCTCCATCCGTTACATCCTATAAAATCCCACTGCAGAACATAGCCATCACTCATAGAAACATGAGGGTGTCTTTCCATAGTTCCGATGCTGTGTAAGTGAGTTTGCAATCGCAATTTTTAAATTCGTATAATATATAACAATTGTTGTTTTAAATTATCATAAAAATAAAATTTACTGATGGTAGAACAGGTCTGGTATGGTAGGAGATCTAGTGTCTACGGGTCCGTCCGGGTAGGAACTACCCTTCTGTCTATTTCTGCCGCCAGGTAGCAGCGCCTGCACAGGTGTCCGTGGACTGTAGTAGCCGCAAGTTACGATCCTTAATAACTCCCAATAATGGGCACGTAGCAATAAGTCCGGCGCGCTGCTTCATTGCGTGCTGGCTGATTTTACATGTTTTTGAAATATTTTGTTTTTGAGATATGCAAACATAAATGCTCAATTAAAATAACTATTAGCAAAACAATGATTATCTTATTTGTTTACCTGATTGACCGACTAACCGAATGTTTTTATTCAGGTTAGTGTCTTTCTAAGTTTTCGTGACAGTTTAATTTACAAATAAATCATCATCATATAGAATAGCAAAAAACATGACCGCGCGAACGAAGTCGCGGGCACAGCCAGTATAGTAATAAGGTTATTAATGAAAACTTGTGCGTGTTTAAAATACTTGAAAAAGTTGACGTATGACATAAAAGTACTTAAGCCATGCACATTTGGATTTACCACAAGTTTTGGTACTGCTTTCGCCAATTAGCCTATTAAGCATGACGATTACAGCAAATAAATCTTCCGTACTATCCAAATGGGCCATGTTCAATTTTTTATTTAATGCTTTTGTTGATCAGCAAAATGACAAATCTGAGCCACATCTAATGGTCATCAATGAACGCAATATTTTCTGCCCACTCTACGTCTTGTTGTATTTATTCAGGGATAGTAAAATAAATACTTAAAATATTTTCTCTTCCTTTTTGGTCAGTGAAATAGCTCTAAAGCTTCAAGTAAAATACTAACTCAATGCTGATTTGTTTCGTATGACGAGTGTGGAGAACGGAGACGCCTTTTACTCGAAACGAGGCATTCCACCTTAGTCCACACAGGTGACGACGCATTTGCATTTTGATTCGTAATTAAAGGTAGATGTAGATGTCTATAGGTTACAACAACCAATTATCATCAGGTAGACTGTGTGCTCGTTTATCACCCTATGCTATAAAATAAATTATAACATGTGAGTTACGACATTTCAACATGTTTCTCCATTTTCATGAAAATGAGAGGTGGTTGTTTCGGTAGGAGGAGTTATTACGTACAATTATGTATATTACAAACATGTGTTATTACAATAGTTTGGATACAGTAAACGTGGTTTGTTGAAGATGGATAATCGATTACCTATTTAACGGCCTATACTATCTCAGCTCAAATTCTAATTTCGCCTCCACTTTCCCGCGCCACTCGTTCGTACACTATGCGCGTCTCGTGGTCACGCGGGAACGCGAGGCCAAAGCGATTTTGTTAGAAAACTGATTATCCTATATAGACTGATTATATCAATAGTTATTAAACTGTTATCGGACGAGCACTAAGTAGGTACTAAAGTTTTCAGTCATAATTTAATCTTAATTATATGAACATAAAATTATATGTCGCAAATTTAATTTCATTGTACATACCAACTGCATATTCTTAAGTTTATAAGATTGTAAAATGCAAAGCGTAAAGTTATTACCAAGCTAGGGTTGCCAGGTCTTTAAACCGAAAAGCCGGACAGACCATCCAGCTTAGCCGGATATTTTGATAAACAGGCCGGACACCCTTAATTATTTAGTCTTAGTATAACACGATATATATTTTTAAGGTAAAACAATGCTTATAGCATTTATTATAATATTCTAATTTAAAATTGAATGAATCAGTGTTCTTTATTACTAATCATTTAATATTTATTACAATATTAATTTCAATAATTACAACAATATGTATTTAGGTACATGAAAAATGTAAAAAAATGGTCAAATATAAAAAGCCTGAAAAAAGCCAGCAGGCCGGACACCGTCTAATTTGGCCAGACACGAAATCATAAAAACCTGACTGTGTCCGGCTTTATCCGGACGCCTGGCAACGCTACACCAAGCCAATGCCTACAGAACTTCAGTACAATGGTGATTCGGGCTTGAATAGTTTTTTGTAGCAGTAGAATTTATACAGGGGCTAAGAATCGGTTTGCAAAATTTCTTATATAGGTATGAATATGTAGGTACTTGCATAGACCTACTACCAACATAATTACATACGTAAACGGCTGTCACATTACATACATACACAAACTATAAAACTCAAGCTTAGTACTAAACCAACAATGGGCAGATCCTTCCACTATAAAAGGAAAATTCTAGTATAAGCTGACCTCTCATTGTACGTAATGCGTTTACAATTTGAGATCAGCTTATACTGGAAGATGTAGTTTGATAATTATGTAGCCACGTGCACTAGTAACATATTATTTGTTACATTTTTAGGTAGGTAGTAAATACTCACGTACTCACAATTTAGCTAAAGGTAAACTATCAGGGTACGTCAGTACTCAATAGGTCCATAATTTTTATGTACTTATTTAGTAGGTAGCACTACAGTCAGATAAGTTATTTTTTAAAAAACGTTACCCCCACACTAGGATTTTCAACAGTATCATGTAGGCAGTTTACAAAAATATAAATTGCACAAAGACAAACATCCAGATCCGGAACAATTATTTGTACGTCATACAAATAATTGTTCCGTGCGGGATTCGAACCCACCGACTCCAGCGTAGCGACTCATTGCTAACCCAGTGCACTACGGAGGTACGGAGTACCGATAACGTAAGGACGGATAAGTAAGTTACAGTTTTATTTCTTTATAGTTAGATATTATAGGTAGGTACTTACCGAACAAACTTATATTTTTTTATTACTTACTAAGTGCTTGGCTTCTGCACTACGGTTCGGGGGTTCGATTCCCATACGGAACAAATATTTTAATGGCCTACAGATAGTTGTGAAAATTTGTGTTTGTAATCGCACCGTCTCCGATTCAGGAGAAATCCTGAAGTGGGGCAACGTTATAAAAAAACAATTACTAATAATTTTGTTGAATATTGAAAAAACAAAAACAAACCTATTTAGGTAACTTTTTATCTTTTTTTTTTCATAAAAATGCACTACACTCGATAGTCAGTAGATACTTACTTTATTAAGTTAATCATACGCTTCCTATTTTTATTACGCTTATTTCCCATTGCGCCAACACTATAAACCTAAGTGTCTATTCTAATATTTTAATTTTACGTCGTCCTGTTGCCTAATGTGTGTTCTGAGCACAAGCGACACAACCATCCCCTTCAAAAGCCGGAGCTAGAGTGAATGACGTTGGTCGAGTGGCAGGGAACAAACTTTAAAACAACGTAATGATAATGAAAGTAATAATTAATAAAAAAAGTAAATACCACAAGCCATGCTTTACAGTTAGTTCAGTTAGTATGCAAAGTTACATGAACTAATTTTAAGTATTTTTTGAATACTAGCGGTTTATAGTTCGGTTTGGAGGTAACTTTAGATTTTTTTTCTATCGAGAAAATTTTATAATCGTGTTTTCGTCTAACATAGTGCTTAAGATTAATCCTCAACTTCACCATATATTTATTTCAAAAACAACGCTGCAGTATTTTCGGCATAACAGAGGATCTTGCTAAGCCATTTGAAGTACTATGCGCCCTTAAGGTTAGCTATCCCTTGATATTCTTTTGAACGGCTTTTACCACTAATACAATTAATGATTTTAGTCTAAGCATCACTGAAATCACAGGTATAGTTCATAGTTCAAATATTTAATACAATAAAACGCCGAAAACTTCAGTGCGCGTATCCAAATATCGATTTGAAATGTACACAGACGTGACGGGGCTGATCCCGGATATTTGTTTTAGACTATACTTGATTTTTCATCTTCCAGTAAATAGTTCGCTAAAAGGCGTGGGCTTCTCCTTTATCTCTACGCTTAGAACGGTACTTTGCGATTGTATTTTCAGACGCGCCAACAGGACACTTGACATGCTAGTGCAAAGATACCCTGGAGGTTTTGTATTAAAGCCACTGAATAGTCTTATTCTTGTATAGTTTGACTCTAAAATATTAGCTGCAGTAAATTATACTTCTGGACAAATCGTTATCATCATCAGTAGAGTTCTTCATAAGTCCACTGCTGCATTGACCTCGCCAAAAGACTGCTACAAAGCACGGTCCTGAGCCACCGGCATTCATTAACTTCCTGCATCTCGTATCACACGATCTATTGGCCAGCCGCCTTACACTTCAATTGCCGGTACAGGGTTGCAACTCGAAAACCTTTTTTCTTCATCGGTTGTCAATTATTCGAGCTAAATTGCCGGCCATTGACAGTTCAGCTTACTAATAAGTTGTGCTGCGTTAGTTACTCCGGCTTAAAATAAATGTATATTATGACAGCTGTACATTTTTTACAGACACTGTTGCAATTATCGGACTCAGGAAGGATAACTATATAGATAGTTTTGAAATGCTAGTCATTCTAACATGTAAACAAGTTTGCGTAAAGCAAATAATCGTCACAGAAACGGTAACAGATTTTGCAATAAATTTATCTTGTCCATACAACTTTACAGTCAAGAAATTTGATTGTACTATTAATTAAATGCAGATAAATACCTTTGATTGAAAGCAACGTTGTGAAATTTTAAATTAAGGGAAATATTTCAAACCTCAAGGGAATGAAATCTGAGCTGTAAATAGATTTCAATAAAGGCCATTATTATTTTCGTTATTATTGCTTCCTCAGATAATTTCGAAGATTACTTTAATGAATAGGTTTAATATTTAGCTTTAGTGGTGTTTTTCATTAGAGTGTGTATCACCACCCCTCCTCTACCAACTAAACTACTATTTTTGTAAATGTGAAAAGTATACACAATAGTAGTGTATATAATGAAGTTAAAAGGAAAACTATCATAGGTAAGTATAATTAAGTTAGCGAGTATCAGTTGACCAACTTACAAATTTGGTACACTTAAAAATTTCGTTACAATTCCATAGAACACGACTTAAACTAGCTGCATTATAACTTTGTAATGTTATTGTAAACTGGAAGAAATAAACATTTTATGAAGATATCGACTTATATGCATTAATTCTATAGGCTTACTTTGCGGGCTAGGCAGGGAGGATCTCTCTTACTTACTACATTGGCTTATTTTTTTAGTTGGTAGTTTTTTTTTAACGTTACCTCACACTAAGAATTTCTCCTGTATTGTGGAAGCTGTTTACAAACATAAATTGCACAAGGACAGACATCTAGACCTTGAACAATTATTTTTTGGCAATACAAATATTTTTGTTCCGTGCAGGATTCGAACCCGCGGCTCCCAGCACAGCCACTCATTGCTAAGCCACTGCGCCACGGAGCCGTAATAATAAGATCAGCATCACTTACCGATTGTTTTACCGGTAGGTTCATTTCTGTCATACAATATATCTTAGGGTTGTACTGCGGGGAATATATTTTATAGATGAGATCATCTATGAACATCTTTGTACGGACTTTGCTTGTGAATGATTTGATGTGGGTTATATTATTTTCAAAAGCGAAATGTATTTTTAAATATATATCTGACTTTAAGTATGATTGGAAAGTAAGTCGTTCAGTTTCCATCTTCCTATTTGGGCCAATTTTAAGTCGTATTAGTGGTCAAACCACGAACTCACTGAATACGCTCAGCATAAAACTTTTTTTTACATTGTGTTTGGCCCGACACGCACTAGACCAGTTATATTACATTAGGTGCAGAATAATTCGTTGCCAATAATTTAATTTATAAATAACTAAGAATGATATATAACGTCAGCTTGAAACAAGAAAATGGTTTTATTTGTAATCTCTCTGAGGCAGGAAATACGCCCAGTACATAAAGCAACCTTCATTAGAAGAAACCTATTGTAAACAAAAAAAAAATCATTTAAACCACGTTGAACCCACCAAACTTACCTCGTATTAGTTCTTTTTATCGGTACATTTCTGGAGCCATTTATATCGCGTAACCAGTATAAATACTTATAACTGTATTATATTTGCCCTACGGAACTTATTTTATTTGAACTGTTAGTCAAAATAACTCGATTACTGCTTAACAGTGTTAGTTTCAAAAGTAAAAATTCAAAGGGTTGGTTTGTGTAATGACTCGGCATCAGACGACTGTTTGTATTATTAGACATAGTATCTCTGGTGTCGTTCTCTTACCATTCATTCTTTCGACATGGACGTATACAATATACGCCAAATATATATGCACCTGAAAACGTAAGTTTACGTTTATCCTTGTCATCTTGATATTTTTGTATTTACTGCTAAGCACTTTCAGAAAATTCCTAGCATGCGTAATGATTTTTCGATGGTTATACCCAACATGTTTCAAAGTTGAGTATGACCATTATTTGCAGGAGAACGTAGAATCTCTCCCAATAGAAACGCTGCGACTTTGTGTTTGGGTTGGTTAACCAATAACTAAATATTAGGTGTGTTAATTCATTGCTATAAACTACCTGATCATATCATCATCATCATCATTACAGCCTTTCACAAGTCCACTGCTGAACATAGACCTCCTCCAAGGAACGGCACAAAGCACGATCGACGAATGCAGGTGACTCAGGACCGTGCTTTTGTGGCGTTACTATGAGGAGTTTAATATTCAGCAGTAGACTTGTAAAGGGCTGTAAAGAATGAATGAAAATCACTGGCTTCACAGATATGACATTTATAGTTTAAATATTTGATACAATAAAACGTCGAAAGCTTCGGTGATTGGTGGTTCATCAATTGAAAATGTACACAGACATGACAGATCTAATTTCGGGAACTACGAGTATTGGAATACACAGAATATATTTCATTGGATTTCGAACAGATTATCATCCGCAACAACTAATATTAAATATTTCTCACATTGACGTGAATATTGCACATAAATGAAACTAGTTTTACGGATTTTATTTTTAAGTTTTTAATTCTCGGCGTATGGTGTGCTTTACAAGCAATTGTGACGAGGGGTGACTGAGGTTTTTGACCGACCCGCTGTTGGCACGGCTATCTTCTGCTTTTGAGTATTATTGATAGTATAGACACTGAAATCTCGTATATAAGCTCCATACTGTAATATTCATCATCATTCATCTCCTTCTCTTAAGACCTCAAAAACGCCGTGTCATTATTTACTTTTTCATAAATACTATGAGAGTATACTTACTATTTTAAATCCTGAAAATACTAAGTGGTTAACAACGACGAGCGTGTTAATTAATATTATAACAGTTATTCCATTCTATATCGGTACTAGGAATGTCTCGTGTATCGTGCTAGCTTCCAGCTCCGGAACAATTATTTATCGGTCATGCAGTGCCGCCACTAAACACTTTACAGCCATTTTATAATGCGATGTATTTCCCGTTAACTCTAGCATTAATGTGGTTTCCGCTCGTTAAAATTTGTTTATTTTTTTGGTTTTGTGTCTCTTTATGAGTGTGCACACAAAATAAAGGTGTTATTTTTGGCTAGACTTAGTAACTCAGTGTCGCACTAAAGAATCAATTTCGTTTTAAATTCACAACACCCTATTCCACCGTAATTTATCCCAGATCTTAGTAACTACAAGTAAGCAGATAAAAAATTCATATACCCTATAGATTCAAATAAACATGCTGTTTTGTGTTAGATACTTGACATTTTGGCGAGCAAAGGTAGGGCGCTTGCAAAAAATTGTCAGCACGTCGGCAACCCGGGTTCGATTCCCGCCGGAGCCAGTGAAATTTTTAATTACAATTTCAAGTGGAAACTTGAAAGCTTGAGGAATAACTATATTTCATAACATTTGTAAAGTCCACTCAGAAGCAGAGCGGTTAACGAATCGCTTTATAACCCCCTCAGAATTAAGGAGAGGCGCTGTGCCATGTCAATTAGGAGGTCTATGGATGTAGATTTAATTTTATAACATTTTTTTTTTGTTTTCACATTTTCTAGCGTTAGCAAAATTCCTGACCATTACGCTAAGACCAACGTTCTGTTAAAATCAAGGGATTCCGAGACTCACGTTGTTTTATATTATCCTGTTGCTAAGACAAATCGTGGTTTGATTACTGCGAAGATCAATAAATGATACACGGATACAAAGATGCCTTATCACCCCTGTGAGTATAAAATAAAATGCCACATACTCGTTGTTTGTAATTATATTGGCACTTCAACCCTTCAAATAGAAACACAGCAGCTCCCTAACCCTGCAGAATGAAACACAGCTGTGTGTGCACTGCTGGTAGGCAGCAGAAACTTGTGTAAGGGGGTTGCATCAACAAAAATTACCTAATCTAGAGGCTAGATAGAAAAGAACCCTTCCACCTGTGTAGTTAACAAATGATGAACAGTTACCGGAAATAGTCAGCTACCGCATTGGTGTTTCCTAGTGTCAGTGCGTAAATACATGTGTGGTACTATACTATCTGAGTGGTTGACAAATTCTGACTCTATTTATTACGTGTGGCCCTAATCGATGTCAGTTTAGTTAATTTCATGATAATATAGCAATATGTACATATGATATGCTTGAACTAAATTATATATATTTTTATCACTTTTTGCAATCTTTATTGATTTCTGACCGCAGGCCGCGAGGCCCATAGACCTAGGATTACGCTTACGCCTAAATCTATGGCGAGCCCTGAGTCAGATGAAGCTTTAAGAGTCGCATAGACTAACAGCGTTAACATCCAGAAACTAGACCGCGCAATATATAATATATTGCACTTTCTATTTTCTCAATATTTCAGAATATTTGCCTTTAGTACAATGTCAAATAGTTTTAAAAATCATAGATTTAGATACTTGTGATTTTATTACATTACGTTCATTTAGTAACATTTAGTCATTAAAACATTTCGTCCTATTGCATTTCGGGTTTGTTAAATTATAATACAGATTAAAAAAAAACAAATTCATATTGTGAATAACATTGAGACTTAAATAATCAGTATAAATATTAGATAATGCTGACTATTAAATATAATCAAGTAAATGGACAAAGAAAATCTTAGAACAAGGACATACATAATAAAATTGTGTTGTCTTGAAAACATTTGTAAGTGTTGTTTTCTTACAAAAATATATTTTATTTGGAAATATGAGAAGCGATATTTTAATATTCTATAAAATAAAATCAACTTATTTTATATTAATATATAAAAATATTAATAATCTAGAAATTTAACTTTATTTCAAACTCATGAGCTATTTTCTTGTACGTTAATAAAAATATATAAATGTACGAAATATGGAACACACATTGTGTTTTTCAGTTAGGTGTTCTTGTATTGTAGTTATTATTTACTTTGCCTTTGAAAGTAGTTTTGTAATATAAGTAGTGAAAATAGTTCGCCAATTTAACCTAAAATAAGTTGCAGCTGAGACAGTTAGTTATTGAATTTTATGAAAACTTTCTAGTAGAGCGAGGCAAAGCATTGTGCATGAAGTTTTTATCAAGTGTGGGTGCAAAAAATATTCAAACGCAAGTGAACCCCGCTCTCAATTTATTTTCTAAAACATGATATCATATATTTTTAATTTTTTTGTTTTATCATTATTAAAATATAATGCATAACTTAAATGCTTAAGCTAAGGCTTTAGTAGAGAGCGTTAGACGGAGCGTGCAGTGCAGCGGCGCAACCGGCTGCATCCCGAGCGGCACTCAGCACGCTGAAAACAAAGCGTGTTCTCGTCGTGCTCGTGAACTCTCTGCCCCTCTGCACGCTAATGCTCAAGTTGAGACGACAGGATGGCATACATCCCGAGCGCCACTCAGCACGCTGCAAACAAAGCATGTTCTCGTCGTGCTCGAGAACTCTCCGCCCCTCTGCACGCTAATGCTCAAATTGAGACGACAGGGTGGCATACATCCCGAGCGCCACTCAGCACGCTGCAAACAAAGCGTGTTCTCGTCGTGCTCGTGAACTCTCCGCCTCTCTGCACGCTAATAATCAAGTTGAGACGATAGGGTGGCACACATCCCGAGCGCCACTCAGCACGCTGCAAACAAAGCGTGTTCTCGTCGTGCTCGTGAACTCTCCGCCCCTCTGCACGCTAATGCTCAAGTAGAGACGACAGGGTGGCATACATCCCGAGGAGCGCCTTTCAGCTCACTGCAAATAAGGTGGGTGGACCATGGCATGCCATGCTCCTTCGAAGGCCAATTATTAAAATGTCGTAGTTATTGCCATGTGATTACAAATTCCCTCTACTTACACAAATACCCATCGAACTGAAAATCACAGACGCGGTGGCGAATCGCTCTCGCTACTATTTTGGCAGTACAGTCCCTCACTTTATTGATTTCGGGAATCGACGATGTTAAATTATTTAATAATAATATAATAATAATAAGTTAATTATATAATATCTCAATTATCTTCTCATATGACGTTATTATCATTATCATCTATTTAAGGTTTTGGTAGGAAAAGAAAAAACTAAGTTTTTTGGTAATAATTTCCATTAGACGCAGATTAGTGTTAAGTTTAGCAAATCCATCAACGACAGAAAAGACCCATGTACACCAGACAGAAATAAGATGTCATCATGATCTGTTACATTTACGCGAACATTAAAATGAAACTAGTTTTTGCGGATTTTATCGCCCTTATTAACCTTATTCTATACACCCGACCTTTCTAGCACTTTACAGCACCGATGGTTACGGGTGGAGACTGAGATGGTCGTCGTCACAATGTCGTAATTAATCCGAACCAGATGAAAATTATTAATTTTTGTTTGTTTGTTTCAGAGACAGTAAATAGCTAGCTGCCGAACTCCAACACGTCAAGCAAGTTTTGCATGACAACAAGCTTCGGTGCCCGCGCCTACGTCACAGTGAGCGAGTGAAACCGGCCACAATCGAGCGTGTGCCTGCTGTACCGCCATATTTCAGAGGTGTCACTGACAAGATTGGCTACAACATAAACTGTGATTCCATTAGATCTTATTTCAAACCTCTACACTCGCCATATGACACACAGCAGCATTAACCTGCTATTTCATGCGGGTTATTATATACATACACTCACTCATAGGAAAACCTAAAATACCACAACACAACAGCAAAATTTCACGATAATATAAGTTCATACTGCGTAGATCGGAACAAAAATTAAAAAAAAATATTTTTAATCAGGAGGTAGCGGTGGTTAACTTTGAAATTGGGACGTCGAACACTTCAGTGCCCCCGTGACCGTGGATGCAATAAAGTGTTCGAAACGTGGGGAATATAAAATAAGTTACTAATACACGATAATATTAAATTTGTTGTTTTATTTAGGAAGATGTCACTTGAGGGCTCTAAATATCACCCCACTCAAACGTTTAACCCTTTATAGAATAAATGACAAACAGCAAGTAATTACATATTTCTTATAGCAGTCCTCCACTTTAAGGAGTGATGACCTGGTAAGAAATGCAGGAAGTCATTGGATGAATATGGCTCGGGAACGTGAGTACAAGAGAAGTGTTCTTAGGGAAATGAGTAAAATGCCTGAAAAGACCTTAAAATCGTTAGAATATTTTACCATGTAAAAAAATTTAATCTTTGTTTAACTTGAAAACATTTTAAAGCTTTTTTCTGCAAAATATATGAAAACAAATTGTCGGTATTAGTTATTACCCAAGCTTTTTTTTTATTTAATATTTAATTCAAAAAAAACTTATAAAACAAAATAACTCGTTTGTTGTATAAATATCATACACCTTCCTCATGTGGTTTTAAAAGTTGGATAAGGGAAATTTCAAGAATGTTTTATGACAAATAAGACAGCGGAAGGTTCTTACTACATAATAATATAATGTCAGAACTTAAATATGTAGGTCAGCAAAATGAAGCACCGTCTGAATTTAAAGTCACCTAATGGTATTCCTGATAAGCCGCAGACTAGTCTGTTATTTGGAATTATTTTAAACACTTATGTGTACTTTACAAGAGAGTTTAAGATTTGAAGTTTGAAAAAAAAATTTAAAATAATACAACACGCAGAGCCGTGGTAGCTCAGTGGTTAACGCTCGCTGTAAATATAACAGAACGCGAGTAACCCGGGTTCGATCCCCGCCGGCACCAATGAAATTGTTAATTGCAATTTTAAGTGCTGATTTACCACGTGCTCGGCGGTGAAGGAAAACATCGTGAGGAAACCTGCATGTCTGAGGAATAAGAATAAAAAATATTTCGAAGACATGTGAAGTTCGTCAACACGCATTTGGGCAGTGCGGCGGACACTTCCTTGCCCTAAACCCTCTCAGAAATGAGGGGAGGCCTGAGCCCAGCAGTGGGACGTATATAGGCTGTAACTTTACTTTACTTTTTTTACAACACGCAGTATTATTTTTATTTATTTTTCCAATTTGTAAAAGACAACATAATAATAATAAATTTATAAAGAAACCTCTTGCGCACTGATTTTAAAAGAATGCAGGCGATTTGACTTACCTCATGACGTTATCCCGTACGATGGCTTCACGTTATTACATCCATATATATCCCTTCCAATACTGCAACTTCACAAGTTGCAGCCATAAAACTTTAATTTTAAATAGACAATTCATAAGATTGAAAAGTACACTTGGACATGTAAAATTAATATTTTGCTTCTATTTCCTGGTGGTTCCCGGGTTCTTTTTCTAAATAGCCTCTAGTTTAGGCAGTTAGGGTTAATACTGTTTTTTTTTTCGATTCAAGGAAGCTAGGAAGAGTTTGTGTTTTAGTATGAACCGTTAGGTTGCCAAAATAATTATATATGGCATTTCATTTTAGCTTAAAGTGGTGACAAGGCACTGCTTACCTTCTGTCCGAAGTTCGTAAATGTTGTGAATGGACTGCATCAGACATACATAAACACAATCAGGTAGATTGTTAGCTCGTTTGTCAAGTAATTGTTACAGTAAGCTTTCCAGCTAAACTTGAAACACATGCTCTTGAATAATGGATTTGAACATATGGTGTTAAATTGTGTAATCCACACTCTAAACCATTTAGTTACCGTGCATCGTATGTTCGAAGTTCAAACAGAGTGTAATGTACACGTAAATTTGTCACACGGGGAAAAAGTTAGTTTTGTGTTAGTATTCCCGTTTACACTATTTATATATCAAGGTTTAATTAAGAAACCTTAAACTACTGCAATTCAACAATTGCAAGACCTTTAATTTTACTTGCTTCAGGCATTATTTGTCAAATTTGATATTTGAGTCCCTATGACATGACACTAATTCATGCTAGATATTCTGGCTGCGTTACGAGATGAGATTTGACTGTTGAATTAAGTTGTGTTATTATTATTTGGTTGTCAATCCCAAATTTGCTCATAATTGACTTAAGAGCCGGGATCGACTTGTGCGGCACTGTCAAAAGCGGGTAACAGAGACGCACTTAGATTGTGTAAAAAATTGATGTAGAAATTTAATTTTTGTTTCATTCATTAGAAGACTACAGCCTATTAAAACAACGCTAACGGCCAAGTGCCTAATATACGCCCTGCTACATAGATTGACTAAAAGCGGGAATATTTGCTATAGTTAGTGTTTTTAGTTTTTTTTTTGTAATCGGAAAGATTCGGCTGCTAATATCCGGTTCCATAATTTATAGTATAGTACTATATTCCAATTTTTCTTGTCTCAACTTGCATTAAATAATCGCATTCAATCATCTGCGTGTAAACAGTTGCTTAAATACAATTTTTGTAGTCAGTAATTGCTGTACAAGAAAATGGCATCATATAAATGGGCCTTAAATCAGACAAAATGAAATTATTTTATCTCTTTTTTGAATCTCGTCCTCTTTGGGTATAATTAAAGTGTTAAGAGGCCCACTATAGTAAGGTTATTTATTTGTTAACACACTTAATACTTAGTTATTGGTCGACCGTCCAAACGCGAAATTGCAGCAAATACCCATCTGCAAAGCGTGCTGAGTACCGTTACCGTTACCGTCTATTAAAGCCCACTGGTGAACATAGGTTTCCCCTGTAGATTGCCTCATAGGTGGGATATTTGCCACAGTTGCCACGCTTGGCAAGCGGGTTGTAATCGCAGTTTATTTATTTTTAGTCGTCATTAGGAAGACGCTGCTGTTCAACTCCTAATTTTTACTCTATCACCTCTTACGGTATCCACGGCATGGTATGGGATAATTAATATTCTTACACCGCCACTAGACGGTATGTGGTCGTACGGTGGTAAGTACGATTATCTTAAACCGTACTGTAAGTGAGACTGTCAAAGTAAGCCGCGTCGAGTGTTTTTATTTTTTATTTAGCCCATTGTAAAGGAGAGACCCGTGTAAAATTATGATATAGACTGCACGGATCACAGGTTATTCTAGTACGGTTTTTTAACATAATTTTTTTTTATTACGCAATCCTTATTGGCAAAAATGAATTTAATATTTCTACATGTTTGTCGTGTGAGCATAGATAATTTTTTCTATAGGAAATGCATCACTTAAATACAAGAAAAATTCCCGGTATCTGCCTCTAACTTGCCTTTCTAAGAATATTCCAATTGATGACGAGGTTTGCCAATGAAATTTGATTTTATTGCTTGCCAGGCATGTGAATATGATAACGTCCTCCAGACCGAGTTTCGGTAACAGCGCCTTAGTTTTTAGGTGACTATCCATTGGCGCAGTACGGGATTATTGTGACCGAGTGTATGCACAAGCACAAATGCTGTCGCTATTCCCATTCTCACATAGTTCATTGAGACGGCAATTTGAAACGACCGGAGATCATGCGCAAGACCTACGGCTTTACGTGCTTACCGAGGCACGGGGTGAAACACCGTGAACTTCCTGACTCCAGGTTGCTGCTGAGAATTTCTTGAACTAAGAACTCAATATATTTGTTTAGTTTGCCTGATCTAGAATTCAAACACAGGACCACATGAGCAGTCCCGTTTACGACTTCTAGAACAACAAAGCAGCATGTAAATATAATATAGCTGGAATTCGTATATTCATACAATGGTGTTTAAATAAAATAAAAAAACTTGTGTCCAGATTATAGAGCTAAATCCTTAAAAACTTTCTTAATATGAAATTTTGCAATAAATATCAACTAGTAAATTGTTGATAATAAAAACCTAAAATAATTACGTAACAATTGACATTCCCCGCGTCACAGAGCCAGCGTCACGTGAAGTAATAAAATTATCATTAACTGCGTCATTGCTCCATTACAGGATCCGAGTAGATCAGCTTAATAGTAATGATTGTATTAATTTAAATAACAGAATTAACTGTTTGAAGCTATATTTAAAATTAATTTGCAGAATTTTTAATTATTTGTTATGTATACGTAAACATTTTATATCTTTATACTCCCAACGTTTTGAATGAATTTTTAATCACCGGCGAATTTACCGGACCGATACGACTTAGGGATCTTCATGAAAAGAGCTCACTCCTTTCTAAAAGCCGGCAACGCATCTGCAATTCCCCTGGTATTGCGGTTGTTCGTGGGCGGAGGTAGTCACTTACCATCAAGTGAGCCGCATGCTCGTTTGCCCCCCTCTTCTATAAAAAATAAAATAAATTAATGAAAAATACTACGCGTTCATTTCGAGTTTGCCATCGTAGACCGTTACGACGTCACAGCTGACGGTACCGTAGACGAAAAAAGTCATCATGTTTATGTTTTTTAGTATTCATATTTTCAATAAAGTTAAATAATAACGTGTTCGATGAAATAAAATATTTTTTGAATGATGTGTCTTTATATTTCTTAAAGTACGTTCAGATATACCAGTGGCGGCCGCAGTTCTCTTGATAACGTTATCGAATGATTTTAATAGCGCCTGGTACTTCTTTTCATTTTCCAACAACTTAATTTCTATTTCCAACGGTGCATCGGATGCTTGGATGGTGCTTTCTTCGCATCACGAAGTATAGATTCACTGCTCAGTGGGCCCTATAATCGACCTTGTTTGTTCTTATTTTAGTTACACAAATTAAAATTATCTTGTTGATCTACAATTCAGCTGGGAACCAGGAAAATATAACTCTGACATACCTGTAAGCGTGGATGTGTAATGGATATAAATAAAACGAAGTCGAAATATGCTCTGTTGAAAAGAATAATAAGTTATCACCATTTTAAATAATTTAATGAAATTGTAGATGCATTCCGTCAATCACTTTCTTGGCAAGACCAAATGCTCCAATAAGAATAAATTCATTTATTGCATCCTAATATTGATGAAAACGAAACAAAACTAACGACTTATTCAGTGCCAATTGACTATAGTTGGGGTAATATGTTATATGTTTTTTTAATTGTGGCTACCTATATTATACTACTGTATAGTAGAACACATTTTCTGTCGAGAATGGGTCCCGCCTGGGTAGATAAGCACCCTCTTGCTTATTTCTGCTGCCAAGTATTATAGTTCCGGTCTCAATGTGTAAAAACAAAGTTTGTATAATTAATTTGTTGTAAAATACAGGCTGTTAGGTATTCTATCTGAGTCTCCAAACGTAACAACGCATATGTAGCCTTCTTCATGTAAACTCGGCTGCAGGTTTAATTGGACAGCAGTTGCAACAACCACATCAGACGGACTATTGGTAAGTGGCTACTGCTAGTTCAGTTGTCACTTCAGTTTTATACAAAAAGCGGAAACAATTTTAACCTCACAATGTTATGTTTAACTGTATTTCTTCTCTTCTTCTTCTCTCTTATCTTCTTCTTCTATCTATCTTATTGAAGTTAAATACTGTTCTTTAAATTGTAATAAAAAGTTACAACGGTCGAGCTTAATTTTATTTTAGCGGTGAATTGTCATATTTTAATTTATGAGTTTGATTTTGGTGTTTACTACAAGAGCCCTTCTTTGATGGTTTACATTCGATACAAGTTGTTAAAATGCAATGTCGTGAGCTCTAATTGTTCTACGAAACAATAACTACCTCTTACAATTAACAAATAACTTATGGATAATGATAACCAAGTTCCATATTTGTGTATATATCAAGGTGTAAGGAGAATCATGCAACGTTTCCTTCAAATGGTAACCTATCCAATGCATATTTTACTCTAAGTATTGATGGTCAACCCTCTGGTGATCAAGTAATGGTGGGGCAATCCATTCAACAATCTTTCGCAAGAATTTAAATTAACACTTCACAGACTGGTGATAAAACCGCATTTTTGGTGTATCAGGTGTCGCCTTTGCAATGGCCGACTCGCCTGCTTGTTTCGTAAGTACGGACGTAGAAGAGGCGAGAGAGATCTATCGGGATCATGTCTGTAGTCTCTGCCTTTCCCTCTGGATGACAGGCGTGAGTGTCTATGTATGGTTTATTACAGTCCATCAAAAGTCCACTGCTGTTGCACAACATTGCCCCTCCTTCTGTTTGCTCTTAGCAGAAACTTTTGCCAAAGTTACTATGCTTGGCAAGTAGGTTGGCTACCGATTTTCCTGGTAATAATAATAAATATTCTCCTGGTTTGATTATCTTCTGGCACCTGTTACGACATATACGGGACGATATGGAGTAGTGGGTATACTAACACCTGCAATACACTGTAAGAAATATTAATATTAATTAAAAATTTTAAAATAATAATATTATATACCGATAATATTTTTTAATCCCTCAACTAAATTAGAATCGTTAGCTACATTTTCCGTGGTAAAGTATTAGGCACTCACGTAATTTTGTTTTACAAACCTTAATTATAATAAGGGATAATACATAGGGCGGATTTAATAACGCCTTATGGCACTCTCTTACAGTTAGCTCTGATGATTTGAGAAACTGTCTGTGTGAACAACCAGTACATAAATTTAATAAATAAGTAGTAAAAATATAGTAAATAGTTTAACGCAATTATTAGCGGAGCTAATATATAGGGTTTGATAGAAACTGCCTCTATGAGAAAATGAAACATGTTTATAGGAATACGGGATCTGCCCATAGCGCAACGAACACTTATTAAATCCTTATTTACGGCGGATGCACCCTGGGCGGACTTCGAGATCAGTTGCAGGTTGGCTAAGATTTCCACCACGACACCTAATTAAATTTGACACGAAACACCGATTACGATCTCGTTCATAGTTAATACTTAGGTCTCAAACATTGCTTTCCAGGCTAGTCCTGTCTTTTTAACACAATATTTTGGACCCGTTTCTAAACATGTCAAGAAAAGTAACGCCCAATTGTCCGTAACATCATATCGCACGCGTTGCTCGCAGTTGCAGTACAAGTACAAATGTCTCAATACATTTTGTGTATTGAGACATTTGTACGTGTATTTCACATTTATCAATATCCTAGCGTCGCGTCGCTTCAAAAAATGTACATAGTTGTCACCTGTATTCTCACGGGTATAAGCTCTTTTATTTAATATTATTTACATTTACATTTATTATCAAGCAGTTTTTTATACGTTCTCATTTACTTACGTAAAGTTTCACTGGAACATCCTACAAGGTAACGTAAAATCAAGAAAATAATTTCAATCTAAATCTGTATATTATAGTTTCAAATTTATAAACAATTTCTCGCACCGTCTGAATGATGCAAATATTCTTCAGCTGTTGACGATATCTGCGATTGGATCAGGATATTAAAAAGCCTTTATTCAATCTATGTTTGTTCACGTGGATTTTTAGTAACATTGTCGAATTGTTGACTGATATTTTGCATAAAAGTTGTTCCAATTTAATAAAAAAAATAATACTCTAAGTAAATTATGTAATGATTAAATTTGAAAAATCTTAACATTATATAAAACTTCAAATACTTCACTTATAACAACTTACTTATTTTTTTTATATATTAGGAGTTTTGAAATTTAATCATTACATAATTTACTCGGTGTATTAATTTTTGAGGTTCACTAAATGTTGAAAATGATTAACTAAACATATTTGCTAACTAAATAAGGAAGTATAAATTATATTTCGATTTTTCACACATATTGTAAGCTATGTAAAGTAGACACTTATATAATTTTTAATTATTATTAAATTAAGTATTAATAAAAAATAAATTTAGTCTATATATAGTAATATACTAAAAAAATTGTTGGGAAATCTGTACAATTTTGAAAGGCACTATGAGCTAATTAATTTTAATTCCACTGGCTGAAATTAGAGTGAAAATATATTTCTAGAGTTATTTTTGGACCGTATTCGGTGCGTATTTTTATGCAAACAGATCAAACAATGCCCATAAATCGAACCTCAAAGTGAGAATGAACTGGCAGTGAATATGTTTTCAAAATAATTGCCAATTACCATTTATCGTTTCATATAGATACGTAGGCCACTCAATAAATTTTGAGATGCTCGAAATTTAAAAATGGAACGCACCCGAGTCATACGTTTCTAAAAAGCAAATTTATTTAAAAATAGAACTCCATAAGCGAATTGCTCAATATTAAAAAAAAAAACAAAGTTCTATTAATTTTCCTGCAACGCTTCTCCGCGCTTTTCATTTAAAACTATGGATCTTAACTCTACTTAAATAATTTCCTGAATTTGAATCTGTAATCGGTACTTTGTCATGCTTTTTAAAAGAATTAATGCCCCGACTTCAGATTCAATGTAAATTATTATATTCTAAGTTTCTGAAATAGATTCTTGCTTATTGTTCAAACTTTAATGTTCTACTGTCTTTGTTAGTAAACAGTACCTATGTCAGTGTGCTTTTATATATAATAAATAAAATAAAATATTTAATATATATCCTATGCAATTAAATATGCGCAAAAAAACTTTAACGCATTGGTCGAGTACACATATAGCGGGTCATTCCCAACACGAGTATCCTCTGATTACTCACTGAGAAGTCTCAGCAACATTTCGTTAACAAAATTACCGAAATAAACGCGTTATTTATTAATTTGTTTATTACCGAGAGCAGTTTAAGTGTAAAGATTTAAAAATGCAGATGCAGCACTCTGATTAAATGTCTCGTTTCCAGTAAAAAGGGTCTCCGGTTCCTTACACTCACCATTCGAAACACAGCACCATTAAGCTGCTATTTTACGCTGCTGTTTTAGTGAGAGCGTAGTCCCTCCCCGGTCGAGCCGACCTATTCGTGCTATAATAATAATGCTGTACCACTTAAGTTTAGGTTGTGAAAATGTTACCAAATCCTGCATGAGATTTGCTCCTCGTTTGATGAACTTAAAATAAGAAACGGGTTAGCTGTGATTCCTTCGCCTTACCAAATTTTCTCACCATGTATGTATCTATATATAACAGCCGTGTTATACTGATTTATTACATTTCAAAAAGGTTATTTGTCAAATACTAACTTTTGCCCCCAGATCTCCTAGTATGAATATAATATAATAAACGTTTCAATATTAATTTTAGGTAGTAGTTACAAAAAGAATCCTAATATAACTGTTATGTATCTTTATATCTTAGCTCACACCTTTTGCCCATTGAACATGAAGAATTTTATATTGGCGGATCCGCGGGCAGAAGTTAATAATCAATGAAATATCCTTTAAAAATATAATAAATCAATATAATGCGCTTGCCATATAGGTGTACTTGAGATAACGTAAGAGAAAGGAAAAGCAGATTAACTGAGGCTTATGAGAAACGAATTACAGCCGTCACGTCTCTTGTTTCGTGCTCGTCCAACAAAGTAATAACTAATTCTTGTCAGCTGCTATGTTGACAATGTGTGAGGTATTGTTTAAGTGCAATTTTCTATTTACGTTACAAAAAAATGATAGCAAATACAGTTCATGTATAAAATATGATTTTTTCCATATTTCAATTAACACTTTTATACATATTTCCATTAACAGTGTTTACTAATTATGTAAAAGGAAACTCGCTTGTGTTTGTTGTTTTGTTTGTTTAAATACTTTTAACCTCCTGCATAAAAATAACAATTAAACAATTAACATTTAACAATTTAGCGCATACGCTTCGTAAGCTTCATCTTTTAGAATTTAATTTACATTTAGCTGGAATTGAAAACGGCTTTCTTCACAAGTTTTTTACACAACATAGTATCAAATTAAATTTAATCAGAACCACATGCACTAACCGTTACAAATGCTTGCACGAGATAAACAAATTCATTTATTTTATGTCTGAACTATCTACGTCTGTTCCACAAAGCATTATGGGATCATAAACTCTGACCAAAATGTTAAAAGGGTAAATACGTATTTCATCATCATAATCATCATTAAAGCCCACCAAAAGCCGGTCATTGAAGCTGTATTCATCCATATATTGCCTCATAGGAGTACATTTATCACAGTCGCCACGCTTGGGAGGCGGGTCGGTAATCGCAAATGTTTTATTATTTCAGTTGTTATCAGGAGTTTGTTGCTGCGCATCTCCTGCTTCATTCCTCTCCGTCGCCTGTTGCGACACCGACGAAGTGATACCTACAAGTTGTGAATGTTTTTAACTACTTTTTTTTTACTCCACGGCGACAATTTTTAGGCTATTTTTAAGAAAAACCAATATGCTCTTATGCTGCCACTATACGACACATTTCCTCATTTCACACATTATTGTACTTTTCTAAATACATATTAAACACATTTATAATATTAAATACACATTGCATAGTGTTATATAGTCTAATATATATAGATAGTATATATAGTATAGTATATAGTCTTACTTTTTTACTTACTTTACATACACATACATTTATTTAAGTTATTTATTGCATTTATTTTCTTAAGAAAAGACTGCGTTACGATTAGATTTACTTGTGAAAAATTAAACCGGATCGTCCACCTGCAGTTCACGGGCTCCTGCAATCAATCACTTCAAACAAAGAAAGCTACAGAAGCGGTTTTACCACTGATAACTTGCTGTAGGGATTGTTGTCAAGCAGCAGATTTATTGCCGCTCAGTTTCTGATAAACTAATTTAAAATATTTGTTATCAAAACTTCTGAATAATTGGAAAGTGTTTTATGAGAGATGCGTTTAAAATTCGTAATTTATGACATGCATGCACAAACATAACGCAATAATTCATTTGTATGCCATAAATAGAATTAAGACCCCAACTTCAATAATGTGTGACTCCAAAGAAATAAAACATATTTCACTTTCAATTGTGAATGTGAAATATATTTTATTCAATTTGAGTCATTTGATGTCGGCTTTGAATATTTATCAAATTTCATTTTTACCCTTTTATATGGACTTGAGAAAATCACAATCTCAAAGTTGTCTTAATAGTAGTCATCATCCAATAATTTTTTATAAGGTTAAGGTGTTACCAGTTTTTTACTTAGCTTAGCTAGCAGTTTTTTACTAACTTGTTAAGGGTAAGACAAGTTGACATTGATAAACAGTTCATAATGTGTGTCTAAGTACAAGATTTCAACGAAAGTTTTCAAGAAATCACAAAGTTTATCTAATTGTCATAAATTTAGAGACAGTCGCTTTCAATGAAAAGAGGATTTAAATTTAGCTTTTAATATAATTTCCAAACTTATTAGCTCCCTTAGCTTTGTTTAACATACAGTTAGCGTAACAACAAATTTATTCGTAAATAGAAAATATTCAAAAAAATTTCTTTATAGGTAGCAAAAATTTTTAATTTAACATTTTTCTTATGCTGCAATTGTACGCAGTGAACCCGGGGGGCTTGAGATGATAAGTGACACACGTGACTGCCATAAATGACTTGACATAATTTGTTTTCCAACAAATAGACGAAATCGTAGCTTTCCATTAAATATATTTACGAGCTGCTCTGGCTAAAGAGAATATTATGTGGAGAGTGAAGTGATTAAAGGGAAATTTCCTTAGATTGTAAGTATTCAATAGGGTATCGATTACAACCCTGTTACTTTGTGTACAACACCAATACAAGAAACAATGTTATTGTTATATTATCGAAGCTCTTCGAGTGTGTAGCGAACATAATGTCATATTATTCCGTTTACATACAACTTTGGCAATTTTAAGAAATGTTATAAATATTTGCACGTTTGATTAATTTAATTAACTAGAATAAATATTTAACCAGTAACACTTGAATTTCCTTACATTCTTTAGGAATTCAGATAATGAAAAAGCGTCTTAACTTTGTAATTATTTTATTTAATTAAACGTTGAGAGCCGTAATTACATGTTGTAATGAGGAATTTCCGAAAATGCTGTAGAACGTAGCACACGATCATTAGTGTAATTTTGCTGTATGAATCTTGTGTGAATAACATTGGAAACCGATCTTTCAGTCAGAATTATTAGTTTAGTTCCATATAAGCGATGTATATATACACTACTTAACTGCTTAACGTTGGGTTTTCAATCATTATACAGTTAAGTAACGCATAAATTAATACCAAATATCATAATAAAAGTGGCTTAAATTTCAAAATACGCCATCTATATTTATTCTAGCCTTATATTGGCAGCTTTAAACAATCCTTTACTGTTTTTAAAGACATTAATTTTTTCAAACAGCAAAGATAATAAATACGACATAAGACCTACATTCAATCAATATCATGAGAGAGTCGATACCACTAACAACTTCTATATTGTCTTTTGACACAAACGTCCGACATAATACGATTCCTACTTTATATTTATTTTCCGACATTCGTCCTGGTGACGTAAATATAATTGTGTTTCAAAGCACTATTATTCACAGAAACAAAATATATATATATATATATATATATATAACGAGCTACTGCTCTCCAAGTAGAAACGCTGCAACTTTGTGTTTGGGTCGGTTTAACCAATTACTAAATTTTGGTTAATTAAACCCGTATTCAAAAAGAGTTAATTACCTGTTGCTAAGTAATTACTTAACTAAGTCATTACTTAAAGGTAGAATTCTTAATTACAAAATCTCATTCTAGTGTTGAGTAACACACGTTACTTATTTGAGCAAATGCCTAAATAACATTCGACCCTCGGTCGTTGTTTCTGCGTATGCTCTCTATTACTATGACAAAATCTTGCAATAATATAATATTTAATGTTACTTTATTTTATATTTATAATAGCAATATCGTTGTACGAAGTAGATTATATTGCTGAAAGTAAGTTTATTATATCATTATTGTCATTTAATTTTGTTGGTACACAAGAAAGAATACTTGGAAAAACAAAACGTTTAACATATTTTTAAACTCTTGTAAATTTAAATGTTGACTTTTTACACATAGATCATATGACGGCACGTAATTTTTCTTAGAAAGATTAATATATTCATGCTGTCAATTATTACATTGCTACGTATTTATTTATCTATGATTACTACCGTAAACCGTGCCATTGTAGCTCAGATGGTTAGCGCTCGCTGTAAATATCACAGTATGCGAGCAAACCGGGTTCGATCCCTGCCGGCACCAATCAAATTGTTAATTGCAATTTTAAGTGCTGATTTATAACGTACTCGGCAGTAAAGGAAAACATCGTGAGGAAACCTGCATGTCTGAGAAATAAGAAAAAAATATATTTCGAAGACATGTGAAGTTCGCCAACACACAGTTTGTGTCTAATTCCTTTTTATTAAATCTTAAAAAAATGTAGATGGTTAATATTGTTAACGATTCGGCTAGTTTTCTTTAAACATAATATTAAGTTTATAACGCTTTGAAAGCGCTAGGCTCAAGTCATATTGTCATCGGTATATTCTACTAGGTTGTAAATATTTTTAATTTTAATTTTAGTATTCTGCGTAATCCTTACTCAGGACAGCCCATGCGTGCTACAACTATAATATAGCTGTAGCATGTTTCTACCACGTATGTGTATTTTGCGTCCACATCTAAGTAGCCAATTCGGTAATGACTTTACTTGCAGCCTCCCTGGCATTTCATCTATGATCTCAGAGATGTCTAAGCATCTACTACTAAACATATCTCATCTACAAAAATGCCACAAAGCACGGTCCAAAGGCACCTGCATCCATTAACTTCTTACATCTCTTACCAGGTCGACATTCCGTATAGTGGGGTTCTGCCTTTCATCTTCCTTACCGGTACGAGGCTGCTGCACGAGAAACTTTTTCACCACAGGTCATCGGAATTGTCGAGTTATAGGATGGGCTCATAGCCACTTCAACTTATTGATACCTTTTATATTATCAGCATATATATTTCAAAAATGTTGATTAATATTGCTAACATTATAACATTGACGAAGTATCAATTTGCAAATAATTATGTCGGAGAAACCATGTGAGGGGAAATTCATCTTTTTAACACGCTTTTATTAGCTTGACCTGTATGTACGTGTGTATATAACGGAATCTTTCAACTTCATTTTTACCTACTTCTAGGGGTCTGATTAATTTGAAAATTTGCACAGGGATCGAGGGCCGACGACAATACAATAATCTCATAAATTTATATTAAAGTCCTGACTAATATCATCAGGATAAAAAATATATTTAGATTAGTGAGTATTTTTTACTGTCGTCTTAAGACTAAAATTCAGATAATAAATTATAGTTTAAAAAAAGTAAAGCATCCCACGCATTTTCACATTATTTGTTTTTTTTTTTAATATCTTAATATTTATATTAATCTTATTCTAAATAAATCATTTGTTGAATTTTATACTGCAGTAACACAAACACTTATAATTAAAAAAATATTTTGTACTTTTTGGTTCGAT
The DNA here is from genome assembly GCA_036936625.1 of Parnassius smintheus behrii. Classification (NCBI taxonomy): domain Eukaryota; kingdom Metazoa; phylum Arthropoda; class Insecta; order Lepidoptera; family Papilionidae; genus Parnassius; species Parnassius smintheus. The sequence continues at coordinate 5,102,092 of JAUPFT010000029.1, forward strand.
TGCTATTAAAGCGTGTTTTTTATTTTTTTTTAAACTATAATTTATTTTTTCTATCATTTTGTCTAGATCTAGATTGATAGATAAAAGCACGTTTACATTCTGTATAAGGTAATATAAGTTTTGCAAAAGCTAAACGCGTAATTCATTTCAGAGTAAATTTTAATATATTGCAATATCTGCAACTTGACAGTTGCGTATACTTACAGGTAAGTGAATCCACTTCCTCATGAGAAGAGTTGATTCTCCAATGGGACGATATTATCATTAAAGAAAGTCTCGTATGGTTAAGTTATAGGAAAATGAAAAAGGAGATGACTAGCAGAATTTACCTGATTAAAACTCAAATAATTTTAATAATTCTGTGGTTTCTAACCAGCCTGCTGTGCACTGCAACTGCAGCAAATATCCTCGTATGAGCCTAGCATAGAGAAGTCTATGTTGAGCAGTGGTTTTACCAGGTGCAACAGAAGTCCACACTTTGATGTGACTGTACTGATGATGATGATGACCTGCTACGTGTATGATAACTTATTGTACATATTCCGGAGTGCAAAATGAACAAAATATACATTATTGGGTGTATGAAACGGAATTAAGGTCACACTTGAACAGTAAATCAGACAACTCTCTCTGGGCACAATTTAAATATTAATAGGCTCACTATGATCAGGTAGCTTAGAAATAACACCCGTATTTATAAACAAGTTAAAGTTATTACTTGTATAAAAGTAATTACTTAAGTAACGATTTGTATTCGATAGTTAGGTAATTCCTCCAAGTTAGAACTGTCATAAGTTAGAACACTCAGCCAAGTAATAGTCACCATTGCCTTTACTTAAGCAATACTTTGAGGTTATTTGGATAAATAATGGAAACTTTGTATGGCACTGAAATGGTCTTTTCTTTTGTAGATAATGTACTTAAATGATAATATTATATGAGAGGAGGTAGAAGTTGCTGAACATAGAAATCCCAAAGTTTACTTACTTAACGTGGATCTATTTCTTGACTATTCGGAACATTGTTTTAAAACGAGATTTCGTTTCTCCAAAAGTATTGTGACACATGTGGTTTTACCAAGAATTACTGACCCTTTACAATCAAAGACACAAAGAGGGCTTCCTATAACTCCACTCTGTCAGTTGCTTATAGTAGGGGAGCCCAAATTTTGGGATTTACTAAAGCGCGGCAGATTAAAATACAGGGAGGTACCTAGTACCCCATTAAATACCTCCACCAAGTATAAGCCAATAACAAAGGATCAGATTAGTAAAAAAAAATTGATCATCTGAAATTCTCGAGCGCGTCAGATTAAGGTAGGGTAAGTTAGATATATCCTAAAAGGGGTATATTCCACTAATCTGACAATTTTCGATTGACGATAAGAAGTAGGTGGGTTACAAACTTGTGAAAAAAACGTCATCTCGAGTTTCTCGAGCGTGGCTAATTTTTTTTATTTTGAAAGCAATAATTCAACGTTGACGAATAAAATATAATCTGACGATTTCCGTAAGCCGAAGTAAGAAAAAATAATCGATAAAGTTTAATGCGTGCAGCTACGTGATGCTGGTATTCCCTTCCCAAGTTTCTATTCCTCTCTCACTCTTTCTCTATCTATGACTCTCTCACTCCGTCCACACTTTTGGTTCTGTTGCCATGACGCCATGACAGCTGATCGCGCAGATGGTTTTGTTTACAACGTATTTGTAACGCCTGAAATTATTTTGCGATTTTGATGTTTCATATGTGAATTAAAATTAAAAAAAAAATGTTACTATGAGTGACATTAATGTAAAGGAGCACAATATGCAGGATTTGTTTTACATTATACAGTCTTTTACATGCCACCTGTACGGGTTTAAGAAGTTAAGCGATGTAAATCAAGCCAGAATTGTTATCTTCAATAAGACGTACAAGGTAAAAGACAAGTCTCAACCCTTCTCCTTGAGTATTCGAAATTGCGATGCGTGCAACTTGCCACCGTGACATTCAAAGTTATTTCAACAAGTGTTACGCACAAGATTCATTGCATGCTTGTGGAGTAATGCCCATAAAGCAAAAATTATTAAGGTTTTACCAACGGACTATGGGTGGAGAGCTGCCGACGAAAAATACCAAATGATCTGGTTTGCGGGTGATCAATTGCCAAAAGCGTATGAAGATGTAGTCATAACACCAGATATTTTTGAGGATACTCCAGAACTAGGTATATTTTTTCTGCAATGATTGAAGAAATCGTTATTCATGAAGAAAAATTTCGTTTAATACTCCATGATTTTTTGTTACAGATACACAATCTGAGGATGAAATCGAGCCAGAAGAGTAAGATGATTCTACCGACGAAGATGATGATTGAAAAAAAATTTTCTAAATAATTTATATTTTTTATAATTATTTTCTCATAAATAACATTTTTATACTTCAAAGAATATATACTGTTTTATTTGCATGCTATTTTTTCAGCTCTTTAATTTGATAAATTAAAAGATTTGAAAAAATACAAAAAAAATTATTTCCATTGTTAGATTAGGCGAATCCCTCCAGATAATCGTCAGATAATGAGACAACACGTTTAGGGTATATAAATGAATCATATATATCTTAATCTGACGCGCTCGAATATTTCAAAATGGCGATTTTTTTGCACATTCTAATAATGGCCGCGAGTTTGGGTCACATCCAAATCGTCAGATTATTACTATTATTTTGTATTCTTTCAAACCTTTTAATTTATCAAGTTAAAGAGCTGAAAAAATAGCATACAAATAAAACAGTATATATTCTTTGAAGTATAAAAATGTTATTTATTAGAAAATTAGTCTAGAATTTTTTTTTTTTTGAAATTTTTTTTTCAATCATCATCTTCGTCGGTAGAATCATCTTACTCTTCTGGCTCGATTTCATCCTCAGATTGTGTATCTGTAACAAAAAATCATGGAGTATTAAACGAATTTTTTCTTCATGAATAACGATTTCTTCAATCATTGCAGAAAAAATATACCTAGTTCTGGAGTATCCTCAAAAATATCTGGTAATATGACTACATCTTCATACGCTTTTGGCAATTGATCACCCGCAAACCAGATCATTTGGTAGTTTTCGTCGGAAGCTCTCCACCCATAGTCCGTTGGTAAAACCTCAATAATTTTTGCTTTATGGGCATTACTCCACAAGCATGCAATGAATCTTGTGCGTAACACTTGTTGAAATAACTTTGAATGACACGTTGGCAAGTTGCACGCATCGTAATTCCGAATACTCAAGGAGAAGGGTTGAGACTTGTCTTTTACCTTGTACGTCTCATTGAAGATAACAATTCTGGCTTGATTTACATCGCTTAACTTCTTAAACCCGTACAGGTGGCATGTAAAAGACTGTATAATGTAAAACAAATCCTGAACATTGTGCTCCTTTACATTAATGTCACTCATAGTAACTTTTTTTTTTAATTTTTATTCACATATGAAACATCAAAATCGCAAAATAATTTCAGGCATTACAAATACGTTGTAAACAAAACCATCTGCGCGATCAGCTGTCATGGCGTCATGGCAACAGAACCAAAAGTGTGGACGGAGTGAGAGAGTCATAGATAGAGAAAGAGTGAGAGAGGAATAGAAACGCGGGAAGGGAATACCAGCATCACGCAGCTGCACGCATTAAACTTTATCGATTATTTTTCCCTACTTCGGCTTACGGTAATCGTCAGATTATATGTTATTCGTGAACGTTGAATTATTGCTTTCAAAATAAAAAAAAAATTAGCCACGCTCGAGAAAGTCGAGATTACGTTTTTTTCACAAGTTTGTAACCCACCTACTTCTTATCATCAATCGAAAATTGTCAGATTAGTGGAATATACCGCTTTTAGGATATAACTAACTTACCCTACCTTAATCTGACGCGCTCGAGAATTTCAGATGATCAATTTTTTTTACTAATCTGATCCTTTATTCTTGACGCGTGGCCACATGTACGGGGCTTATACTTGGTGGAGGTATTTAATGGGGTACTAGGTACCTCCCTGTATGTTAATCTGCCGCGCTTTAGTAAATCCCAAAATTTGGGCTCCCCTACTATAAGCAACTGACAGAGTGGAGTGATAGGAAGCCCTCTTTGTGTCTTTGATTGTAAAGGGTCAGTAATTCTTGGTAAAACCACATGTGTCACAATACTTTTGGAGAAACGAAATCTCGTTTTAAAACAATGTCCCGAATAGTCAAGAAATAGATCCACGTTACGAAATAAATTTTAGGATTTCTATGTTCAGCAACTTCTACCTCTTCTCATATAATATTATCATTTAAGTATATTATCTACAAAAGAAAAGACCACTTCAATGCCATACAAAGTTTCCATTATTTATCCAAATAACCATAAAGTATTGCTTAAGTAAAGGAAATGGTGACTATTACTTGGCTGAGTGTTCTAACTTATGACAGTTCTAACTTCAATCTAAAAATAGATTAATAAGCCTCTCTCCCTTTATTGACATCACATCTTTTTCTTAACATTTATTAACAAATTCTAATTTACGAAAAGTTATTATTTCAATATTTCTATTTACCCTACAATTTCTCATACCAGTATTACGTAGGTCACTCAATAAGTTTCGCGATGCTCGAAATTTAAAACGGAACGCACCCTAGTTATATGTTTCTAAAAAGCAATTTTATTTAAAAATAGAACTCTATAAGCCAACCGCTCAATATAAAAAAAAAAACAAATTTATATTAATTTTCCTGCAGCGCTTCCCATACTTTTCATTTAAAACGTTGGATCTTAACCTTGAACATGTGCGTGCTATGATCTATTATGATTTTAAGTTTGGTTTAACTGATCAATTAAGTTTACAACGGTCACAATCGGTATTATGGGAATCAGCTCCATTACGCGCAACAATTTTAAGGTGGTTTTCAGAATTCAAAAGGGGTAAAATTAACCTTAAAGGTGACCAAATAACCAGGGCCCCGCAAAGAGCAGTAATGGCAGAAAATGTATGGACTATTGAAATGTTGGTGCGAGAAGACCCACAAATCACATATACGGGCATCGAAAAGATTGTAGGCATTAGGTTGAGGAGCATTCATACCATCCTACATCAATGGAGTGGAAAGTGGAGGTTGCTCTCCGAAAGCGAAAAACAGACTCGTGTGGATTCGTGCCATGAAATGTGTCTACGTTTTGAAAACGGGGCATCTAGGCATGTTTCAGTAATCGTTAATGGTAACGACATATGGATCTATTAATACACATTTACCGACAAAACTGCAAAGATCTCGCAACGTCGGTTTGGCTCGGACTGGTCGGAATGGTGGCTAGTTTTTTTTTCGTGGAGCGGACATTTATTTGTCGACGTCATGGCTGGAAATTGGTAGGCCAGTCAACTCTGAATGGTATACTACAGTTGCATTACCTAAATCTTTTCAAGCTGATTTCAAAGTTGGTTTAGGCGAATGGAACTTTGTACATAGCATGATGAAAAATATTTTGAAAAGATGTAAAATAGTTATTAATATTCTTTATTTATCAGCCAGTTCAAATTCAATGGTGGATTAACACACATGCACCTAAACCATGTTTCTAGTTGCAAATGATTGCAGATGCATATTGTATGTAAAATAAATTAAGCATGGTTTTTTCTTGCTTTTTGTGTCACCTGAAATGTATGCACCGCTTTGTCTTTCTTACTTTGTTGTTCTGAGGTTAGGACTTGTACACAGTGCAGGAACAAGTTAAATATAACAAGATCCATACTCACACAGCGCCGTAGATGCGAGCTCGAGGTATAACAAATTCATTTTCATTATGTCTGAATTTGGTTAACAAACTGGAGCCAAACTCTTGTTCATAACTGAGCACGGTGCACTAAGTGCATTTTTTGTCAATTGGACAAATAGTTGTTACATTCTCGTTGTTTTGGATTATGCCTTGCCCTATGATTACATATTATTTCTCCAACCAGCCATTATTAGTAATTTTACTAGGTTTTCAAGATACCAGCGATAAAAAAGTGGCCGCTCAGGCTCTAATTCAGCCAGTCTAATTCATTCAGTGCTCTTTGATTTTCGTTTATTTGGTACACAATTGCAACGGAGTAATTATGTCACATTATTCATACATTACAGTCTTAGTTAATCTTAGTTCATTAATAATTATAATTACAAGATAGTGGTTTTATTAAATCCTATATTACACTGCTGCACATAGATAGCTTCAAAGAGAGGATACTTGTCACAGTTGCCACGCTTGGCAGGCTGGTTAGTACCCACTTCTGTTTGATATCCCCACGTCATCTCGTACGACACGGGATGATATGGACACCCCATCTAATACGGTAATGTAAACTAATAGAAAATTTAAAATAAATGCAAATGATATAGAAAATATTTGGAATATTTAACTTCACCATCCTCGGCTTACTTGTAAGTAAACTATAGTATTAATTAGTCACACGGCTCTGTGCTGCACGCTCTCGTTTGTTATCTGTTCCTTGCCTAATGGAGGAGAGCTCTTCCTAGGTATTTAGTGGAGCGTTCAGGACACCGAGTATAAATACTTTGACATTAATAAAGAGAAGTGATGTTTAGAGCTATTTACGACGTGTCATTATTTTTGTATAAAAATTTTAGTTCATTAAACATTATAATTACACGATAGTGGTTTTAATAAATCCTATATTATAAGTGAGCAATTCTTTTTAAATCAATTGTACAACGAGTGTTTGGTTATATAAACTGCAGTAACGACTTGGATAATTATTGTATTTGGGTACGTATTATGTACAATCTTTAAGGAAATATTTTTTTTCTAACGCTGAGAAAAACAATGATTGATTGCAGCATTTTGTCATTATTATAAGTAATTATGTCCTATTTCAGCCTATCAAAACTCCACTGTTTGAATTAGGTATCCCCCGTAAATTGCCTCATAGGCGGTATATCAGCCATAATTGCCACACTTGGCAACCGCAACCCGCTTTTTTCAAGTTGCTATCAGGAAGTCAGGCGCCATGTCAAGACTGTTTTAATTGATTAATAAGTATACACCAGCATACACCGTTAATAACATTCAAACCATAATAACTGGATGTTATTTTATATACTGAACATACCAACAATACCAACATCATCTATAATTTTAAATACTAATAAAGAAATAGCAAATTAATGTTTTGAAATGTTTGTTTGTATAAGAAAGAATGATGACTTACGGATCTGAGACGTGGTCCTTCACTGCTGGCCGTATGAGGACCGTCAAAGTCGCTCAGCGAGCTATGGAGAGGGTTATGCTCGGAGTTTCTCTGCGTGACAGACTCATGAGGCATATGACAGACAAATGAGGATATCCGCAGTAAAACCAGAGTGACAGACATAGCCCAACGGATTAGTAAGCTGAAGTGGCAATGGGCCGGCCATATAGCTCGAAGAACCGATAACCGATGAGCAAGAAAGGTTCTCGAGTGGCAGCCTCGTACTGGTAAGCGTAGTGTAGGGCGACCCCCCACTAGACGGAGTGACGTCCTGGTAATATGCATGAAGTCGATGGATGCAGGTGGCTTAGGACCGTACTTCGTGGCATTACTGTGGGAAGGCCTATGTTCAGCAGTGGACTTGTGAGGGGCTGTAATGATGACGATGATGATGATGATAGATATTTTTGCATCGATGGGCAGTATTTTGTAAAAGATTGGTTATTTTACTTTATTGTGTTAGGATTCAATACTTTCCTTTATTTTGCATATAACTATAAGATATTAATAATATTTATAATATTGGGTTGAGTAACAACGCAGGGACGGATTTGAAAATAATGTTTATGGATAAATAATATTTTATCGTATTGTTTTACGGCAAATGACAAAAGTAATTATAATTATCATCGTTATCTTCTCGGTGTTAAATCACCATATTAGCGGCAGGTGGCTCAGGACCGTACTTGGTGGAAACATATACCTACGAAAAAAAAACGTAACAAACTTCTGCCAGATAAGGCTTGATAAGATCTTTGGTGTTTTTGCACCATAACCTGACTCTGATAAATTTTAAATATGACTAGATAGACAAGAACAGTTGGTTTAATATGATTGTTGAAAACAAATACCCTTTAATTGTAATGAAAAATACTTGAGGTTAATGAATGTTGAATCAAAAACATTAATTTTTTATTTAATTTACGGACTCCTATCCAGATGTTTACTAGAAGAATACAAAGTTTATTTAATTTTTGTAATATGGCTAATTATTAATTAGGCAGGGATTTCTAAGATTAATAACTAATTAACTAAGATTAAGGTTAAGAACTAAGATTAAGATTAGTGATAGGATAGGAACGGATTTAATATAAGGTTTACATTTACAATGTTCCGAAATAAATAAATAAATAATTGACCATGAGTGAGTAAAATAATATCTTTTATTTTACAGTATCTAATGTTGTTATATAAGGTGCTTCTAAAATATATGCCACGGTTGTTTGTACTTGGCCAATCAGCTGATCGATTTCCATACAAAGTGCAATTTTTTTTGAGAATTGACTATGGGTTCCTTGGGAAAAGTGGTACAGTATCATGAGTAGAACCACCAGTTGCAGTCATGGCATATTGTAGTATAGAAGCACCTTATATTTCAGTTAAAATAAGTGAATCTAAATTGAGAATTTAAACTATACGCGTGTGTGTGTTTGTGTGTATATAAAGAGGGCTATTTTTAATATCGCTCATTTTAATATAAAAAATTTAGGTTATCTTTATAGCATTATTATATTTTCAATTCAAAATTAGTACTGCATTTGTGATAATAATAAAATGTATGTATATAGAATACTCACTCATTTTCTTTCACTATTATTTCGCGACTTTCTTCATTAATAATGAATGCACTTTGTTCATTCATATTAAAAACACTTTATACATAAACACCGTCTCGAAGACTGCCGAAAAGAAACGACGTTAGACAATGCACGGCCTTCAAGCCACACCTCCGTGCCCGTCGGAGTGGGGAGCGTGAGGTTTTTTCGTTACGGCGGAATAAATTTCTGGATTCGGTCCCCGCGCTCAAGGCCCGCGATAGAAGCTATGCAATAGCTTAAAAATTGGAAAAAAATGTTTTATTAGGGAAGCCCCCCTATATGTAAAGTGGGAAGTGATTTTTTTTATTTCAACCCTAACGTGTGATATATTGTTGGAAAGGTATTTAAAAATGAATAGGGGTTTAGGAAAATTGTTTTTTGATAATGTCAATAATTTCGGAAATAATCGCTCCAAAAGTGAAAAACAATGTGTCCCCCCCCCCTCTAACTTCTGAACCATAAGTTTGGAAAATATGAAAAAAATCTGTTAAGTAGAACTTTATAAGGACTTTCTAGGATAATAATTTTGAACATAACATAACATAAACACTCACGCCTGTCACCCAGAGGGGTAGGCAGATACTGCGGACTTCCATTTGGCACGATCCTGACATACCTCTTTCGCCTCCTTTACATCCATGTATCTACGCATACATGCTCGTCGGTTAAGGGTACTTCTAACGTGGCCCATTTTCAAAATATCGCCAATTTGGTCGATAAACTTTTTTCTAGGGCGTCCCTTCCCGACTCGGCCATTCACATCTGCCATATAAATTTACTTTGTCACTCTTTCCTCATTCATTCTTTCTACGTGACCAAACCACCGAAGCATTCCTTTCTTAATCCTGGTCACAACATCATCTTGCATACCACATTTATCTCTTATCACGCAATTTCTCACCCTGTCATTCAGATTCAACCCTAGCATATTCCTTAAGGACCACATTTCTACAGCATTTATTCTACTTTCGTGCTTCTTCTGCCACACCCAGCTTTCTCTACTATACATTAAAGTAGGTACTAACACAGCATTATGAATTACCATACGTGCCTGTTTTGACACATTCTGGTTCTTCATAATAGAGTGTAGTGCCCCATTCACTCTATTCCCTGCATTTACTCGTCGTTCTATATCCCTATTATATCTACCATCCCTGCTAAATACACATCCCAAATACACAAACTCATCCACTTGCTCAATTAACTCTCCTTCTCTTCTTATTTCGCATACCGTTTTGCTTTCTTCTCTTTGAAAAACCATCACTTTCGTCTTACTTGCGTTCACTTTCATTCCCCTTTCTTTTAATTCCCAGTTCATTAATGTAACCACCATTTGCAACTCTGCCGCCGATGACGCAAATATGACTTGATCATCGGCATACAAAAGGCATTTGACGGTTAACTCGCCCATTCTTAACCCACATTCTTCATCTTTCAAAGTTTGCAAACACCGGTCCATAAATAGGTTGAACAGCGAAGGGGAAGCCACACAGCCCTGTCTGACACCTTTTTGGATGCCAAACCAGTCCGAGCAGACCCCATTGATCCTAACACAAGCACTAGAGTCCCTATAAAGAGACGTCAATGCTTGTAGCAAACCAGCGCTCAACCCATATGAGTTCAGTGTTTGCCATAACACATTCCTGTCCACTCTGTCATAAGCCCTTTCCAAGTCCATGAACGCACAAAAAACTTTCTGGTTTTTGGCCAAAAACTTTTCCGCAATCATGCGCATGGAAAAGACTTGATTTGTGCACCCCATTCCCTTTCTAAAACCCGCTTGCACATCCCAAATGTTTCCATCAGTTTCTTTCATAACTCTTGCAATTAACACCTTAGCATACAGTTTACCCACAATACTAAGCAAGCTGATACCACGGTAGTTTTTGCAGTCCTGCTGTAACCCTTTTTCTTTGTATATTGGTACTATAACTGCTTTACATCAGTCATCCGGTACCCGTTTGAATTCCCAACATAAATTAAACAAGGTGTACAGCAGGCCTGCCACCACTCCCTCTCCAGCCCCTAGCATCTCGAGTGATACTCTATCATATCCAGCTGCCTTACCTGCTTTCGTGCTTTTCATTGCTTTCATTATTTCATCTACACTTATCTCCATACCCCTTTCCACTTCTTTCGGAATTTCTAGTTCATTTAATTCAGATGACTATTCACTCATAAACACACTTTCAAAGTAGTCCTTCCATCTGTTTAAATTCGAAACTTCATCATTCATAATACATCAATTCTCGTCTCTTATAGCATTTATTATAGGCTGTTTTGTATTTCCCCTGGCAGTTTCCAGAACATTTTTTGTTAGCCTGGAAATTATCAGATATCCTTCTATCATTCTTATCCGTTCTTTCTTTCTTTTTCCTTTCAACAACTTCTTTTACTCTCATAATTAGACGTCTAAATTTTGCCTTTTTCCTTTCAATCTCATAATTCATTCCAGATGAATTACCAGCTTTGGTTGCTAGTAAATCTAACCATGCTTTCTTCTTTGATTCAACTTCTACCCGTACCTCAACATCCCACCATAACGTATTACTTTTCCCTTCGTTTGTTCTCTTACTTACACCACATACTTCGTTGGCGGTATCCACTAAATCTTTCTTAATATTATCCCGCACAGTATTCAAGTCTAAATCATTCATATACAACTTATTCAAACATCTAATATTTTCTCTCAGTCTACATTTATACTTCTCTATCACATCTTTATCTTGTAACTTCTCTATTCATAGACGCTGTAACGCAGTGGTAGACACAGATGTCCGATGCCCCCAACGCTTGAAAAGACCATTAATTCGACATAAGACCAAGTAATGATCCGTCCCTACGTTGGACCCCCGGTAAACCCTTGTATCTACGACTACGCTCCTCATTCTTTCATCCACAATTACGAAATCTATCATGCTTCTATCATCACCTCTTTCCCATGTATACATGTGAATCCTCTTATGACGAAAAAAAGTATTCGTCACAAAAAGATTCTTTTCCGCACATACGGTGAGGAGGTCTTCACCATTCTCATTTATACTTTCATCACCAAGCGTTCCCAATATCCTTTCATAACCAGACCTCTTCACCCCAACCCTTCCATTTTAGTCTCCTAACATAATAATATTTTCATTTTCCTTACATTTTGTCAACACCATCCTTACCATGTCCCAAAACTGCTCTCGGATGTAAGTAGGCTTAGATATGTCTAGGGCGTACACCCCTAGCAGGAACAGCTTCTTTAAGCCCACTTTCATTCGTATCCATAGCAGTCTCGGGCTTACACATTCATACTCTTTCACACATTGACCCATTCTTTCCGAAAGGATGAAACCGACTCCCTGGCATGCCCGTTCGGTCTCGCCTACACCAGACCAATACGCGGTATATGTGCCATGTGCAGTGGCATCCTTTCCTTTTCGTTTCGTCTCATTCACACATAACACATCTATTCCTCTGTCATTCATCATTTCGCATACTTCATCCATCTTATCATTCATTTTGAACTTGGATGGAAACAACAGTACCCACTACCGGGAGCAGTTGCAGGAGCGCGGAGCGCTGCTGGAGCGCGAAAATAATGGATACCAACCTTTAAACTCATAAGTGGGAACACTTATTGTGACGGACGGGAAACTACGGAACCCTACACTGAGCGTGGCCCGACACGCTCTTGACCGGTTTTTTACTATATAGAGTGTTATAGTTTATATTATAAATAGACAAATTATCCCTTTATCATCTTGGATATAATCATATTTTTTTAATAACTGTAATAGTGTTTATGATGTGTATTCACTAATCTATCAATAAGTGTGAAAAATAATCCCCTCACTATGTTTGTTTGTCTGTATGATTTTCTATCAATCGTAAAATGCCTATAAGTGCCGAATGAACCCATTACTTTTTTATAAATTCTTAATTATTTAACAGTGCACTATTGTAACTTGTAACAAAGGTGAAAACTACTAAATAATCGCTTTTAGTTTGTTTTCAGGTGATTGTGATATTCATATTTTAATTTTTAATTTCTCAATATTCTCTTTAGATGCAGTAAAAACTAATATTACTATTATAATCTATAGGTTCTAAGGAATAAATCGATATGCATTTCATTAAGTGTCAATAAAATTTGAGGTGGGCCCATTCTACATAGTACAAAAAGAAATAACCTCCTTTCTCACTTTCAACCTTTGAACTGCCTAGCCACCATGAAACCTATTCCTTAAGGTTATCTTCAAAATAATCTGATGAAGCCAAAACACAGAAAATAATAATTGCTTACTCATAATTACAACTGATAATTCATTCCCTTGAGGATTGAAATCTTTTATCTAATTTTTATACATGATACAGTCCACCTGATGGTAAGTAGATGATTTGACCCATATATATCTATACTCGAAAGCGAATCAAAATGCAGATGTGTTGTCACCCATGAGGACTAAGATGGAATGCCTCGTTTCCAGTAAAAAGAACTCTAGTTCTATACACACACCAAATGAAACACAGCAGCTGTTATTTGACGCTGGTATTCTTTGAGAGCGTGGTTCTTTCCCCCGTCGAGCCGACCTAATCTTGCAACTATACCAGTAATATAACTGCATCATGGCTTTACTACGTAAAACCTCTGTCCTTAACACTCTACTGAATACCTAGAGCTGTCATCTATAAGCCAAAGAACAGAAAACAGATGTTATGATATACATACATATACAGCACTAATACAAATAAAATTAAATTATTAGGAATCATTCATTATTCGCGGTGTTGCCAAGTTGCCTACGTGATTATAATTATTAACCATGGCTGGCCAGAAAAATATATTATAATTATAGGAAATAAAAAAAAAACTTTGCTAGATGATTGGACTCATTTTTTGCCTAGGAATCTAAATAGGTACCACCCTCTAACCTATTCTTTTGCAGAGCAAGAGAAGAGCATTTCTGTGTTCCGGTCTACAAATTACAGAGGGCCAGCATAATGTAATATACTGCCAGTATCATGCGTACAGCAAAAGAATAGAATAAGTTATCCCCATGTGTTTTTCAAGCTGACAGCGCTTACCTTTTTCGGCTGAATCACTACTTACCATCAGGTGAGATATTAGTCAAGCATTGACTTAATAGAGTTAAAAAAATCAAATTAAATAAAAATTACCTAACCTCAGAACTTCCATAATTTACGAACCAAAAGTTTTCTTGCTCTCCAGGTTGCTGACCTAACACTCTCAAATTCAATTACCAAATGTATTGTTGCGTATTGATTTCGGTTTAACAAATTTTAACTTAATTTTTGGGTCAGCTATTTTTACAACTCATAGAAAGATACATTATATTAAAGTAGCTACAGATTCACCACAGGGAACCTCAGAACCTATTATTTTTTGTTACATTCGAAAGAGTGGGTATGTCATCAGCAACTTGATAGAGTTGCTACTTTAGCTTACGGGCACGTGCAACCAATTCAACTTTAATCTAAGAAGGCTCCCGCTGTACGGTTCAATGTGAGAATGCAGAAAAAATCAAATTAAATAAAAATTACGCTTGACTTGAGTGTGTACTTAAAATCTTATAATAGTATAAGCTTGACGACGACAGTATACGGACTCAACTGCACGAGTACTAAGGAATTTTATTGAATATATCAAGCACCATGACACTCCAGCTCTCATGTTGTAACATTGAGGAAAATTGTTTACGTGTATAGTTATTAAAATAATTGTCGTGCTTCAAACTATTTCTGAAGTAAATTACAATGAAATTTGCGATGTTATAAATACACTATCATTTAAGTCTGGCTTTGCATAAAGAACAAGTATAATGGTTTAATGATACGCTGCAGCAAGTAATTTATTCAAGAAGTATCAGAATATAAAAGCTTAGTTCTTTGTTTCCCACATTCATATTAAATGTCGATTTGTAAAAGAAGCATAAAAGACATAAAAGACGCTGAAAGTTTTTGGAACAGGCCACATATAAACGGTATGATAAAAAAATGAAAATGGAACTCTTTGCCAATATTATTGTATATATGTTTTAATAATTTGTCATTTATTTACAATTTGGCGGCGACGATTTTAAAATTGTCTATGTCACGTCAGCATGAATAAAATTTTCACACTTTAAATTTTTTTATGACATTCGATATCAACAAGAATGTTAAGATAGACTTCGATTAGCCTTTCACGATGAAGCCCCATCTCGTGCCAGTATTTACAACTGGTTTAATGAGCTTAAACTTGGTCGCACTAATCTTACCGATGATCTGCGTGAGGGACGGACTCGCTACGCGGGTTCCGGTTCAAATCTCGCACGGAACAAGTATATGTACGGTCAACAAATATTTTTTTCAGGTCTGGATGTTTGTCCTCGTACAATTTATGTTTGTAAACTATCACTACTGTACATGAGAAAGTTTAAGTGCGAGGATAACCCTTTAAAAAAAATTCAAGTTTTGCAAAATTGCGATTTTTTATGTAAATACCGATGAACCTCATATTTGGTAAGTCTTATTTTCTTCAGAAGTAAAATATTGACACTAAAAGGCTCTTTGCTGAGTATTTTTGCAAAATGCTTTTTGTTGAAAGCTTCTTTTCTATTTCTTATTCCACAAATTATCGTTGAGTAATTAATAGAAAAATTACAGCTTAGTGAAAAGTTTATGACTTTAGATTTAAAAGTTACCATTAACTTGACATTAAAGTTTAATTTCGTATTAAATCAATCCTTGCTTAAAACGCCAGAGCAACGTATCAGGTCCTGGGTTCATAATCCAACTGTAAACAATACTGGTGTAGATTCAAAATTTTGCTTTTTTTAACTTTGTGTAAGTTAACTTGACGTAGTAGTGTATTAGTAGTATATACACATCAGTGCTTAAAGTAAATTATTTTAATTTACTAATCATTTATAACGCAATTAACATAACACAAATGTATTGCATTTGTATAAATGAATGAAATTATATCTAATAATATAATATATTGATAGAGTAGGTCTGTGTACACAAGTTTTAAAAATACAACAGAAACGCAAAGAGATATTATGCCAATATTATTATATTTATTCAACATAATGGTGCACGCTATAATGTAATATGTTAAAGTTATTCCAACAACTTAAATATGATGTGAATCTGTGTTAGTATGAAGTAAGGGGGGCTACTTTATAATATTTTACGTCAGCGATCAGAAAACATCTGATTAAAAATTCATCAAACACTATCAAAACTTGCTCCAAGGTGTCATTGAAATTCCCTTCGTATTAAAATCGACAACGAATATCTCTAAATTATTGCAGTTTGAAAACGTTTATAAACTTTCTTGGAAGTTTAGCTTACTCTTAAAATTTTGAAGCTACTCGTCACTTGGTGATCGACCTTTTTCCTGTCAATAAATAAACAAACGACTATCTATATATTTTAATTTTTAATAAGGTTATAAATTCATGCAGATAAAAGTGAATACAAGCAACGACATGGGACTGTCCCTTTTTAGGGATGATTTGCTAAACCACCACGCTTAACAGGCGGATTTTAAGATATGGTGGAGCCACGTGTTTAAGGCTGCCGAAGTCTAGTTCCCCGGTCGAACCTTAAACCTACTACGCGAGATATTAACTAAAGTGGACTGTATATGCGGTTGCTTCTACGCTTACGTAAAAGCGACTACTATAGAATGCGGTATAATGCACTTGCTCTTCCCTAAAACTAAACTACTACGGTGCCAATCGCTGAAAGGGAATCCTGCCTTATTAGGAGAACAACAAAATTGGAGCGGGTTAAACTATGCAAGGCAGGAGCTAATTAAAGGAATTGACTCACCGGGGTTTCTTCTATCCTGTTGAGCACTATAGCTGCAACTTCTGGAACTTCTTCTGGAACACTCCGGAGAGAGGCGGTGCGCGACTATATCTCACCCGAGGTGAGGGAACTTCTTCTAGACAGACACTCTGGGGCCCCAGGGGTGCGTCAGGAGAGAAGCGTTGTGGTTTCAGCGACGACTGCGGTGGAAAGAGGCCGCGCAACGGTCGCGCGTGCCTTATATGTCCTCGGCCCCGATGATTACGTGACATTCTAGAATCATCTTCTTGCCCCCTCCCACCCCACCACCCCGATGTGTCGATGGAGGATAGAGGAGGGTATGAATGATATCGTTTTGTCGGAAAGGAACAAGCGGCTTGGCACCTCTACCGTCAAATATAATAATCCAATGGTTTTTTCCGCGCAACCATCTCCCCCGCCCTTGAAGGATTTCCTTCAAATTAACTAACACAACTAGAGCTAAGATCAACTAACAAAATAACTAACTAACGCTAAGATTACTTAAATTCAACTACAATTTAATCTAGAAAGCTAATTTAAATTATGGAAGAGGCAGGGGGCACAAACGGACAACCGGACGCAAGTAAGACCCAACCGTGGTCTTAACGCGAGCTATCCTAACTACTCCGTCGGAACCGGGAAAAACCTCTTCGACAATTCCTAACGGCCAGTGGAGAGGCGGCGTATTCTCTTTGGTGAGCACAACTACAGTTCCTACAGCTAAAGGCTCAGTTGCTGTGTTCCATTTTTGTCGAGACTGCAAAGTATGCAAGTATTCCATCCTCCATCGCCTCCAAAACGATTGCACTAACCGATCTAACAATTTGTGGCGTGCGGAAATGCTAAGTCTGTTCTCATCCATACCTGCGGCTGGCAAATACTTTAAAGGCGTTAAATTCAAAAAATGTGCTGGAGTTAGAGCCAGCGGTTCCGAGGGGTCACTAGACAACGTACGACAAAGTGGGCGACTATTCATTACGCATTCAATTTGAGCGAGCACCGTACTTAGCTCTTCGAAGGACAAAATTTGATCTCCTATTACTCGGTATAAATGACTCTTTAGACTCTTGATATTAGTCTCCCAATTGCCCCCAAAATGGCTCGCGGCTGGGACGTTCAGAGACCACTCAATGCGGTTCTCGGCTAGAATGTGAGCGAACTCCGAATTATAGTACTTGCTAGCTAAGAGCTCATGTAGTTCCGATAGAATACGTTTTGCACCGACGTAGTTCGTACCGTTATCCGAATACAATCTACTTACAGGGCCACGGCGGGAAAGAAATCTTTTAAATGCACCCATAAAGCCTGCTGTGCTTAGATCACCAACGAGTTCTATATGCACCGCTCGAGTAGTTAGACATACGAAAATGCAGACGTAAGCCTTTGTGGATCTTATACCACGCCCGCGAGTGAGCGTGACCTTAAACGGACCAGCGAAATCAGACCCGGTGTGCGTGAAGGGCTTTACTGATTGTATTACTCTACAAGATCTAAGTTCCGCCATTTCCGGAAATGACGGCTTGGGGCGTGCCCGAAAGCCAGCTATACATCTGTGCACCCGATTGCGTATTAAACTACGTGCAGAAAGAATCCAATAATTCTGACGCAAAATCGACATCAACAAGTCGGGGCCAGCGTGAGAGTTCAATTTATGATGGTAGTCGACTAATAAGTTCATGATATGGTCTTTACGCGGTAAAACAATAGGGTGCCGTTGGTCGAAACTCAATTGCGAGTTGGACAAGCGTCCACCTACCCTTACAATCCCACCCTGTAAAAATGGCTTAAGGCGTTGAAAGGCGCGACTACAAGCTCTATTCGATTGTAATCTTCTAATTTCTTCAGAGAAGTGCGCACGTTGAAGTTCACGCAATACTAGCGACTCGGCATAGTTGTAATCGGACGTAACGATATACGAACAAACACTACTTATCGACTTTTAAACTACAAAGGCTACACTGTAACGACAAAATGATTTAAATATAACACAGCGTATTGCTGTGGCGCGGCTAAACTATACTATTTTATTTTTAATTTTACGGAACACCAACAAGCTAAACAAACACTAAGGAAATACCAATATATAATTCTATCAACGACAAACTAATATTTAAATAATAAAACTATCCAATCACAAGTATGCAATTTCTAAGTGACTAAGCTATAATTATTAATAAGCGGTGAAACTATGCGATGAACGCTTCGGAACAACACTGCATATGGCTTGTTGCTCGCGAAGTCTCACCTCCTCCCGCCAATCAAGATTGGCTTCAGCAGGTCTATTCCGTAGCCTCCAGTGAGGCACGCTTTCTGTCGCAGCGGCTCGGTGTGTCCATGCGCCGCGACCGTGACCTCGATCCGCGCCGCGCGCGCTTCCGCTAACTAGATCGATTCGAGCACTGAATATGTCACCTGACGGGTTGCGGGGCGATCTAATCTTGCTAATATGGGCCTTGTTCGCGGTGTCGGTAAACCTAGCTCCAGGGCTATCCCTACTCGGCGTTCCCTTCGGCTGCGACGAAACTACAACAGGTTTACTAACAACAGACTCTAACGTCTTGCTTCTCGACCCTTCGCATAATTTATTACCCGAGCGCGGGATGTTCCCCTCCCCTATTTCCCGAAAATTGCGAGTCAATAATTCGGGAGGTTCGACAGCGACGGTGCAACAACAGGATGTTGCCGAAATGCTATCTATGATGGGGGCGGAGCCAAGGATAACATATCCCAATACGGTTTCCAGTGCGTAAGGCGCGGTTTGCGAGGAGTTGCCCTTGACCTTATTGTTTAACAAAAGATGAGGGAAAAGCGATGCCCCAATGAGCATGTCTATGTTTCCAGGAACGGCGTAAGTGTCGTCTGCTAGAGTCAAATTTTTAAATTCAATCATTGCCGAGGTGTCAACCGAAACGGTTGGCAACCGTTCAGTGACCCTATCTACTACTAGTGCATTTATATCAAAGTTAACATTACGATCTATCCGAGAATAAAATTTTAAATTTATATATCCCTGTGTTGATTTACTAGTGCCTCCGATGCCTTTAATTACAGGACATGAAAGTGACCTATTTATTACTAAGCCTAAGCGCCGACAACATTGTCGTGTTATAAAGCTATTTTGGGCTCCGCTGTCCAGCAGTGCACGGACGCTTTGTTCGTTTCCACGCGAATCCCTAACCAAAATACGTGCCGTACCCAGTAACACGGTTGAAGGAGGTTGTGCTCCCATATTTGCCAATGAGCACAGAGCGACATCACCAGGTCGACCGCTAGAATCGTTGACCTTAGTAGGGGCGAATTCCTTATCTGCTTTGCTTGACGCCGCTATGTTGCTATTTTCAAAATGTAATAGCGTGTGATGTTTCCTGGCGCACTTGCTACATACGGAACTCGAATTGCATTTTGCAACTAAATGCTTATCGCTTAAGCAGTTCAAACATAGGTTGTTTGTCTTTACTAATTTATAACGCTCGCTTGGTGAATATTTACGAAAAGTCGCACAATTATATAAATTACCGTGTCTATCTTTACATACTAAACAAGTATGCTGGAGTGATGTTGGCGTAGCGGTTACGTAAGTTAACGACCCTGCTATTTTAGATGGTTGAGTCTGTCTACGGTCGACGCACCTTTTATTGTCCTGTTTAACGTTCGGAGAGCGTTGCATTACCTTTATTTGATCTCGCACGAACGATGCTAATGAATGAAAGGAAGGCATCTCCGAGCTACGATGCTCCGTTTCAAACGCACGCACGGTGTCGGGGTCCAACTTCTTCAGTGCAATATGGAGAAACACCACGTCCATAAGATCATTAAATTTCAAATTCTTAAGTGCAGCCACCGATGCCACAAATTTATCTAGAAATTGCTCTAAGCCGTTGATGTTCGCGGATGATATAGGTTTTAGATCGAATATCTGGTTCAAATATTCGGAAGCTAACATTCTCCTATCTTCATATTTAGTTTTAAGCGTTTCGAATATTAATAGGTAATTGTTTGCTGTAGGTGTAAAACCAGAGCAGATCGACTGTGCCCTGCCACTAAGTTTACTAATTAAGTAATATAATTTTTCGGCGTCCGATAACGATGGGTTATTGTGTATATTGTTTTGAAAACTACTGAAGAAGAAGGGCCACGTCTTAATATCACCATTGAATACCGGAATATCTATTGGCGGCAACCTAATCGAGTCACTTGGACGTACCTGTTTTTCCGGCTTTGCTTCGTTTTGAGATTGTAGGGACCTCGCAGTTCTTTTCACGCGACACAACATATCTTCGAATGCCAGCAGCGGTTGGTAGTTCACTATGTATTTCGGGTCGATTTGTAATTCCAAATGATTAATTTGGTCTAATATTTTTTCGTAGTCTATCCGCAAATAATCTATCGTTTCGATTTCGGTCAAAAAAGTTTCCCGCACTGCTTCTATATGAATGTTCTTTATATAATCACTTATATTCTGCATACGCGAAAAGAGTATGTCCCTCTTAGCATAAAGCGTTTTAATTTTGATTTCACTTCCACTAACTGCCATTTTAAACTATTATAATAAAGTTATATCAATCACAATTAATCTCACAACGCACAAACAATAAAGGATGGACACTCTCGGTATGCCGTATTACGTAATTAAATCGAACACCTGCGCAGCGAGTCGAGGTGACGCGTCATTTGCTAGACTCAATAATTTTATCAAGATTGTGGGTAAGCGTATCAAACGGTTCCTATTACACTGTTTCAATTATTTAATAGGCTTTAAATTTAATCAAATACGAGCGCAATAAAACGAATAATTCTGTTTGCGAGTACCTAATCAAAATTTAAATTTAAACGAACACTATTTAAGT
The DNA here is from genome assembly GCA_036936625.1 of Parnassius smintheus behrii. Taxonomy (NCBI): domain Eukaryota; kingdom Metazoa; phylum Arthropoda; class Insecta; order Lepidoptera; family Papilionidae; genus Parnassius; species Parnassius smintheus. The sequence continues at coordinate 5,123,616 of JAUPFT010000029.1, forward strand.
CTATTCTATAAATTGGAGTGCATTATCTAATTAATTAATTCAACAATTCGACCAAAATCCTGCCGAAGTGACCATAAAATGGTGGAGCCACGTGTTTAAGGCTGCCGAAGTCTAGTTCCCCGGTCGAACCTTAAACCTACTACGCGAGATATTAACTAAAGTGGACTGTATATGCGGTTGCTTCTACGCTTACGTAAAAGCGACTACTATAGAATGCGGTATAATGCACTTGCTCTTCCCTAAAACTAAACTACTACGGTGCCAATCGCTGAAAGGGAATCCTGCCTTATTAGGAGAACAACAAAATTGGAGCGGGTTAAACTATGCAAGGCAGGAGCTAATTAAAGGAATTGACTCACCGGGGTTTCTTCTATCCTGTTGAGCACTATAGCTGCAACTTCTGGAACTTCTTCTGGAACACTCCGGAGAGAGGTGGTGCGCGACTATATCTCACCCGAGGTGAGGGAACTTCTTCTAGACAGACACTCTGGGGCCCCAGGGGTGCGTCAGGAGAGAAGCGTTGTGGTTTCAGCGACGACTGCGGTGGAAAGAGGCCGCGCAACGGTCGCGCGTGCCTTATATGTCCTCGGCCCCGATGATTACGTGACATTCTAGAATCATCTTCTTGCCCCCTCCCACCCCACCACCCCGATGTGTCGATGGAGGATAGAGGAGGGTATGAATGATATCGTTTTGTCGGAAAGGAACAAGCGGCTTGGCACCTCTACCGTCAAATATAATAATCCAATGGTTTTTTCCGCGCAACCAAGATATTTTTCGAAAATCTCATACAAAGTATCTTACAACTTTAACGGTATTCTCTTCAGTATTTTGTTTATGAAAATTTTTGCATAGTTATTACGTAATGAGCCCGTAATGATTACAAGAAATTTAATAAAATTTATCATTGCATTTTTAATTTTTATGATTATAATCATACTTATTCATAGGCAACACAATGTTAGTACAACTTTAGTAAGTTATCGGTTAAATGTTAGTGTAATGGAATCCATTACCTCATTTTCACCCGGGGGTGTCGTAAAAGGTGGCCATGGGTAACACTGAAAAGGTCTTGTGGCTTTACGCCTGGGGTAAATTACCCAGATTAGCAACTTAGTGCAGCGTCCAAAGTGCTGATCGTCTGATTCTGTATAACGACACTGATGATGTAAATGTCTATGGGCGGCAGCAGCCACTTACCATCAGGTGGACTGTGTGCTCGCTTGTCACCTTTATCCTATAAAAAAAACAAGAAACGAACTACATCTCTTTGATCATTTGATTTCTCTTTTTCTAAAGAAAATGCATATGAGTTGTCACCCCTAAGGACTAAGACGGAAAGCCTAGTTTCCAGTAAAAGGGGCCTCCGGTTTCCTACACTTACCGTACGGTATTCTGTGAGAGCGTGGTCCTTCACTGGTCGAGCCGACCCATTGCGCTACAACCATAATGTAGCAGCTGAATTGTTTCCTTACCACTTATAAATTTAGTTTTTGAAAATGTTACTAAATCTTGCATGAGACTTTCTTGAGATTTGGTACTCACACATACATATTTCTAAATAGCCAGTTTAGGGGATATTTTTGAAACTCTTGCTTTATATTTCGTTATGCGCACAGCACATGAGTGGAATAATTAGCCGGCGTCCGTCGTGCCTTCAAGGCAATACGTAAAAAAGTAGAATGTATATAATAGAGTAGATAGGAGGAGTCAATAACGCTTACGTTAACCTAAGACAGTGCTATTTACCATTTGATCATATTGCACCGCTTGGCGTAAGTTGAAATTATAGTTAAATACTAACATATATTAAATAAAAAATAAATAAATACCTACCACTAGTCATTAATCTTTACTGAAATAAATTCCTTTATCAGCATATCTACTTATACAATGTAAAAAATGAGTGTTATACAGAATATAATGTTCCGGATTGTTTGCGGTCCGCACACAAATGTATCCTGAGCTTTTTCACTTGTCGGTTAAAGCTACTACACCAAGACTAATATAATTTAAGAAAAATCTATTGAGAATAGAGCAAAAAATTTTTGGGTAAAGGATTTCTTAAAAAATTGTGAAAACAATATCATGCGCCCTGTGACTATTAAAATCCAGTGCTCGATTATTGACTCGAAAGTCAACTAAAATAATTTTTGTGTGAGAAGTGTAAAGCTATGGAGAAAGGTGACCCACTCGTATTCTAGTTAAATATTTTATACAAATTCTAACACCAGCCGTTCGCGAGTTGAACTTCGTCACGTCCTCTACTAACAGTTCGTTACGTTTCAAATTAATGTTTGAATATCCGCACCGAAACTCTTGCATTATTTAATTTTGTCAACTATTTGAGCTTTACGTGTTGAGTTTGTTAGTTCTTGTTTGAACCACATATTAATACGCATTAAAATACATGCGTATAGTATATATTTACCGAATTTTATCTCTTATTGCATAAAGCAAAATTTGACTATAAATATCTCGGTTAGATATGTCTGAGTCGGGGCCACCAGTTGTAGAGGTTAAGCTGGGTAAATGAAAGTGCCTTCACGCTTCCAGAAACATATTTTTTTTTATTTCTACCAGTACAGTTTGCAATACAGGTATAACACAGATAAGGGAAATGAAGAAGGAATACAAGTAATTAAGTATATGAAAATAATTTAAGATAGGAAGCCGATAATATTATGTTGTCGCGATTTTTAAGGAAACAGTTACTTCGGCGGCACCAGGGTGCGGTCTAACGCTGAGGTCGTTTAAATGCAGACTACCGGTACAAACGAAGGCACCCGGATCCGGAATATCACGAAAGCAGGCCAAACGTAGCTGATCGTTTCCGACCGCAACCGACACGAACATTGCCTCGGCGCGTACGACGTTCGATAAATCTAGCTTAGCGTAGCTTTGTTGTGGAAACTGTGTGTTCTGCGTGAATAGGTATACGTAACGATACGATCTCAAAATGACGGCACTCCCTCCTCCGCCGCGCGTGATACGTCACGGCCCCCAGTCAACGTAACGAATTTTTTTAAGCTATTGCATAGCTTCTATCGCGGGCCTTGAGCGCGGGGACCGAATCCAGAAATTTATTCCGCCGTAACAAAAAAACCTCATGCTCCCCACTCCGACGGGCACAGAGGTGTGGCTTGAAGGCCGTGCATTGTCTAACGTCGTTTTTTTTCGGCAGTCTTTGATACGGTGTTTGTGTATAAAGTGTTTTGAATATGAATGAACAAAGTGCATTTATTATTAACGAAGAAAGTCACGAAATAATAGTGAAAGAAAATGAGTGAGTACTCTATATACATACATTTTATTATTATCACAAATGCAGTACTAATTTTGAATTGAAAATATAATACTGCTATAAAGATAACCTAAATTTATGATATTAAAATGAGCGATATTAAAAGTAGCCCTCTTTATATACACACAAACACACACACGCGTATAGTTTAAATTCTCAATATATGTATATATATATATATATTAGACATGGGCCGAAATTCGGTACAAGAAAAATAATACCTACTCGCACTTATTTTAACTGAAATATAAGGTGCTTCTAAACTACAATATGCCATGGCTGCAACTGGTGGTTCTACTCATGATACTGTGCCACTTTCCCCAAGGAACCAATAGTCAATTCTCAACAAAAATTGCACTTTGTATGGAAATCGATCAGCTGATTGGCTAAGTCTCCATACAAACAACCGTGGCATATATTTTAGAAGCACCTTATATAACAACATTAGATACTGTAAAATAAAAGATATTATTTTTACTCAGTCATGGTCAATTATTTATTTATTTATTTCGGAACATTGTAAATGTAAACCTTATATTAAATCAGTTCCTATCTTATCATTAATCTTAATCTTAGTTCTTAACCTTAATCTTATTTAATTAGTTATTAATCTTAGAAATCCCTGCCTAATTAATAATTAGCCATATTACAAAAATGAAATAAACTTTGTATTCTCCAAGTGAACATCTGGATAGGAGTCCGTAAATTAAATAAAAATAAGTATACATTTATCTATATTGAGTACTAGTTGTTCCCCGCGATCTCGCCCGCGTAGAATATGGATTTCATGGGTTTTAATTTTTTTGCGCGGAACCCTAATTCTTTTACTAAAATAAAAGTAGTTCAAGATATTCCTTATATCATCAGCTATCTGCCAGTGAAAGTCCCGTCAAAATAGATCCAGCTGTTTCGGAGATTAGCTGGAACAGACAGACAGACAGACAGACCGACAGACAGATAAACATTTTAAGAATTGTGTTTTTATTACTAGTACTTTCATATGCATTTAATAAAAAGCTGTTGTTTTAACATTACAAACAGACACTTCAATTTTATTTATTTGTAGATATAGATATAAGATATTATATAGATATAAGATATCATATTGGTGTCATTTTAAAGGGAATATCATGTACTATTATAATAATAAAATAATTGTCTCCAGTAAATATTATACTTTTCTTGTAAAACTCGAAATAAAAAATAAATACGATTTATTTTTATATTCCCATATGCTTTATTTTCATCCTTTATTTTTTATTTGACCAATTTTCTTTTAATAAAATTAAATTCTGAATTCGTTGAGCTTTTTGAGTGTTAGGTAGGTACCTATATTAGTTTTTCAGTAATAATCGTTTTTGTTGCGAGAGTCTCGCGCGGTCGTAAAAAAAAGTTACTGCGCGGACAGGTGGGACGAGAATCACTTGCGCGGCGCTTGAAGGCCGTGCATTGTCTAACGTCGTTTCTTTTCGGCAGTCTTCGATACGGTGTTTGTGTGCGTGCAACTAGACGTATTGTACGACTCTACGAAGCTCGCACGAATCGAGACGAGCTGCCCGAAATCGGACGAATACATAAGCAGCTGTTTATGAGAAAGTATATAGGTGTATAGGTATTTATGTACAACAGTGAATAACTGTACTTGTAAAATTTGTGTATAAAGTGTTTTGAATATGAGTGAACAAAGTGCATTTATTATTTATTTATTTAATAAAAGAAAAAAAATTGTTTTCTTATCGGTCACCACGCTCAAAAAGTGTAACTTTAATTAATATCAAAGAAAAAGAAATACTGCATAAATAAAATAAATAAATAATTATAATTGCATAAGTTGATACAAAATGCTATGCAATAGCTTTACCGCGGCAGTCCCCGAGTGCCACACGTCTTTTTTTAATCTTTTAGATATCGAGTGGTGTAATTAAGTTTTGCGTAAACATGATAGATATGTAGCTACAGCACCAAACTCTAACCTCTGATTATATTATCATCAGTTTTCTGTATTGCCTCGCACTATTAAAGCTTATTTAACGATGTGTTCACGTCAACAATATCTCCGCACTAACTATCTCTCCAGTATCTTGAAGACGTACAAAATCACACATTCATATTAATTATAAGCGACATTGCATCCAATAATAACGAGTTATTAACTCCCTAGATGAACGAAAAATAAGAAACGGGTTGACTGTGATTGCCTGGTCTTACACGCAACTTCACTTATCCCCTTTTTTCTTACCGTGTGTGTATCTATACTCGTATCAACGACTACACAGTCCGAATAGACGCCTAATGTGTGTATTTCTGCATCCAAAGTCCAAACCTGTCTGTAAAAAGTCTGAGGTAAGCGGTACGGGGGAGGCGGGTTGAAATGCACGCAAATTGCTTAAAATCAAGATTGCGACACTTGCTAATAAGCAAATAGTGTTGGGAACTTTAAGTAATAAATTTGGTACCAAGACTACTTAATCAGTACCAGAATTATATTCTACTATAAATTAATACAAAATAAAAAAATACAAAAGAAGTTTTATTTAAGTAGGTATCGTATTTAGTAAAATACCTATAATTTTGTTTTAAAGAATATACAAGCTTTCTTTACAATATTGTAATAATAATAGAATACTATTAAAAATAAAGTAGCAACAGTTATACAATACTGTCAAGTTCACTTCCGTTTCCTACTTGTCTTGACATGACGTCTTAGTAGCAGTAAAGAGAGCGGAGTGCCGTCTATTAAAAATTATATCAATTTTAGTATGAATTATTTTTAAAAAGTTTTGAATAATTTGATTTAATTATTAAATTAATTTATTCAAATATGGAGTAACGTATATTCACTAAAAAATTCAGCTTACACCTATGTCGCTATAATATAAGTCTGTGAAACATTCACGATAATATGTATAATATTTACATTTAACAATATTATAGTTTAACTGGTAGCACTAGTTACACGTGCCGGTAATTAAAGAAAAGTATAGCAACAATGAACTGCATTGAAAAGAAAGGGATGCATAGTCCGAAAATAGCCGAAGATGTCCAAATAAATTAACGCGAATTGCTTGTGACAAATATAGGTTGAGCTCTGATTTAATTTTTATTAATGAATTTGGAAATTAAAATTCACTTATCTATGAAAAGTGATGCCATTTTTTTAATTACACATTTGACTACAATTTCCGCACTATTTTATTATAAAGGGAACCATGTTGCGCGTCTGCTGTATTTTATTTTGTCAAAAATTCACGAGTCACATGCAAGATGTTTACGGGTCAGGGAAATGGTCCCTACTAAAGTGGATCGCGCGATAGTTTTCTAATGTAAGACGTATTTGTCTGACGTGTTGACATAAAGTGGTCGCCTTTCATGAGGCGTCTATTCGGGATGTGTAGTCGTTGATCTATATGAAAGCCGCGTTATACTGATTTGGTACATTTTAAAAGAGTTATTTATCAAATACTTCTTCTGCCTGCGAATCTGCCTGTATTAAAATATTAAAAACGTATCAATATTCATTTTCTAATATGAATTATGAACGCTGTTCGGAAATAGCTACGAAAAGAATCCTTATATAAAAGTTATGTAATTTTGTACCCTAACGCCGACCTTTTGGCAACTGAAAATATGGAATTTTTAATTGCCATGCAGGCGGATCGACGGGAAGAAGTTAAAAGGCAAACAAATATCAATATATACTAAATTAGAAAATTAATTAGACGTGGTAGAGCCATGCTGTAACTATATTATGATTGTAGCATGAATTGGTAGGCACGATCAGGGAAGGACCATGCTCTCACAGAATACCAGCTTAAAATAGCACCTTAATGCGGATGAGTTCTGTTTTATGAATATAGAGAACCGGAAACCAATTTTACTGGAAACGAGCATTCCATCTTAGACACAACGCATCTGCATTTTGGCTTAATCGACAATAGATGTAGATGTCTATAGGCCACAACATCCACTTACCATCAGGTGGATTGTGTGCTCGTTTGTCACCCTTATTCTATAAAAAATATCCTCTAAAATATAACAAATCAGTATAATGCGCTTGTCATATACGTGTACTCGCGATAATGTACGAGAAATAAAAAGGAGATTAAGTGTGGCTTATGAGGAACGCATTACGGCCGTCACGTTTCTTATTTCGTACTCATCCAGGGAATAAGGATTCATTCTTATTGTGCGCTATGTTTATAATATATGAGGTATTAGTTATGTGCGATTTTTTATATAATTTAACAGAATTATGTTAATAAATACAGTGCATGTTTCAGTGCTGATTAACTGAGCTCTAGTTAGATCAATCCATTTGATATTATCCCATTGGCTTCAAAAAAGAAAGGGTTCTTAACTTAAGCCCCATCGGCCTTAAGGGTGTTACGAAATACGCCACCACAATACGATTATCAGCGCTATTTTCTTATAGCTACAAAAAAACTAAAGTTTGTGCGACAGCACTATCGCATCATGTGAAATCATTTTTAATATAAATTAAAGAAATAAAAGGACTTGGAACTATTTTGTCTACTTAATATAGACAGTAAAATTATAATGCCCGAAATAAACACGTATTCGGAAACAAAGGTGATATTTCCTACATTTACAGTGCTCACAAGACCGAGTTTTGAACTTTTCTGTTTAACTTCTAGGCATGAAGATAGTAGGTATTTAAAGTTCTCCTTGTCTTTTACCGACATGTAAAAGCCTACTACTGAAAATAAGCTTGTCCCGCTCTAGGAAGAATTTGCCTTGATGGTTACATCTGGCAGGAAGGTTGCAGATAACATTACTACACGTGAGCAACTTTAACGCTGCTGTCCGTCGATAATCTGAGTATTTTACGACTTAGGAAAACGACAGAGTTCACCACCACTTACTAGAAGCCATAAAAGTCGTTTGGTATTTCCCACATCGATTATTCCGACACCTACGGAACAAAAAGAAGCGATGAATTCTCATACACAACAATTTTTTCATTTTTCAGCAGCATTTTTTTCATTATTGTGCTCATAATATCGCAATACCAGTTTCTGACAAAAAACTACTTTAAATTCAATACGCTTATTGATTTCGAATAAAATATGTCGCTAGTTAAAAGTTTTGTGTAAGTTTTACAGTACTTAGCTTATATTATTACAATTATAAATAAATATATTGTGTGTTGTACGCCTGAAGCTTTGACTTTAAAGGTATAACTACAAAAAGTTTGCAAGATTGTATTTGACGGGACTTGCATTTCGTATAACGAATAAAAGCGTTCATGACCTTAGTGAAAGACTTCTGTAAAAGAATAATTCAGCGTAAATTTTAACTTAGTTTGAAGTCTATTGGAAAACTTTGCCCTGTTTCGGTAATCTTGCTATAATCAATCTAAAACCAACAACCAAACCAACCAATCCAACCATAAACATCGGATAGGAATACAATACCAATCGAAATTAGTACCAAGAGGTTAATGGCGTTATTTAGTGTGCGGAGCCTGCGGGTACATTTATCGAGCATTTTGATTAATCATGGCGAAAAAGCTTTAAACACCTTTAAGATTGCAACGAATAAACATCAGCTAGCAATCACAAACTATTTATTATACATAACTGGCCCTATTTTATACACAATAATATAATGTATGTGTGTATATGTGCAACAATAGAATTATCGTGTAAGAGGATCTTTTGAAATCACGATAACACGTTGTATAAAATATATGGTCTTAGTTTTTCTTTAGCTCTGTATCAAGAAAGAACTATATCAAAGCAAACGCAAAACTCATTGGTCGTAAACTAGTCCATTAGATGAAATGACATGTATACGCTATAAAAAGGCAATATATTTTGATTTAATAGTGTCTGATTTTAAATTCCTATATTAAACATTATTTAAAATGTCTTCACAAGCTTAATGATTATAAGATATTATAAAATAATAAAAGAGACATTATAGACTGTGCTATGAAAACGGATTTTTCTCTTACTTTAAAATCATAAGTTATAGGACAGTTGTCTGTAGGTAGGTATCACTCTCTTACCTATTTTTACCATAAAGCAAGTCTTCATGCACTGCTGTGTAAGAGTATAAAGAGCAAATATAATCACAGATAATGAGGCATTCAATCTGAGTCCTCGTAAGCGACAACGCATGAGTAGTTTTCCTTGTTTAAAGTAAATAATATTAAAAAAAAATCCACTCTGATTATAAAAAAGAAGAGGTTTTCAATTCCACTGTAAGTATGTTACTAATTTTAACTCTTTATTTTTGTTTTAAATTGGTGGCCCATAAAAATTTAAAGAAGAAAGTCCACCTCTAAGGGTGACGATAAAATAGGGTAAGAAGGTTTAAAACTCTCTTATGTCAAAACAAAATGGTGGCTACTGTAACAATTTAATCGAAATTTTAGTTATATAGCTTATTCCTTAGACCACACAAAAGGCTAAAAAAATTATATTTTTAATAAGGAGTAAATGTTACTTCAGAAATAAAGAAAATAATATAATTTTCACGTAATAGCTTCTGAAATCGGGACTCTATGAGTATATAATTTATTGCATGCACTATGCCTTAGCACGGATTTTTAGAATCTTTTTATGTAAATTATTTTTGTTTTTTAAAGTTTCCTTTATTGTATTCAAAGTAAAATTTTTATTCAACCCAATAATTACAATAATTTTTATTATATAAGGATATTATATAAGCTATGTGACATTTTACTAAAGGCAAATATGCGCATTTTGTCTCCAGCTTTCAGTTTTACCTACCTTGTACTAACTCGGCGCACTCTGCCGACTGATGAAATAGTTACATTTAAGTGATTTTGAAAGACTAATTAATTATATAATTAAATTATGTGGTTTATTTGTAGGGGATTTAAGATAGATTAAAATGTCTACGGACCACAGTATCCATTTACCATCAAGTGGACTGTGTGTTATCAATGAAGGTTGAGATTTTTACGGCCTTTACCATAGCCGCCTCTAATGGGACCCACATAAGATGGAGTTGATGGTTCTTCTACATCGCTAAAATACGGACTCATTAAAAGACAGAGAAATATCTACAGTATCAAATTATACTAGTATATATATCAAAATCTATGAAAAATTTATAAAATGTAGGATGACGTAATTATGAACAGTGATAGCTACGTCCAGAAGTTATTTTGTTCTTATTTTAGACCGGGAGCTGGTGACAGGTGACGTTCCACGATTTTGTCGTGCATGCCTTTTTAAGGCTTGATAACTAACCCTAAAATATCAAAGATTGTCGGGGCTTTAGCGCCCCCCCCCCGCGCATACTCTTCATAAGGAAAAACGCTTTTCTTTGTGTAGCGAATTTTCGAGTTTTTCCGTGATAGCATATTGCATGCTATTGTATAATGTACGGAAGTTCAAGCAAATTGAAGCTCTAAAAATTGGTGGCATGCACCCCGCAGCGGCCCAAGATGATCAAAGGGTTCTGAAAACCTGAAAAAAATTAAAAGGCAATTCCGTGTTCTCAAATTGGATGCCGATGTAAAGAATGGAAGTTTTTGTAATAAAAACACTCTGTAAAAATTGGCATGCACCCCTCGTATGACCATGGCATGCATTTTGGAGTCACGGAAAATCGGAGTTCAATTTTTACAGAGTTTTCAGGAAATTTTCCACCGTTGGTCATACGAGGGGTGCATGCCAATTTTTCCAGAGAGTTTTTATTACAAAAACTTCCATTCTTTACATCGGCATACAATTTGAAAACACGGAATTGCCCTTTAATTTTTTCAGGTTTTCAGAACCCTTTGATCATCTTGTGCCGTTGCGGGGTGTATGCCATCAATTATTAGAACTTCAATTTGCTTGAACTTCCGTATATTACAATGGCATGCAGTATACTATCACGAAAAACACGAAAATTCGCTACACAATGAAAAGCGCTTTTCTTTATGAAGAGGATGCGCGGGGGGACTAAAGCCCCGACAATTTTTGATATTTTAGGGTTAGTTATCAAGCCTTAAAAAGGCATGCACGACAAAATCGTGAAACGTCACTTGTCACCAGATCCCGGTCTATTTTGTCTAATAATGCTAGAACGCACTCAGTAAATTCATTTCATTGCCTTAATTCAACTATTCGTTGGATCAACTGTTCCAAGGATATTATCAAAGAAATAAAGTGCCATTTCAACTATGTTCAGAATCAATCGTTCAGAACCAATCGTAGCTCTTGTAGTCATCTATTACTTTCTTTATAAACAAACACATAGACGTTTCTAAGAACTCCTTTCTAAAATTGATATAGATTTCAGAAAGTAAAAAAATCTATAGAATTTAGTTCAAGCATATCATATATAGATATTCCCATATTGTCATGAAATTACCTAGACTGACATCGACTATGACCACACGTAATTAAAAGAGCCAGAATTTGTCAACCACTGAGATAGAATAATGCCACACGTTTATTTACGCACTGACACTAGGAAAGTCACACCACTTCGGTGGCTGACCGCTTTAGCAGAGTTTACTTCACCTAAGAATGCCTCGTGTATAGGCGAAGCACGTGTTGTATTATCGTTAGTGGTGTGTTTTTTTCTAGTGAAATAGTGTTGGGAGCAGTGGTGCTGGAATTAGTGGTGACGGGTGGATAGTGCTGAGGGAGGGCGGGAGGTGCTCTTCATATAGGTAAGACACATCATTTTATTCGATTTAGCAGATATGGGCAAAGTAATTTTTACCAACTTTAATAAAATAGATTTCCGCAAAGTAACGCCTGATTCTATTATTTAAAGTATATACTCATGGACTAATTAAGAGGAACGCAAAAAATTGTATATAAAACAAAATGTCATAAATATTTTTGACAAATTAGTTTATCGTTTCAGATTTTGCTGTTTATTTTTTAATTTAAAATTTCAAGCATCAAAATAACGACTAAATGACAAAATTGAACCAAATTAGTAGAAAGGTAAATATTTTACTGAAAATAAACATTTGTGCATTTAAAGTTTTATTCATTTTTTTTTTCATAAAAGCTTAGAAGACCTGGGCTGCAATCAAAACTTATTGTTGCCTCATCTGTCTGTTTCAGTTGCTAATTTCAATCTTCTTGGTATACACCTAATCAAGTTTATATTTAAATCTATATCTAATTTAATCAATTAAATCTTGAGAGATTGCGAACCACTCTTCCTCTCACGCCTTTCTGAGATCTATATGTGGGGGCAGGATTTCTTTTCTTAAGTTATCTTCCAAGCGCATCCTCTACATTTAAGCCTTTAGTTTAAAGATTAATAATAATGTTATGTTAATAATAATAATGAATAATTAAGATTATAAGTTTTTCATTTCAACGTCTCGAAGGTATTCTACACCTACAGCCGCAGTATGTGGGATTGACATTATCATGCATAAAAACAAATTTACCTCCTATAAAAGAAGCGAGTAGCGTTCGTGACTCAATCTCAAAGACGCGAAGTAACTTGATACAATAAATACCTCCCCATACCATAACTGACCCTGCATCACATTACTCTATTCAAGTCAAGGCAAACATTTAAACAAAACCTACATTTAAACTCAAATTTAAAAGCTGGCAAAATAAAAATAAAACGTTTTTAAACTTTTCTTTTCTATAGCATTTTCTAATGTTAATAGCCAGTACACAAGACGATTACAATAGGAGAAATAAAACGTTTTTTTTAGTGCCTCTTAATTTGTTCATGAGTGTATTCCTAACCAAATGTAATTTATTAGTTTAGAAGTTGTAGCTTACACATTACTAATTTTGCGTTACTCTGTTATTATGGCGATGGTATAGAAGGAATCCTAAACAATATTCCCAATTACAATGACACTGCTTCGCATAGGCCTTTCCAAGGAATGCTACAGCCACGGTCCTGCATGCATGCAAGATGTACCTGCATCTGTGGTCCACGGTGCTAAGCCACCACTCTATTTAGTGGGACGAGGCTATCACTCGCGAACTTTCTTTTCCACTAGCAAGTACATGTTTTGAAAATTTGTGTTACATTAATTTAGAAGTTATTTATATTTTAGGAATAATTATTTCATTATATAATAGTTGGTATTGGTGGTAAAAGAAGCCATTAGTTTTGTTTTAATAATATCATGGATCCTTGAAATCTAAAAATTATTATAGTGTTACGAGCTTGAGGTTCGTGAAAATAAAAATTGCCGATAAAATTACCTAAATTAACACTTTAATTTACTTTACACAAATTGAAAATAAAAACACTAATAATTAAACACACTAATTCACTTAATTCCGCTCCGAAGCTTCGCTTGTGTCACTGAGTTCAACTCTGCCTCGATCGCATCTTGCGCCACCTATTTATTTAAATTTGCAAAATATCCGGAATGTTCAAGTAAACACGCGCAAGGTACCGAGAGTTCGAGTATAAATTTTCTAGAAACTTAGTTCTTCGGGTGGCGCTGTCGGTCGAAAGATTTGTGATGTCATAAACTGCAACGCTCCCCTCGCTCTCGTTCCTGACACTAGATGGCGCTAGTGTGTCCTCCTAAGACATGCTCGTCCCGAGCATTATCGGTCCCATAATAACGCGCCAAGCGATCCACATGGACGATCTTAGGAGTCCCTCTTGCGCCTTTCTGTATCCGGTAGGTCACATCGTTGATCCTGGTTACAATCCGGTACGGGCCGTCCCATTTAGCTTGAAGCTTAGGAGATTTCCCTTTGCTGCGGACTGGATTGTGCAACCACACTAATGAACCTTCGTTGAACCCTTTATTGTTCATTTTGCGGTCGTACCGGGTTTTCATTTTCTCAGACATTTGCTGGCCCGATTGTCTGACGTGCTCATAAATGTCATTCATTTTGTTCCGCATTCCGTTTGTTTGCATAATCGGTTATACTGCGTGGGGCATCAGGTGGTATCCCGGTGATCAGGTCCGCAGGCAGCCGTAATTCTCTTCCAATGTTTGCGAAAGCTGGTGTCACTGCTGTACTTTCGTGAACAGAACTTCGATATGACAACAAAAACGGTTGTATGTGCTTGTCCCAATCTCGTTGCCGATTGTCTACAACTTTTGCTAGGTACCTCTCCAATGTCTGATTAAATCGTTCCACCATTCCATCAGATTGCGGGTGATAAGAAGTCGTTCTTGTTTTATGAGTACCCATAACTCGGCAAGTTTCCTGGAATATTTGAGACTCAAAATTCCTTCCTTGATCGCTGTGAATCTCTAAAGGTACTCCAAAACGACAGAAGACTTCATGAACTAGTTTATCTGCAACTAGTGAAGCTTCTTGATTTGGAATGGCGAAGACTTCTGGCCACTTAGTGAGGTAACCCATCACAACCATGAAATACTTGTTACCGCTTTCACTCTCCGGAAACGGCCCCGCCACGTCAATGGCTATTCTCTCCCATGGTGCACCCACATTGTACAACTTCAATGCACCTCTACTACGAGTCTGAGGTCCCTTTACAGCCGCACAACTTGTACATTTGCGACACCAGTCCTCGACATCGTTTCGACAGTGGACCCAGTAAAACCGTTCTCGGATCTTCAGTAGAGTTCGTTTAACTCCCAGATGGCCTCCTGAACAATCATTATGGTACAGCTGTAGAACATCCGGTACTTTAGCTTTAGGGACAACCATTTGCAAATGACAGCTGTCTCCCCGAACGTTTTCCCATTTACGACACAGAACTCCATCCTGAAGCAGCAAGCTGTCCCACTGGGCCCAATAGCTTTTAGTGGTCGAACTCATCGCTGAGACGTCACTCCACTTGGGCTTGGGAGCACTGGCCTTTATCCATTCCAGAATCGGCTTGATGTCCGGGTCTTCCTGCTGTGCATGTAGTAAGCTGTCCTTCCACTCGTTGCTGAGGTGCCCTGAGCATCCTCACGGATACCACTTCCTTACTCTCTTGCCTAGTACAATGTTTGCAATCCTCAGGACAAGGTCTTCTTGACAATGCATCTGCGTTGCCATGAGATTTCCCGCTGCGATGTTCGATCTCAAAGTCGTATTCCTGCAGTAGTTCGATCCACCTCGCAACTTGTCCTTCTGGGTTTTTAAACTGCAATAGCCATTTTAGTGCAGCATGGTCAGTTCGTAAGTGAAACTTTCGTCCCAGAAGATATTTGCTAAAATGCTGCAACGACTTTACCACAGCGAGCAATTCGCGTCTTGTGATACAATAGTTCCTTTCCGGTTTTGACAACGACTTGCTGAAGTACGCTATCACGACCTCTTGGTCACCATTCCGTTGAGATAGCACACCGCCAAGTCCTATATCACTTGCGTCTGTGTCAACTATAAATTCTTTGCTTGCATCAGGGTATCCCAAAATAGGTGTTTTGCACAGACGGTCCTTGAGCTCCTGGAATGCGATATTGCAACTTTCATCACAGCAGAAATGTCGCTTCTCCTCGGTTAGCTTGTTGAGTTTTGGCTATATATCTGCAAAGTTCTTCACGAATCGCCGGTAATAGGAGCACAAACCCAAAAATGCTCTAACCTGCGTCTTGTCTTTTGGAACCGGCCAATCCTTGACAGCGGCGATTTTCTCTGGATCTGTGCGGATACCTTCTTCCGATACTACAAACCCCAAAAAGTAAACTTGCCGTTGAAATAGTGAACATTTCTTCGGGCTCAACTTGAGGTTGGCACTCTGAATCTTCATAAGCACGCGTTCCAGGTTTTGAAGGTGTTCCTCAAACGTACGGCCCACGATGATGATGTCATCCAAGTAGACCAGACAGGCATCGCCAATTAGCCCGGTAAGTACAAGTTCCATCAGCCTTTCAAACGTTGCTGGAGCATTGCACAACCCAAACGGCATTACTTTGAATTGCCACAGACCCTTTCCCGTCGAGAACGCAGTTTTCTCCTTGTCCTTAGGGTCAATTTCAACTTGCCAGTAGCCACTTTTTAGATCCAGCGTACTAAACCATTTTACTCCTGTAAGCATGTCCAGCGTGTCATCAATTCTTGGCAAGGGATAGCTGTCCTTCCTTGTAACGTCGTTCAGACGGCGGTAATCAACACAGAACCGCATGCTGCTATCCTTCTTTTTCACCAGCACCGCTGGTGAACACCATGGACTAGAGGAAGGTTCAATAACACCATCCTTCACCATTCCTTCAATCGTGGTTTCCACTTCCTTTTCACGCGCTACCGGCAATCTTCTTGGCCGCTGACGGATAGGCAATTCCTCACTTGTGTTTATTTTGTGTTGAACTAAACCAGTCTTTCCTATGTCAGCATCGTTTGATGAGAATACATCGGCGTACTTGAGTAACAACTTCTTCGCCTTGACCAATTCGTTTGGGGAGAGAACACTGCGACAGTCTTCCAAAAGTGTGGTCACTCTCGTTTCTGCATCCTTGCTGGGGGTCCCACTCGATATATATTGGCACCGACGTAACCAATCCACTTCCTCACAAGTACCAATTAGTGTGCCTTTTTCTATAATCTGGTCCCGGTCGCAAGGGTTCAGCACACGTACTCCTGAGATGTCAGTGGTCCTGACCAAGGTTCGAGCTACTTTTCATGGAAGGTCATTGTTTACCCTTTCCACAAGTACACAACGGTGAGCTTGCCCAGCGTTTCGGGGAAGACTAACCGGAACAATCTTTTCCGATCTCGGCGGAAGAACAATCTTCTTAATGCTGTACACGTTCCCTGGTAACGCACCTTCCATAAAAAGTTCCTCCTGTCCACATTTCAAAACACCTTGCTTAACGTCGATCTCACAACAATTATTCCTCATAAAGTCTAGGCCTAGGATGCAGTCGTCCATTATATCAGCCACAATGACATTATGCAGGTAGATCACGTTGCCTAGCTTCAACTCCATCTCCTTCTCTCCACGGACGGGAATACGCTGACCGGTGGCTGTTACCAAATTAATGCGTTCTCGGTTGTATGCGGAGTCCCCAAGGAACTGACTTATAAGTTGGGAACTAACAACCGTACGAGAGGCTCCAGTGTCTATGGTCAGTTTACACGGCATTCCGTTGACCTCACCCTTGATGATTAGACTGTTCCAATCATGGGTTTGTGAGATCGAGATCCTTGGGGCTCTTTTAACATCAGCCAGCACCCGCCCCGCAGTTCTGGCTTTTACTCGTTTCCCTGCTGCTGCTGGGCGGTGCTGTTGGCCGCACTACCCTCCTGGGATCGTTCACCTTCCCTTTCTAGGGTTCGCTTAGGGCAGCTGGATCGAAGATTGCCCTTTTCCCCACAGCCATAGCACCTAGGGTTGTATCCTCTGTTGCGGTCGCGAACTATAGCTGCTGCAACCTCCCTGACGCGATGGAAACGGTGATCCTGCCGCACGGCTTCCACTTCCAGTGCATGGGCCAAGGCGTTCTTAAGCGTCTCGTGGTGCCCGAGCCTCACAGCAGCTCTGACTTCCAGGTCGCGGATGCCGTCGATGAATGTCTGCACCAGGTTCCCTTCAATGAGCGCAGGTACAGACAGTACAGCTTTTCGCACCAGCTTCTCCACTTCTAGAGCCCACTGCTCCAGGTTTTCGTTGATGCGCTGCACACGATCTTTAAGCTGCGCACGAAAGACGTGTTCCAGGTGAGCGTCGCCATACCTCGCCTCCAATGCCTCAAGGAGTTGCTCATAAGTCACTTCCTCACCGAGAGCTTCCAGAACTGTTAAGGCCTGGTCACGCAGGCCTAGTGTGAGAGCAGTCATGGCCTGATTTTTATTCCAGCCGTTCGCCTTCATAACAGCTTCGAACTGGATTTTGTAGGCTGACCGGGAAGAGGTACCGTCGAACGGTGGCACCTTGAACCCACGTAGCGAAGGTGTTGTATCTACTACGGGAGCTGTAGCTCCACCTCCAAGTTTGAGTTCGTCCAGTGATTTCTTCATGTCAGCCATTACGTTGTCAACCCGATTGTTTACTTGGTCGATTCGGGTTTCAGCTTCCGACAATCGGTTGTCATGTTGAGCAACCTTATCCTTCACCTCCTTTATCTCCTTCCCGAAGGTAGCGTGAAGATCCTTCATGAGGAGCATTTGCTCTTCCAACCGACGGGCCTGTTCCTCTTGTCCGCCCCGCAGTTGATCTTCCAAACGACGGACCTGTTCTTCTTGTCCGCCCCGCAGCTGCTCTTCCAAACGACGGACCTGTTCCTCTTGTCCGCCCCGCAGCTGCTCTTCCAACCGACGAACCTGTTCCTCCTGTCGGCGAGCCTACTCCTGCAGCATCACCATCAGAGCACCTAAGTCAGGTGCTGCAGATGTAGGGGCTACAGACGGGCCTGCAGCCGGTGGCTGGCCCTCCGACGTCTGCGGCATTGCACCTCCAAATCTTCTTTGGTCCGTCTCCTGCTGGCGTTGACTTAGGGTACGGACACCCTCCGTTTCCTCCTTAGGTAAAATCGGCATGATTTTATCCCACTTCTGACACCAATTGTTACGAGCTTGAGGTTCGTGACAGTAAAAATTGCCGATAAAATTACCTAAATTAACACTTTAATTTACTTTACACAAATTAAAACTAAAAACACTAATAATTAAACACACTAATTCACTTAATTCCGCTCCGAAGCTTCGCTTGTGTCGCTGAGTTCAACTCTGCCTCGATCGCATCTTGCGCCACCCATTTATTTAAATTAGCAAAATATCCGGAATGTTCAAGTAAACACGCGCAAGGTACCGAGAGTTCGAGTATAGATTTTATAGAAACTTAGTTCTTCGGGTGGCGCTGTCGGTCGAAAGATTTGTGATGTCATAAACTGCAACGCTCCCCTCGCTCTCGTTCCTGACACTAGATGGCGCTAGTGTGTCGTCGACTGGAGCGCGTAACAATAGCATACGTATCGTACCATTATGTCTATTGTGGTATTCCTTGGGGGGAACTGTGTTCAGCAGTGGACTTGTGAAGAGCTGTAATTATGGTTATGATGACGATGATGATAGTAAGTATCTTTCTGGGCAATTATTACTGACAAAAATTTTTATATTCTACAGAATTTACTCATTTCTTATCATTTGTAATTTATGTTTACCAATATTAGCAAAATAGAGGAAACCCCTTTGCCAGGACTTATGAAACTAGCAGAGCCACAATTTACACAAAATACACTTTCCATTGCATATGCGTAACAAGGAGAATATAAACTCTCAGTAAAAGTAAATGTATGAAAGGGCGCCAAACTACTCTGCCAACATCAAGACATGAAATGAATTTTTAGAACAACAGTGCTGACAACATTGGCGAATTACACTAGTTCTGTAAATGTCTATCCTCAAATAATTTTATCGATATAATGTTTATCGATTAATTGTTGACCGTAATTTTTTATATTAAAAGTATTAATTGACATAAACTCTAACTAAGTGATCGTTTAGTTAGAAGTAAGCCACACGTTTTTTTTTAAACATCGTTAGAAAACCTGATCATGATGAAATAATTAGGTTTTGTTCACTTCAGCATTATTCTAACTACCTTTTTATTTTCGAGTTTGACCTCATTCATTAGGTATAGTAGGTTTTTAAAATATACTTTAAGGGAATAACAAAAATAAACGTGATGGAAGGTGATTAATTGTTTTTATTATAATTTCTATTTAAATTTTATTCGAAATGAATTCAAAATATGATTCAGATTAAAAAATATGCAACTGTTTATTAAAAATTCAAAAGATCGATTATAATCGATTGGGCGTCCCTAGTAATTTTCATACACCACATGTAGTTTGGCGAAGATGGCGGCGATTAATGTTATAAGTCGAATAAAATACTTTTTTAACCTGTCACCTCTGAAATCTCGCGACATGTTATGCTCCCGTTCCCTCGGGATCTTAATGGCGGCAGCAACAAGTTAATGTTCATTTTGGCATGCAGCTAGTCCATATTATAGAAGTATTTGCAACAAATATAAAAAAATAGATAATTAAATGTCGTGTATATGCGATGTTTTTACTGCACAGGGCGATTTTGGACATTGTTCTTTTGTGTACTTTTTGTATGCGAACTTAGGACCCGCATTACAGTTGTCAAGTAGTCGAACTGCAATAGCGCATTGTAATCTATGCTTTAGATTTAGAACCTAAGTAAACACATAGCGTTCCTTTTTATCCGAGTCTTACATAACATAATATATGAATATGAGTGTTATAGAATTAGCTTTAATTAAGAAATATTCTATAACAAAAAATGAGTCCTACAGATATTATTCCACAAACAAAAATAAAGGGGATATGTGTAAAACATTAGCTAACACGGATGATAAAATTGCTATGGCCGACATAAAGTCATGTTACAGGTTGTGTGTAAAGGTGATATTTTTCATACGCACAGCGCCCTCGAAACAAAACTAAATAGTTATTCGATAAATTTGTAGATAAAAGTGACATATAATAATTATTAAGGAGTAGATAGTATACTCTTAATCATTATTTTACGAAACATTTAATGGATCTGAGCACAAAGTAAAGTAAAGTAAAGTTTCAGCCTATATACGTCTTACGGCTGGGCACAGGCCTCAACTCATTTCTGAAAGGGTTTTAGGGCAAGGAAGTGTCCACCGCGCTGCCCCAATACGTGTTGGCGAACTTCACATGTCTTCGAATTTTTTTTCTTATTTCTCGACATGCAGGTTTCCTCACGATGTTTTCCTTCACCGCCGAGCACGTGGTAAATCTGAGCACAAGGTTACGTAAAATCAAAATGATACTTCCAATCTGAGCCTGCTTTATTGTCTTAAATTTGTAAACATCCAGGCCTGCGACACTCTTGTGAATCCTGTGGTGTCATCAATATCCACGGGCGGTGGTGATCACTAACGATAACCAAGGTATGGCGACCGCTTAGTCTCCCGAGGTTAAATTTTGTCCTAATTAAAATCTCGGCCCAAAAAGGGAGGATATGACGTCACGCTTGGCAGGCGGAGTGACATCCGCAGGGCCAGATGAAAGCACCTTTGATACTGCCGCCCTCGCCAGTCTGCGTATTTTAGGCCTGGCGAAGGTGAGATTGTTAGAAAGCCATCTATGCGATATTTCTGGCATTATCTTTAGTCGCTTGTTATGAAACCTACGGGTTAAATGTGGTGATGGATTCTATTACGCCACAACCACATGGTTCTATATTAAGTAGGTACCTCTATTTCTAACTTAATTACATTAATATTTCTAAAATACCTCTCTATGTTTAACGCAAAATACAAATGCTTGAGGTAATAGAAATAAGAAATTTAATCAGACAAGATGAATTTAATTTCCGTTGCTCTCTATATTCATCTGAGGTTATCAATACTCTCATAATCTCAATAAAGCTTAGCGATCAGTGGACATACGTACTCATAAATTAAAACGTCATGTTTTAATTTAGGGTACAGTGCGTGTTAAAGGACTTTAAAAGGTTGTTGAATATATGTTTCGTCAAATATGCATTTTTTCCTCACGATATCATACTTCAGCGACGAGCAATTGGTAAGTCATCACTTGAAATTGCAACTTTTTTTAATAGGAGAGGGGTCAAACGGGCTTACCTGATGGTGATTACTGCCGCCCATGAACACCTGCGACACCAGGAGAATTGCAGCATCTGATTGTAAGTGGATGCGCTACCGAACTTTTAAAAAGGAATATGCTCTTTTGTTGAAGGTCCTAAGTCGTATCAGTCTGGAAAAATCTCAAGTGGTAGTTGATTCCACTAGTAAGTTGTGCGAGGAAGAAAAATTCTTTTAAATCGCACAATGGTGGACCGCCAGTCATCCAGATGGTATGGATAGTTACGCGAGAGTTTTGTCGCGATGTGCGATGGTAAAACTGTGCGGCTGGAATTAGTCCGACCAATTCCTCAGATGTGGTAGATGCGATAAAATACGCAAAGAGGTGCAACATATCTTTGCAGTGCCAGTGAGTCAAGCTGATCGAAAAGATCTCGGTCGCCAAATATTCGAACTGCTCTGCGCTGGACGCTATCAAATGGAATGAACTGGCACTGGGGAGCCCCAATCCAGAGATGGGAACCTGGGCCTTGTTACTGACATTATTAATGGAATTCGATCCTCACGTGGTTCGATACACCGGCTCTAAACAACTTATTTACGTTTTATTATCGTCTTAACTTTTACTGTGCAAATTATAGCAAGAAATAAACTTCTACGAAAATAACGATTGCTAGTGTTCGATTAATTATTTGGAGCAGTATTTTATTTACTTAACACTTGTTTCAATCTAGTTAATTCGCCAAACTTTGGATTAAGAACAATGGAACGAGTTTGCTATGTAATCAAGAAATATTGGTCTAAAAACTTTCGTGGTAAAAAAATTTTATGCAGCTATAATTCTGTAAGATGAATCAGGAGTACTTTATATATAATACTTAAAATCACTAGTTACTTATATATAATTGTTATAATTCAGCTTACGGATCTTTTGCGCTATGTCAGTTACTCTGATGCTGTATAGTAGCAATGGGCTCAAAACGCCACAATCAATAGGGAAAAAACGAATACGAGTTGCAGCCTTGTAATGGTAAGCGAAGCGCAGGACAGTTTGTACTAAATGAACTGACAGCCTGGATGGATAATTTATGTAGAAAGTCGATAGATACACGGGGCTCAGAACCGTATGATTGACATTCCTTGGGGGAGGACTGCGTTTAGCAGTGGACTTGTGAAGGGTACAGCCCTTCACAAGTCCATGATGATAAAGTCACGCTGCGTACGCAGAAATGCTATCTTAAAAGAATTTATACAGCTATTTGTTTAATAAAAGCTGATAAATAATTAGAAAAAAGTAAGCAATTGAGCATTCTTGCTTAGGCCTTACAGTTGGCAACGTACCTACATTTGCTTTGATTAGAAAATCTATGTGGCCATGCATCAAATTGGTCGCTTACACATATATTAGTAATTAATTATTTAGCGTATATATTAGTAATTATTTACAGGTTACAAGTGTGAATTTTATTCAACATGCGAAAAAATGTAATACATTCCTAGTTAAGATTACTAGTAATAACTAAAACCACTCTGACTCGACCTGTATTATGTGTTAGGTTGACATATCGTTCGACATAATATTAAAAAGTCGTTTTTTCGCATGTTGTTGTAAAGTCTGTATGAGTCGTGTACTTTAAGTTTTATACTATATATAACTTTAAACTTTTCCATGAAACAGTCCTGCATATTTTCTGAGAATTTGTTATAAAAGCGTATATTATATTGCCCCATGAAGACTGTTTTGAGGCGAGTAATAGGTATAAGTTTTAAACTTGTACTTTCTGTAAATACTAAAAGCATCTAGTATTTACATACGAACGTCACTAGTTTAATAAAACTATTTTCGTTTATGTTTATGTTATATTAAGTTTTCGTAAATATATTTAGAAGTTAATAAATCTATGTAATAAATTGTTTTAGTATTTATTTAGTATAGTAATATTAATTATAAGACTGTCTATTATTTTGTGATTGTTCTTTTTTAAAGTTGTGTTGTTACTCATGTTTACTTTTAGTAGCTTAGGCTGCGGGGCTGCGAGAACGGATCCCGCAAGAAACAAGTGTTTTTTGGATAAATTATAACGCTTCCGCGATACTGGAAGTAATCTGACTGTAAGAATAAAGTTTTTTTTTCTAAAATAATAAAAAAATCAGGAATTCAAATATTGTATTATTCAAGTAAGGTGATGCTATGCAAGAATATGGCTGTAAAATCAATACCAAATTAATTTATTTAAATCCATTTATTACAATCGAACAGTAATTTCTCCGTTTAGCAGAAAATTGGCAAGGTAGATTGAAGAGCGTTGAAATAATGTTGGATCTTCTGTCATTTGTAGAGTCACAAGCATGCGATATTAGATTCGTTGATAGTGCTTGAGAATTTTCTTTAAAACATTATTAAAGCCTATTTACAGAGCTTGGAACGTTTACTTCTTAGCCCTATTTGCTTTATATAATGATGTTTTTTTATTACCTAAATAGACTCCTTTGATAGGGACCTATTCTTTATTTCCACTTACTTTACTGCAATACATATTGCAAATATAAAGCCTTAAGCTTTCCGTTACCCATTAGCTAATGGCTTCACAAATAGCACGTTAACTCTTAAGTTCTACTGAATATTCTATTCAGTAGTCAAGTGTGCGTCCTCTGCTGGCTAATTTATTTAAATCGGCAATGTAGAAACAATAATACGAATATGATTTTAATAAAAAAATTACTTGCTGCAGTATTTCACTAGTGTTTAGGACTCATATACTGCCCAGCAGTGCGTTTGAGCAGGAACCACACCCCCACTTATTGTTGCTGCAAAGCAACAGTACGTGCACTACTGCGTTCCGGTCTGAAGGATATAGCGAGTTTATTTACAGGCTGTGAGGTATTCTATTGTAGTCCTCAGTGGTGAAGGCGCATTTACGTTGTGTATACTGAAAGTTTGACGTAACTCACAATTGTCCTGATTGTTCTTGTAGTTTAATTCATTAATCTTGTTTAGTGGTTGTGAATATGCTGCTGGAAGCGTTTGATTTTATAACGGGTTATAGTTCTGTTGACTTGAAGAGTTGTCGATAAGGTAAAAACATATCCGAGACGAGCTTAGAATCCATTCATGGGCATTGAAGTGGCTAAAAAAATTATGTAAAAGAATCGTATTAGGTGATATATTTTTCCCACTAACTTCAAAGAAATTAATTAAATAAAAAGAAACTAGCTACACAAAAATATCTTTTCATTTTAAAGGAGAGAGGCTTTTTTTCAGCAGTGCACCGGATTGTGATGATTATGAACCCAAATAAGACAAGGTGTTACTGTGACGACATAATGCCGTGTCTTAATCTAGTGATCTGCTACTATCATCACATTCCTGAATACACTGACACACTGACACTGACAAACGAGCACTCAGGACATCTGATGGTAAGTGGTTGCTGTGGTCCATAGACATCTACATCTACCCCTGATTAAATATCAAAATGCATATGCGTTATCATATTGTACTATTTTATGGCACTATTTTACGCTGGTATTCTGTGAGAACGTGGTCCTTCCCCGGTCGAGCCGACCCATTCGTGCTGCAACTATACTACCAATATAACTGTAGAATGGCTCTACCACGTATAAAAAGTTATTATGTTAATGAAACGTGTTAAATATTATTATATTCTAATATATTAAATGATTCAATTTATGTTTTAAAATAAGTACCATTTGCTGGTCAATCGCTACTTACATAATTACAATAAAATAGTACGCCGAAAAGTATTTCAGAATTATGAAATCACTGAAAACTAACAGACATGTTAAAGATACATTGCATTTCATATTTAACTGAAAGCAGAGACGTAAAAACCAGTACTGATCTAAGACCAATCTTCACCACCTATATATTCAAGTTTATCGTTTTATGATTAAGTTCCATCGATTTCTTAGATGTGCAATAATATTATTTATGAATTAGGGTAAACGATTTTCACTTGCATCACTGACTTTTGAGTTTATTTAAACGATCAAATCGTCCTCTCTGTGCAGGATGGACTAACAGTAGTTCCCTTGGACAGACTTGGCGAGAGACCAGAATGCACGGGATCCAAAAGGAAGGTGAACTTGCTTTTCGCCAATTCTGCTGATGTGCTCAGACATTGCCTTGGCAATGACACTTTGATGGATGTGGAGGCGGAATTATAGTTCTATTTAAGAGCGCTGGAGTTTACATCCCGAGACGTTGATGCGTCAGCCCAGGCCCCGTGGCACTCCTGCTTAATGTGTGATGCTATTTTACAGGAACGACCAAACCATGGCTGGGATCCGCCTCCGACTGGTGGACACCAGTATGTTAACCCACCGGAAAGGCGGCCGTCTTGTAAGGGACGTCACTAAAGGGGGCACTTGTTCGTGAGCCGTCCAAAAACCGCAGTCACCCAAGAAAACGTTGAAGCTGTGCGTAAGCTGATTGAGGAAGATCGATATGTGATATATCGCGAAATTCAGGCTACTTTAGACATTGGCATGAGTCAAATACAAATAATCTTGCATGAATAATTAGGTGTAAAAAGTTGTTTTCCCGATGGATACCGCATTCGCTCTGTCAAGAGCAAAAAGCGCCTCGCAATACTTGGTGCGTCAGAACTCTCGAAAGATTCCACGCAGGATCCTCAATTGCTGTATACAACATCGTATCAGGTGACGAATCCTGGATATAAGAGCAAAAAAAATGGTGGCCACATTTGTCTCCAAAACCGGCCATATTACGACTATTCCTCTTGAGGGATAAAGAACGGTTAATGCAGAATGGTATGCTAGCATTTGTTTGCCACAGGTAAAGAGAACTGCAATCGCCGCATCATCCTCCATCACGACAATGCGAGTTCTCACACCGCACACAGAACAAAATAGTTTTTAGAGCAAGAAAACATAGAATTATTAGACCATGCGCCGTACACCCCCGACCTAAGCCCTAATGATTTCTATACTTTCCCTAAAATAAATAATAAATTGTGTGGACAGAGATTTTCATCATCTGAAGAAGCTGTGGACGCCTACAAAACGGCGATTTTGGAGACCCCAACTTCCGAATGGAATGGTTGTTTCAATGATAGGTGCCATCGTATGAAAAATGTGTCAAATTTCGCGGAGAAACCTTCGAAAAGCAATAAATACATTTTTAAATAGTAATGTTGTGTCACTTCCTTGATTCCCGAAATTTTCAGTGCTGCCCTCGTATTCCATATAATATGGTTGCCACTCGAGAACCTTTTTCCTCCAACGTTTGTCGGTTCTCCGAGCTATATGGCCGGTCCATTGCCACATCAGCTTACTAATCCGTTGGGCTATGTCGGTCACTCTGGTTCTACTGCGGATATCCTCATTTCTAATTTTATCACGCAGAGAAACTCCGAGCATAGACCTCTCCATAGCTCGCTGAGCGACTTTGAGCGTCCTCTTATTTTCTCGAGTGGCAGCCTCTTACCGGTAGGCGAAGTGTAGGGCTACCCCTACTAGATGGAGTGAAGACCTAGTAAGACATGCAGGAAGTCGATGGATGCAGGTGGCTCAGGATCGTGCTTTGTGACATACCTTTGGGGGGGCCTATTTTCATCAGTGGACTTGTGAAGGGCTGTAATGATGATGATGATAATATGGTTGGTGGCATTTACGGGCTGCTTAAAAAATAAGTGCTTAGATAATGCAACCACTGAATATGTTGTTTGCATAAGCTTAGAGGTGGAATTTCTGTCCAAATTTATATAGCCCTAAAACTGTTAGACAAATTACGATATAATTGGATCACAACAAACGAAGATATAGTAACACCGATCCTAAAATACATACAACAAAAAAAAAATACAGATGAATTGAGAAACTCCTTTTTTTGAAGGCGTTTGTGGAATCGTTTACCACCGGCGATTTTTCCGGACCGATATGGCTTAGACACCTTCAAGAAAAGAGCTTACTCCTTTCTAAACGGCCGACAAAGCACCTGCAATTCCTCTAATGTTGCAGTTGTTCATGGGCAGCGGTAGACACATTCAGGTGAGTCACGTCTTGGTGTGAAATGACCTTCAGTGTATTTATGTATTTAGTGTGTAAAATTGGAGCAAGTTTTTTTTTTACACAGAAATATGGAACTTAAATTAAAACTAATTAGTTTTTATAGTTGAAATAATCACAGAATACACACTACTGTTTAATAAAACTGATAGTTTTATGCATTGTGTAATTTTACTTAATTAATATAACTTTTTTTTTTCATAATTTTATAGCATTTCATCTGACGGTTAATGACAACAGCACTCCATGAACACATATAACCAACTGCATTCAAAACAGGCTACAGAATAGTTTCGTTTTGAGTACTACGATGATATGACAAATCAAATGAAGTTTTAAACTTTCATATCCACAAATTTAATATCAAATGCAAACTGCGGATTCTCAGTGACAAACGTTCATTTGAATACTGTACGTACAAACGTTGGCTGCAGATGTACAAGATTATATATCTTACATTAAAAATTAAAAATAAATAACATTAAAACGGTCTATCTTATTTTGAAATCGTAAAAAGAACGACTATTATTAAAAATAAAATAGGTTCAAAGACGTGGTATCACCATTAGGCGGAAGGCTTGCTGATTTTTTTTCAAATAGACGTGTCATAGTGCTGTATTCGTGCTAAGGTAAGTTCAGAGTGCGACGCCTCCTGGCTAGATTGTATAAAGATCTGCGCCAATTGGCTAGCAGCAGCAGAATGCATGAAATTATATGTGGAAACCTAGGTCCAGTAGTAGACAGCCATAACTTGATTATAGTGATGATGATGATATTACTCGTAATGAAAATAAAAACTCAAATCATCCAATAGACCGCGTGCTCCCAAAGTACATCTAAAGGTACTGTACGAGTATATTT
The DNA here is from genome assembly GCA_036936625.1 of Parnassius smintheus behrii. NCBI lineage: Eukaryota > Metazoa > Arthropoda > Insecta > Lepidoptera > Papilionidae > Parnassius > Parnassius smintheus. Next base: position 5,152,279 of record JAUPFT010000029.1, read on the forward strand.
GATGATAAACAAAAACTGAAAAATAATTCAGACATATGTTACATTCGTTTTCAGTAGCTTAAATGATAGAAGGGAAATTTTCTGCACAGGACTCGATTAATGTAGTCAACACCCAAACATAAGGTAAAAGAGCGTTACGTAGATTAATCATAGGTGGTGAGTATTTTAGTAATTGGTAGAGCCACACTGTGGCTATATTAGGGTTGTAGCACGAATGGGTCGCCTATACCGGAGTAGAACCGCGTTCTCACAGATTACCAGCGTATTATAGAAGCATAATGCTGCTATGTTTTATATGGTGAGTGTAGAGAACTGGAGACCTAGTTTAAAGGAAACGAGGCGTTCCATCTGAATTCCCAGACATGACAACGCTTCTGTATTTTGATTATTAAATGAAGATAAGTGTAGATGTCTGTGGGCCGCACCATACACTTACCATCAGATGGGCTGTATGCTCGTTTGTCAACCTTATTTCATTACAAAATTATGAGAGAACTTTCCTTTTACTTCTATTTTTAAGTAGATAAACGATATCTTATGTCGGTTTATTTTTCTTTAGACAATTCATTTATTCACAACTTCCTTTCAATGGTTCGTCCGCTTAGCCACAGTAATTATTTAATCTTTAGCTACTACGGCTGTTGTATTCGTTAATGAAGTGCAATCACAATAATAGATTTTTTATTCAAAATACTTACAATGTGCTTGAGACTTGCGTTTTAATTGGAATAATTGAATCTTTCTTTGATGCAAGTTTTCTGTGCTTCACTGGTTTGACTTAAGCTAAAAAGGCTGTACTGAATAATTTATTTTAACAAAACAATTTTAATTTTTTTTTCGTAGTCTAATTGCATCACGTATAAAATTAAACGATCATTTTGTACCACCAAGTAATAGTTTTAAATGTACATTGCATACTACAAGAAATAACTATCTATAACAATACTGATGTATTGATTTGGAGGTCAACCTCATCATGTCTACTAACAGTTCGTTACCTTGCAAACTGATGGTTGAACACGTTCAACCAAACCTTAAGAACTAAGAAGAATCTTAAGAACTTGCAAATATTTGGGGTATATGTAAAAATTTTCGACAGATATTGTGTCTACCATTTTTTTAATAACACAGTAATGTGTTAACGTTACTGGGTCCAATATTCCTACACGTTTCGGGAAAATAATGAAAGACACGTTGATGGAAATCTGTTATTTAAAGAGAATACAAGGTGGATCTACCATTGTCGAGCAGTCGTATGTAAAATATTGAAATCTACCATGACTACCATATCATTGTGCTGCTATTCGACGCTGATATTCTTAGAATTACGTACGAGTGACTACCGGTCTCAAGTTTGTCGTCAGTTGGCTGCAAGAAAAAGTCCCGCGGAGTATATATGTTAAAAATCTTTTTAATCGGTTTATTTATATCTCAGAAATCGGCAAACACACATAAACAATATGCGAGTCCAAATATAGAATCTCCGTCCTCTTTATAAAGTTTAAAATGTTATTGTTACTTGTATAAAAGATATAAATGATATCGCTAAATTCAGACATAATCAAAATGAATTTGTTTACCTCGAGCTCGCATCTACAGCGCTATGTGAGTGTGGATCTTGTTTTAATTAACTTGTTACTACAATGTGTACACGTCCTAACCTCAGACAAAGTAAGAAATACAAAGCGCTGCATATATTTCAGGTGACACAAATCCAAGACAGAAACAGAAACAGAAACAGAAACTTTTTTATTCAATGTAGATTATAATAATACTTATTAAAAGTCACTTTTTCATTTACCACTGGTTCGCAAAAAAAAACCTCTGTCCTGGGAAAAACCAGCAATAAACCCAGCGGGACTATTTTTTCCAATAATAGCTTACATTCATTTACAATTAACAACCAAAGACAAATTAGAAATAGCTTGGTAGCGATCACCCTTCCCAGGGGTTATTATCATCCAACCATGCTTAACTTATTTTACATACAATATGCATCTGCAATCATTTGCAACCAGAAACATGGATTAGGTGCATGTGTGTGCATCCATCATTAAACTTTAACTGGCTGATAAATAAAGAAAGAAGAAAATTGTATCCGTGACCGCATGTCAATAATTTGAGCATATTTTCGGCATCTTTAGAAACATTCGCAGTATTCCGTTTGTCTTTCCCTGTGGATTTTAAGGCAAATTAACATATAAATTTTTGATTCAAACAATATGGCTATTGAGTTATAAAATATTAAGCTTTAAAACTATTTATTTTTTTACTTATATTATAATTTTTTTAAATATCTATAGTTTAACAGTGATTTTTTTACAACGAGGTTTAAGTATTCTAACAATTTTTTGTTTTACAAAAATGTTAGGTGTCAGATAAAACGTCTTTGAACACTTTCAATAAGTAATGAACGTGTGCACTAGTGTAGTCTACACTTCCCACACAGGATCCCACAACGAAAAATTGAAAGAAATATTTGTATTCATCATATTTAAAGGCTTACAGAATAATTCGTTTTCTATTTCAAACTCTAAACAAATCAAATCCCATGTCTTAAAAGTCTGTATAATAAAGCTTAAGTATAATCTTATACAAAAATTCTCACTTCACAAGTTCATGTAAAATACTATTAAGTATTAAAATTATTAAACGTGTTTTTTATGTGCATGTTAGCACATCTGTTTGGAGCAGGACGAAAGTATAAAAAATAGCTAGGGCTCCTACGTATTATATTGGGTTGAGTGACAATGCGGTGCCTGGTGGATATGAAAATAGTAAATGAAAAATATTGTACTGTGGAAAAATAAAATCCTATAGAACGAAAAATGAATGATTATTTTACTATATAAAGTATCATACATTAGATTCTTATCGACTTCGAGGATGTCTAAAGAGGCAACATAGGGACATTAAACAGGAGCCCGACAGCAGCGTCTCTCTGATTAAAACTCGAAGTAAAGCTACGGTTGTTTTTGAAACGTTGAAATTATGGCAAATGTCAACTCTATGCAGCAATCTATGGTAGATACCTATGTTCAGCGCCAGCAAATTAGCATAGGATTTTGTTAGGCTGTAGTGTATAAATTAATTAAATAATATTTAAATTTCTATATCAATTATAAACAGAATCCGAGTCCTTTCATTGTTATCCGTTTTTGACAGTGCCGCACCAGTCGAACCTTGTGCTTACCCTAATTACGTGTGAATTCAGGCCACGCGTCTAAATAATAATTGAATTAACTTATCTCAATAGTCAAATCTAATCGCCAAACACAGACATGATAACTAACAAAAATAAGTATCAAAAAGAGCCAAAGATTAATTTTAACGAACTTGCCTGACGCTAGTAAAATTAAAGTTCCTGCTTTTCTTCAATCATAATAGTTTTAGTTTTTTTTTTTTAAATTATAGGATGATTGGTCAAGAGTGTAAACAGGAATAGTAACAAAAATCAACTTATTATCCAAGTGTAAAGTTTACAATGCACTGTAATTGTATCTGTAATTGTATTAAATATTATAACAAAAACACAGCACAGCAGCTCCCAAACCCCTCAAAATAGAAAACAGCAATGGATGCACAGCTGGTGGAAATAGGTTATAGGGTTGTGTCAACCGAGACAAGCTGCTGGGTAGAAAAACAACATGACTATAACTCGTACGAATTAACTTGAGACCTGGGCCGATGACGTGATTGTCAATGTACGGTGTGCAAAATAATGCGTCGTAATATTTTTTAATTTGAAATTTTTGAGATTTGCATGAGATTATTAATAAAAACAAAATAAAATGTTCTGGCAAGGGGTGAAGTAATAAGTGATATACTGTTGCCATTTTTATATATTTTAAATATTTATTTTTTATAATATATATATATATATATATATATATATATATATATATATATATATATATATATATATATATATATATATAATATTATTTTTAATTAACGCGTCAAGGAAGGACAAAGAAATAAACATACACACTTTCTCATTTATAATATTATTAAATTATTTATTATACACTTTATTGCACTATAAAAAGTGTTACAGATTCGTACACAATAAAAATACAGAGCATAACAGGCGACCTTATTGCTAAAAAGCAATCTCTCCCAGGCAACCTTAGGGTGAAAGTGAATCAATCTTGGATAAGCGGAACAGCACAAACGATGTAAAATCAAGGAATAGAAGTAAGGAATATTAATAAGCATTTATAATAATATTTATTATTCATTGTCAATTAATAACAAACAGATAAAATAACGTTCAAGTATAACAAAAACAAACAAAAGTCCAAACCAAACAACAAACAATTATCAAAAATATCGAACTGGATTCGAGACGCGTATCCGTAACAAAAATGCTATCGGTACTGAGCGCGCACGGCCAGCGCGGGACGCGGTGCGGGGAGTCGGGAAGGAGGTCGCATTCCAGCGGAGTCTCAAATTAATTCGTACGTGTTGTACTTGAAAAAATGAGCAAATTCTTTCATTCTACCAGTTTTATATATTTCTACATTTGGTAATGACATTGGATTTAAAATTAAAGTTTTATGGCTGCAATTCAGGTCAGTTTGCAGTGCAGTACTATTGGAATGAAGATATATGGATCCAATAACGTGGAGCCATCTTTCGGGATTTCGCCATCAAATAAATCGAGTCGCATGCATTCCTTTAATATCGATACGTAAGATGTTTTTGTAACATATAGATTTATCATTATGCCTATTGCTTAAAAATATTAAAAAAGTAATGCACGGTGGTTTTATTAATTTGAAGTATTACCAAACTATAAAAAAATTCTCAACTCATATTATATATATATATATATATATATATATATATATATATATATATATATATATATATATATATATATATATTTACTTTTTAATGTTTCTAAATACTTTCAGACCAAAACGAAACTGCAACATGGTTACAAAAATAAACACGACAGCTCTGTAGTCTGAGGCCTTTCGATGAAAAAGTAGTTGACCACTGCAGACGCCGTGTTATAACATTACGGCTACAATAATTGTTTATTGCTTTCATTTTATCAAAGACAACATTAGGCTCATAATTAAAGGAAACAATAAATCCAACATGGAATCATTTAATCCTCCCTTCACAAATCCACTGCTAAGCATATTACTCCCCCAAATTATGTCACACAAATTACGAGCCACCTGCGTTCGATCATGCGTTCATTGATTCGTTATCGGGTTAATATCTAATAATATACGAGTAAACACTATTGTTTTATTTATGTGTATATATTAATACAATATAACATTCACCGAGGATAGATGTAGATATCTGTGGACCTGTATAACCACTTAACATCAAGTGACATGTGTGCTCGTTGGTCACCCTTACGTCTATCAAAAGTCCCACAGCTGGGTAAACGCTCGTTTCATTTTTAAGAGGATTATGTAGCAGTTCACTATCTACTCATAATAAGTAAAAATTGACTGTATCTCATAAATTGCGATCTTCTAGTGCTTGAATGAATGTATCAGAACGTCCAACACCTTAGTACTATTTTATAGAATAAAACCTGTTATGAATTTATACGTGAAATAGCAACGCTGCAGCTATTATATTTCTAGTATGAATGGGTCGGATCGAACGGGGAAGGACCACGCTCTCACAGAATACCAGCGTTAAATAGCTGCTGTGTTGCTGTGTTTCTTATGGTGAGTGAAATCCTATTTTTGAGTGAAGCAATACTTCGAAGTTAAGGGGAAATTATGAATGTTCCTTGCAAAATGGTATCTGTAGAAAGATGTTCCATTAGCATCCATCAGGATGACTAGTGGTGATGATTTTGTAGTGATAACTTTGTTGAGGCTGTTCATTTATTACGTGACATCTCCGTGGTGCAGTGGCTTAGCAATGAATTGCCGTGCTAGAGGCCACTGGTTTGAATCTCACACATTTCTAAATTTAGAAGAAAATCCTACTATGAAAGTAACTTATTAAAAAAATGTGCACATTATTCAAAGTTGTGAAAATTTTGGTAAATACAAATCAACCTCAAATATGCCAAATGTTATTATCTCCTGAAGCAAAAAATAACACTAAAGGACTCTAATGAGTGTTTTGCAAATTGATTTTTTGTCGAAACCTGTTCCATTCATGGAAAAATAAATAAAACAGTGCAACAGCTTTTGTAGTACTTTGTTTATTTATTTTATATTATAATAAAAACAAAACAAAATATACACAATTCATAAGGACAGTGCGACGTTAACTTATATAAGAATTTTATGAACACTGCAATACGCTTTCCTTCAAAAGTAAACACATATAAATATTATTAAGAGTAAGAAGGTAGTTCTCTCGCTTCTATGGAAATATAAAAGATTGCGATATTGATTAAGTTTGAATGGGCTCTAGAAAAACTTTGACCTGTTCCTGTATTCCTGCGTTAATCAATCTAAAACCATCATAATAACAATCAGACTAAAATCAAAAACAACCAAAATTGGTCTTCATGGCTGCTAGCAAAGTGAGCGGAACATACGGGTATATTTATGATGCATTAGTTTTACCAGTGACGCACTAAACTAACATTCATCATCGTCATTACAGCCCCTCACAAGTCCACTGCTGAACATAGGCCTCCTCCAGGTAACGCCACAAAGCACGGTCCTAAGCCACCAGCATCCATCGAATTCCTGTCTTACCAGGTCGTCACTCCATCTAGTGGAGGGTTGCCCTACACTACGCCTACTGTTACGAGGTTGCCACTCGATAACCTTTGGTTTCGAACCTTCCCCATTGGTTATCGGTTCTTCGAGCTATATGGCCGGCCATTGCCACTACAGCTTACTAATCCGCTGGGCTATGTCGATCACTCTGGTTTTACTGCGGATATCCTCATTTCTGAGTCTATCACGCATAGAAACTCAAAGCACAGCCCTCTCCATAGCTCACTGAGCGACTTTGAGTGTCCTCATGTGGCCAGCAGTGAAGGACCACGTCTCAGATCCGTAAGTGATCACTGGAAACACGCACTGGTTGTACACTTTAGTTTTCAGAGATTGAGGTATAACTGACGAGAATATGTGTCGTTATTTCCCGAACGCTGCCCAGCCGAGTTGAATCCGTCGATTGACCTCTCGGTCGAAGTTAGACTTACCTAGTCGGACTATTTGTCCCAGGTAAACGTACTCGTCAACAACTTCGAGCATAGTGCTCCCAACATCTACTGGCATAGGTGTGAAATGGACATTAAACATGATCTTTGTTTTGTCCATGTTCATCTTAAGACCTATCCGTTGGGAGGCACTATTGAGGTCATTGAGCATAGTGCTTAAGTCCTCCAGCGATTCTGCCATAAGGACTATATCGTCGGCAAATCGAAGGTGAGTGATGTATCCTTTCCAGTCCAGTAGCTTGAAAACGTCTTCCAACGCAGCGGTGAAGAGTTTCGGGAATATAACGTCACCCTGTCATACACCTCTCTGCAGTTGGATAGGTTTCGAACTCTGGTTCTGTACTCAGATAGCCATCGTAGCCCTACTGTACAAACACTTCAGCACTTCGATATACCGACAGTCAACTTGGCGCCGCTGAAGGGACTGTAGCACCACCCAAATTTCGACGAAATTAAAGGCTTTCTCATAGTCCACATACGCCAGGCATAGTGGCAGATTGTACTCTTCGGTCTTCTGTACAATCTGCCGCAGGGTATGTATGTGGTCTATGGTACTGAAGCCTTTTCGGAAACCGGCTTGTTCGGGAGGTTGGAAGTCGTCGAGTCCGCGTGTGAGACGATTCGTAATGACTCTTGAAAACAGCACGTAGACGCCGGTCAGAAGGGAAATCGGTCTGTAGTTCTTCAAGAGAGCGTTGTCGCCGTTCTTAAAGAACAAGACCACCGCACTTCTGCTCCACGCCTCCGGAGTAGTGCCACCATGGATGACGGAATTGAAGAGCTTCTGAAGGACTTCAAGTACTGGTGTTCCACCCACTCTCCGAAGCTCCGCTGTAATTCCATCCTCGCCTGGGGCCCTACCGTTTTTAAGGTGCTGGAGAGCCATTCTAATCTCGCTCGGACTGACGCCTGGGATATCATCGGAATAGCGTCAGATAAGACTAACTAAAACTAACATTACAACGTATAAAATGCCATCTCGCGTTGTGAAATTTTATTGCAGCAATTGTCTATTATATGACTAAATACTCAGGTAACCTAGCACTACACTGTAAAAACGTATAATTGTTATGTACCTTGGAGTTTTGACAGGTATTGTGTTATGTTATTTATTTTTGTACAACGGAATAATGAATTTTCTTCGAATCGCAGGTATATCATAAATGCAACTAATATTATTTTCATCAGGAAAATTCTGCATTCAGCTCCTTTAATTATTTCCCTATTGACTTAAACATACGAGGCTTTCTTTAATGAAAACATCGTCACATTGTGGAATCGACTTCTATCTTGGGGAAGTTGATTCACTTACTCTGCCACTTCATGGCATCATTCGGTTCCTCGATAGTATGATTGTAAGTACCTGTCACATTGCAGTTATTGCAATAAATTAAAATTCACTCTGAAATAAACTTGGCTTTGAGGTTTTGAAAAAACTATATTACCTTATAGAGAACGTGAAAGTGCTTTTATAGATATAGAAGAAATCATAAAAATGCTAAATTTCCCCTCACATCGTTCCTTCGACATTATTATTTGCAATTTGATAGTTTGTCAATGTTAATAATATTAGCGATATTAACCAATATTTTCCAAAAATACATTCCGATAACAAAAAAGGGATCAATAAACAGAGGTGGCAATGAGTCCATCCTATAGCTCGAGAATTTCGACAACCTGTCCTTAAATTTTTTCGTGGAGCAACCTCAAACCGTAACCGCTAATGCAAGTTTGGTAACTACAGTTACTAATGACGGCCGGCCTCAAATTGAGTTTGGTTACACGGCTGCCCAAACCAAACACCTACCCACCTACCTACATAGATTCAAAATAAAAATAGATATAAATTGATTGCGTTCATGATAAAACAAGTATTAAGGCATAATAGGCATGAATTCCTTTGCCTTTTAAATAAAAAATATATGAGACACGACGCAGGTACACTGAAATAAAAATTATTTTATACGTAATATTTTTATGTCGTGTGTTTTCGCTGCGTGATTAAGTGATTTTCAGGTGAATATAATCGATAATAATGAATTTTGCCGATATTTGCTTAAAAACAAAGGATTATGGTAAGTTTTATCGATTTTAATAATAAATTCTATTCAATTTGGTGAATTACATACAAAATTTGATCTTTTCCGTACGACCGGTTGCAACAATTTTTTCGCTCACACACAAATTATCATTATTCTGTAATTTCAAATGCGAAAGGCCATTTATTAACAAAAATATACTAATTAAATTTTTAATTAGTAATTGAGATACGTTGAATAAAACTATATTTACGGATTTTATCGCGTTTAATCAACTATTGACATCATAAAGAATAATATTTATTAATTTTTTCTGAAATTCTATAACAAAAAGTTCAAGTTTTTAATTATATATTATGTAGAAATTGCAGAATTTATTTAGAAAACACGAGGACAGAACATAAATAATCCGTTATCTTACAATTGCTTCAGATTGCTAAAATATTTAAGTGCTTATATTATTAATAGATTTTATTCGGAAATATTATCTATCAGCGATCTGCATGGTGAATAGATAAATATGCCACATTCATTATATACGTTAGAATATGTTATATTTAAATATAAGTAAAAGCTTCTTTACCTTGATGATATTTAAACAAAATTCCATAAAATTATATTTTACAGGCATTTATGAAATAAAAAGTTTCTACAACACCTGTAGCCTGTATCATTCATTATCACGGACGGTGAATTTGTAATTGCCGAAGTAAAGTCACGTTCACGTTCAGAACTAAATGTGCTTGCTATTTGTCATTTGCACGACGCCCTCGACACCTAGGTGCGTTATACAAGGTTAAGTTTAAAATAATAATGTTTAAACTCTAGTATGCACACTGCCATAAGTGTGACATGGACTTTACACATGACCTTTGATTCGTCTGTGTTCACCTTAATACCTCACCGTGTAGTGGCTGTGTAAGAATATCCACTAGCCCATATCAAGCTGTGTATGGCGTAAGGGGCGACTGAGGGAAACAAATCAAGAGACGGGTGACAGCGTCTCTCTAATAACGATTAAAATAAAAATAAAAGTGTGGCTACCAACCCACTTTTCTGGCGTGGCAAGTATGGCAAATACACCCTGTGAGGCAACCTGTGGACTTCAGTAGGCTGTAAGCGAAACGGTACCGGTGACCTCAAAACCTGTTTGTTAGAAGACAACAAAAAGAACAAATATAAAATAAATTTTAAAATAGCTTCCGTCATTGAATAAATGAAAATTAAAATTTGTTCGTTTTAATAATTATGTACAAGAAATTTGTTCCCGAGTTCCAGGAAAATGAGTGACAAAGGAGCGGAGGCGAATTCTCGATGCGCTCGTAGTTCGTGTCGTACTAGTGATCGACAGCGGTCCCAAGGCCGTGGTCGACATCTGCGAGGAATCGAGAGGCGCAGTCGAAGCCGCAGCCACAGTGATTGTGGTGATCTCGGGAACGCAGCTCAGAGCGCGATCAACGCCGCAGTGTTGCACATGATTATCGTAGAATTTCTCGTCGAAGTCGAAGTGCAAGCAGCACGCGTACGCGAGCCGGAACACAAGCTGTCACGTGAGAGGAAAAAGCCTAAGACGTTTGAAATGGAGGTACGTAAAGAGTGTGAGAGATGGAATGAAAGAAACAGATGAGTATTTCCTAAAATTTTTGCGCGGACCTGTTTTAGTTGTCCGATGTTTTTAAATAAACATTATTCCGTGTTTACATGTATCCAAGTGCTAAAAAATACATCATTATATGATACTTCATGAATTTATCGTATAAATATTCAAAAAAAAAATCGAATGTATGGAAAAGCGATCGGCTGACCCATTGTTGTTCTAGACATTTCGAGTGCAAATTTTCCAATCATTTTTTTTTGAACATAAAGAACGTTATTGTAGATTTCGATCGACATGACAACTGATTAAAATTAATTTTACTTAGCGCGATTGGTCCAATTCAAAATCGTTTTATGAAATTTAAATTAAATAATATTGTCCAGTAAAAAGTCCCTTAACGAATCCAATTTCTTTGTTACCAATTTTTACCCATCTTATTTTATAAATCTACCAAAATAAATATTTTTTTTTGTTTTGATGTCATTGTAGAATGACATTAGACGTCGGTGTTTTTAAAACATCAGTACACTTCGAACAACTTGAGAGGGAGATGAGGTTGGCCTTCAGGTTGGAAACAATTATTCGTATTTTGTTACGAAGTATTGAATATCTTTAAGTGAAAACAATGGTGTATAATTGAGTTAGTAGTATTATAATAGAAGACATATTTCACATATCACTGAAGATTATAACAGTGTCAATTAAGTATAAGCTTATAAAAAAAAAATATTTTTTAAAGACTGCGACCTATCAATTTGTGACTTCAGTTTTCGTTACTTTCGTAGAATATATGTGTGGAAGACAAAGTAACAAAAAAAGGAAAGAAGAAGAAAAAAAATTGAGTGTATACTGTGTATTTAACCGACTTCAAAAAAGGAGGACGTTCTCAATTTGGTGCATATTTTTTCACGTATTTTGAAGTTGCATTTCTCGTTCGCTTTGTTATTTTTTTTTACACTCGCTCGACTTTAACATATGAGAACACCCAAAAAATATTTAATACTTTGTAGTGGCGTTGGAAGTCGTGTTTTTGAAAATAATTTTTATAATATTTCAGGATTGGTCACATAGTAAAAGTTGTTTATAATCCTGAGTACTTCCACCCCTAAAAGATTGAACTGCGGCGGGAGATATTATTATACATTATTCTTACGAGGGACTTTTCAAATAATAAATTTAACAGCCACCTCATGCAAGTCAGACAAATTTATTTAATTTCACTGAAACAAAATACCGTTAACAGCAGTTAAAAACTTAAACAAAACCCTTACAATTTGAATAACAAAAATATTATATTTGAATAATAAAAAACTTGGAACGAATAAAGGAAAAGTATAAATAATCCCGAATCGTGCTGCTACCTATAATAATAAATAGGAACCGTCTCAGATAAGTATTTAATTTAATTTTTAAGTAAATGCGAAATAAAGTGAACTAAAGTGTTAAGTGTGATTAATTATTAGTGTGTTTTAAGTTTTAACTGGTGTTGGTAATTAAAGTGTCAATTTTGGTAACTCAATCGGCAATTTTTAATGTGACGAACCCTAAGCTCGTAAAATTTAGGTGCTCTGATGATGATGTTGCAGTAACAGGCCTGCCGACAGGAAGAATAAGCCCATCGACAGAAGAAACAGGCCCGTCGTTTAGAAGAGCAGCTCAAACGCGACAAGGAAAACAGTTGCTCTTCATGAAGGACCTTCACGCTACGTTCGGGAAAGAGATAAGAGAGGTGAAGGATAGGGTTTCTCAATATGACAACCACCTGTCGAAAGCTGAAAATCGTATCGACCAAGTGAATAACGTGATGGTCGACATGAAGAAAACGCTGGACGACCTCAAACTTGGGGATGGAACTACAGCTCCCGTAGTAGCTACTACACCTTCGCTACGTGGGTTCAAAGTGCCGCCGTTCGACGGGACTTCTTCCTGGTCGGCTTACAAAGCCGTTATGGGCAGCAGCCTCTTCCTGATAGCAACTTGAAAATTGAGGGTTGCAACTATGGCTGATATATCACCTATGAGGCAATTTACGGGGGATACCTAATTCAACAATGGACTTTTGGTAGGCTGAAATAGGATATAATTACTTATAATAATGACAAAATGCTGCAATCAATCGTTGTTTTTCTCAGCGTTAGAAAAAAAATATTTCCTTAAAGATTATACTCGTACATAATATATACCCAAATACAATAATTATCCACGTCGTTACTGCAGTTTATATAACCAAGCACTCGTTTTACAATTGATTTAAAAAGAATTGCTCACTTATAATATAGGATTTAATAAAACCACTATCTTGTAATTATAATTATTAATGAACTAAGATTAACTACGACTGTAATGTATGAATAATGTGACATAATTACTCCGTTACAATTGTGTACCAAATAAACGAGAATCAAAGAGCACTGGCTGTATTAGAGCCTGGGCGCACTTTTTATCTATTCCTGGTATCTTGACAACTTAGTTAAATTACTAATAATGGCTGGTTGCAGAAATAATATGTAATCATAGGGCAAGGCATAATCCAAAACAACGAGAATGTAACAACTATTTGTCCAATTGACAAAAAATGCACTTAGTGCACCGTGATAAGTTACGAACAAGAGTTTGGCTATTTGAGAATGTTTTGTCAAAATGTAAGAAACTGGTGCATTTTTTTAAATTTAAATGTAAACAATGAAAATATTACGTTATCGTAGCAACAATAATATATTAAATTCAAAATTTATATTTTGAAATAATAAGAGTCAATATCATGATTCATTTATCATCAATTTAGACAAAGTAGCATAACACTTGATAATATTCTAATAACTTATTATAAAATCGGTAGGCCTAAAATATATTTCTAAATTATTATTGAACTATGTGAGTAAAGTTAAGGTCGCTCAACTAGCTGAGGAAGCTCGGAGTTTATTTGTGTGATATACATTATTACGAAGACACCTGCAGTAAAACTAGTGGGACCGATATAGCCCAACTAGTATGTCATTATTATCGTATTTTATTTTAATTAATTTTTGATTAATAATTAGCTTTTATAATATAAACTAAAAACTTAAACATAATTTGAATAATACAAATATATAACTGAAAAATTGTTACAATAAAATTGTCATCGCACAAAAATAAAATTTACAAGCATTTTAAAATGAAAAAGATCATCAACACGAACGTTAAATTTGTAATGGCCGTCGTAGTCACGTTTAACTTCTGGAATATATGTGATATTTTGTCATATGCACAGCACTCTCCAAACCAAGTTGCGATGAAATATTAAATTTATCGAGAAAAAGGTCAATATTAATAATTAACGTTATTATTATTTTAAAATTATATATTGTATGTAGAAGTAAAGTTAGAAAGCCAGCACACATTGCACCCGACAGGAAGTGAATATTAGTGTTGTCAATAATAAATAAATACAGTCAGTAATTGCACTACTTGGCGGCTAAGCAATGAGTTGCGGCCTGGAGTTGCGTAGAAACAAACTACGCGCATAACTAGTATTTTTATGATCTGAAAATCTGGCTTTTGACATTTTCTCTTGTGCAATTTATGTATGAAAACTGCCGAGCCACGATATAGGAGAAAATTCTAGTATTATGCTTTTTTATAAGATAAGGGTGACAAACGAGCACACAGTCCTCCTGATGGTAAATGGTTGCTGTAGCCCATAGACATTTACATCTATTCTCGATTACGAATCAAAATGATCAAATTGGGGACTAAGATGGAATTCCTCGTTTCCAGTAAATAGGTTGCCCGGTTGTCTACACTCACCATACGAAACACAATATTGTTAAGTTGCTTTTTTACGCTGGTATTCTGTGAAAGCTTGGTCCTTCCTCGGTTAAACCGGTCAATTCGTGCTACAACTATACCAGTAATATAGCTGCAGCGTGGCTCTACCACGTAACCACCACACTAAAATAATTGAACTTTTACACTTTTGAAACAGAACTTAGTAGTCGATTATTATTTGTTATTTATTTATACTACATTTTAATGGCAGAAATAGGTAAAAGGTAAGAGTACCCTTAACCGACGAGCATGTATGTGTAGGTATATGAATGTGGAAGAGGCGAGAAAGGTATGTCAGGATCGTGCTAAATGGAAGTCTGTAGTCTCTGCCTACCCCTCTGGGTGACAGGCGTGAGTGCTTATGTTTATATATATGTTATGTTAAATAGGTAAAAGGATGGTGGGGTAAGTGAGCGTAGTACACTCACAAGCATCCCAAAACTCTAACTTACCACCCATAAGGGTGAGGGATTTTAAGTTAAGAACTCTTCTTTTTTGAAGTATAAGGGATAATATCAAGAAGACTCAACTAACTAGAGCTCATGTATTTGACACTAAAACATGCATTGTTTTAGTTATCATCTTTTTATTCTTTATTCTTTATTCTTTATTGTACACACAATAAGTTGGTAACAATTATTAAATATTTAAATAAATGTACAAAGGCGAGCTTAACCCTAATAAGAGTTCTCTTCCAGCAAACCTATTGGGAGAGAGAAATAGTTTTATATACAAAGCAAGTAGGTAGCAGCGTGCGTACTTAATAATTAACATAACGCTACTTAATAGAAATTGGCTATAAGTTACAGTTTACAATTATCATATAAGTGTATAACATATAAGTATAATTTATTTTCTTATTATATCAATAGAAATAAGAATAAAAGATATTCCCATTTCTATTGATTTACATACATACATACCAATAAAGACAATAAATATATACATATATAAACATATACACACACACATATATATATATATACATACATACATACACATACATACATAGACACATACATATATATACAATTATACATATAAATACATAAAATATGTAAATATTTATAATTCTAAGTTGACAGATAATATTTCTTTACTCTGCTCCGAAATATATCAAGAGAAGAGCTAGCACGTATGTCATGTGGGAGTGAGTTCCATAGCTTGACCGCCCTTACTGTAAAGGATCCACCACATCGGCTTGTGAAATGAGAAGGAGTTTTGAGAAGTAGTTGTTTAGTGGTCCGGCACTGAGTTTCACGGGGTACAAGATACTCAAAACGCTCGCGGAGATATGGAGGTGCAAGAGGATTAAAGAGTAGAAAGTATAGAAATGATAACACATGTAAGTCTCGACGTCTACGGATAGGAAGCCATTTTAATTGAGCCCTGTACTCTGAAACATGATCAAACTTACGAAGACCGAAAATAAAACGTATACACAAATTTTGAACACGTTCCAGTTTGTTCAACAGCTCCTCTGAAGCATCCAAAAAACTAACATCAGCGTAGTCAATGAGAGGAAGAAGAAGTGCTTGAGCTAAGGTTATCTTAGTTTTTAACGGTAAAAACATCTGGAGACGCTTGAGAGATTGAAAAGAGTAGTTCACTTTTCTGCTAATCATATTAATGTGAGCGACCCAAGACAAATTATTATCAAAAATAACACCTAAGTTCTTAGCGGTCTCTGTATATGGAATTTGAGTATTATCATACGTAACTGCAGGGATCTTCGAACGATCTAATAAATTAAGCATATATGAGCTGCCGATAATCATTACTTGGGATTTAGCAGGGTTAACACGAAGACCAAACGATTTTGCCCAACTGCTTATGCTACTTAAGTCAGCATTCATCTTATTAATAGCCTCATCTATATCTTGGACTTTGAAATGACGGTATAATTGCAAGTCATCAGCATAGAGATGATAATGAGAGGAGAGAACAGTAGTGAGAGCATTGATAAAAATAGAGAAGAGAAGTGGGGAAAGAACACCACCCTGAGGAACACCCGCCGTAAGATCACACCACTCGGAGAAATCCTCCTCATGGCGGACACACTGCGAGCGACCCCTAAGGTAAGAATTAAACCAAGAGATTACTGATGGTGAAATGTTTAAGGACGCAAGAATACCAAGAAGTATGTCATAATCAACGGAATTAAATGCACTGCTAAAATCCAATAATGTTAAAACAGTGAGAAGTCTTTTGTCCATGGCCCAGCGAATATCATCAGACACTTTAATCAGAGCGCTGACTGTGCTATGGCCTGGACGAAAACCAGATTGAAAAGGACTCAGCAGGCTGTGAACAGTTAGGAATTGAGATAGTTGCCTCTGAACTATATTTTCTAGTACTTTAGATAAGATCGGAAGAATGGAAATGGGGCGGAATTGGGATAAAGATTTAGGATTAGAAGTTTTTGGAAGGGGAATGACGTATGCTTTTTTCCAGCAAGTCGGAAAGGAGCTCGTCTCAAGCGAAGAAGAGATAATGTGAGTGATAATAGGGACAAGTTCATTAGTGATAGGTTTAATCATTTGCATACAAAGATTGTCATAGCCAATAGCTTTAGTGGAAATGGCTAAAAGGCATTTTTTTATGTCACCATCAGTAACTTTACTGAAATTAAAAGGAGAACACAGCGGTTTAGGAATATTGGAGAGAAGATTAAGTGTAGTAGACTTAATAGAGTCATCAATAGAAATCGGAGGCTCAGAAAAGTGCCGGTTGAGTGCAGTCAAATCAAACGAGATATTAGAATCAATATATGATTTGCCAATACCCAGGGTTCTAAAAAATTTCCACATCTGAGCGGAATGAGAATTTTCAACCTCATTATAAATATGTCTCCTCTTAGCATCACGACACATCTTACTACAGCGATTACGCAGTTTTTTATATGTGAATAAATTTTCATTAGTAGGGTGCTTCTTATAACGCCTCTTAGCTTTATCTCTTTTGGCCATTACTGCTTTTATAGACTCTGAAAGCCAGGGGGCTGGAAAGTGTTTAACTCTGACTCGCTTAAGAGGTGCATGTGTATCGAATAGTTTTAAAATGAGGTGATTAAAAGCATAAACCTTATGATTAACATCTTCGGAATTTAGAACAGGGGACCAGTCAATATTATTTACATCATCTCTCAAACGCTCCAGGTTAATTGATTTAAAGCTTCTTAGGAGTAAGAATTTCGATTTACGCCTAGGACGTTGAATTTTATAGGAGAGGAAGATAAGATCGTGGTAAGAGAAAGACGCAGATAGTTGTCCATGGGAAGCAACCCGGTCAGCATCAGAAACAAGAATAAGGTCTAAAAGAGAAGGGCTATTATTAGGCGAATGGTGAGTAGCAGAAAGAGGAAGAATATGTAAATTAAAAGATGACACCAGGGAGAGCAGTTTTTTGCTACGAGAATCGTTCTTTAACAGTCATGTGTTAAAGTCACCTAAAATAATGGTATTATCATAAAGCGGAGTTAGATTTACAAGTTTTTCTTCCAAAGAAGAAAAATAATTTATATTGCGAGAGGGGGGATAGTAGACCCCAAGCAAAGTCCTAGAATGATTAATAGTAATTTCAATAAATAAATGTTCAGCAAAATTTGTGTATATATTGGGTGAATGATCAACTATTTTATAAGGAATGTCAGCTCTCAAATAGATTGCCACTCCACCATAACCTTTGCCGACCCTGTCATTACGTATAAGTTGAAAACCAGGGAGACAATACTGTACCGACGGAAGTTCAGGCTTTAGAAAAGTTTCAGAAACAAGTATGGCATCAACATATTTAGAATCGAAGGTTGATAAAAGATCAGCGTAATGAGCATGAATGCTTTGAGCATTAATATGGACTATATTAAGATTTTTACTATAATTACAGAATACGGCTACTAGTTGATCATGTAAATGAGTGGAATCATCGCTTAAGGCGCTTTTATAGGTCTTATCGGATGAGCTAGAAGAAGAGCAAGAAAAATAACTATCATCAAATTCTAAAATATCACACATGCTAATCAAAACTATAACATAAACTAAGCTATAACAAAATCAATAAAAATTAAATATATACCTGTATAATGTATAACAAATAAATATTATATAAGTCTGGATATAATACCTACAAAATAAATAATAATATGTTATGAACTATTATTAAAATAAAATTGCCAACAATTATGCACTTAACAAAACATTTTTTCTGATAACGGCAATAAAAAATCGCCTTTAAATAATACCTCATACATCGTCAACATTGCAGTCAACAAGAATGAATTATTACTTATTACATTCTATGGGCAGTCCGTTGGAGCGACACGTAAGTGTGAGTAGCGATCCAAGAGCAAGTCTTATCTGACACTATTTCGATGATATCCCGGACGTCAGTCTGAACGAGATTAGAATGGCTCTCCACCACCTTAAAACGGCAAGGCCCCGGGCGAGGATGGAATTAACAGCGGAGCTTCTGAAAGCGGGTGGAACGCCGGTACTTGAAGTCCTTCAGAAGCTCTTCAATTCCGTCCTCCATGGTGGCACTACTCCGGAGGAGTGGAGCAGAAGCGCGGTGGCCTTGTTCTTTAAGAAAGGCGACAATTCTCTCTTGAAGAACTACAGACCGATTTCCCTTCTGAGCCGCGTCTACATGCTATTTTCGAAAATCATTACGAATCGTCTCGCACGCAGACTCGACGATTTCCAGCCTCCCGAACAAGCCGGTTTCCGAAAAGGCTTCAGTACCATAGACCCATACATACCCTGCGGCATATTGTACAGAAGACTATGGCAGAATCGGTGGAGGACCTTAGCACTATGCTCGGCACATCCCGATGAGGAGGTGGAGGAAATATATGAGGATATTTTCACAGCCATGCATTCCTCCAAAACCCACTACACGGTGTTGATGGGAGACTTCAACGCAAAACAATTTCTTCGCTGGATGATGAATAAATGTAAAATCGATAGTGTTAATACAATCTTATTTCTAAATTATTTCTTCATTTAATGATTTTTCGAATTCTGGATTGTAAAATGTACTAGTTTTTTCTATTTTTCTTTAGAAAAATTTAGCCAATTTTTTAAAGTACGAACCAAATTGTTAATTTTAGGCCCAAAAATCCCATTCTCTTTTTCCAGATTGTCAGCCGGAAGTCGGAAATTGCTAACCACTTAGATATAATGTCACATTTACTCACTTGTAGTAGTAGTAACAAATTTATTTTTATAATAGTACGTAGGTTAATCAATAAGTTTTGAGATGTTCGAAATTTAAAAATGGAACGCACCCGTGTTATACCCGTCCCTTAGTGGTGCGGCTGGCGCGCCGCGTGCACACACAGTCCGCTGGCGGCGGCGCGCGTTCGTCGCGGCACCACCACAGAGGGCCTAGGACTCGATTCGGTCGTATCTCTATTCCATATCAATGAAAGATTGACCAAATTTAACCGGCAACTGTTTTACAAGGTACGCACAAAATGCAAGCGGGCTCAGTGGAAGTACACGTGGACTCGGGAAAGGAAAATTTTTGTGCGTAAAGATAACAGCGAAACACGACATCGCTTACGTTCAGAGCACGATTTCAAAGTTTTTGGGCATTGATAACGTAGGTTCATGTAATTAAATTTGATCTTAATAATGACACTGATATTTTCTTAAGCCAATTTCATTTTAAAATAAAATACCTACTTTGGTTTCGTTTTCTTATTAATAATTTATTTGATTGTTATTTATGGCCGCTGTTTACTGTATACTTGTTTTTAATAAGTTACTATTTGTATTTCTTTGAATGTTTTAATCTTAAATTTCATTATTATTTAAAAATTTTGTAACTCCAGCGTATTTGAACCATTAATTCCATGTTTTTTATTAATTGTTGTAACAGTTTGTAGTTTTACCTTCAAAAAATCTCTTTATTTTTATTTTTGTTATAACTTATTTTAAGAGTATTTGTTTTAATATTAATATGTCCTTAATCGTCCCAAAGGTAGTAGAAATTACACCAGAGAGTTATTAGAGATAACACCTTATTACATTTTACTAAGTAAATTGATAACGTTACTACCGCTTTCAGCTTCATAAAATATAAAATTTCAATATCGCAAACTCTAAATTCAGCGCGTCTCTCAAGAATAAACAATTAACATCTCCAATGAGAAGTGTCGTGAATGCAAGAAAAAGTGAAAGATAGGTGTACATTTTGTACGCTGAATTGTAAGTGATTGTTTAAGGGTCTATTATTTTGTGATAAAAATATATTTTTAAAGTTTTGCGTTATTATTTTGCTTATTTTTGGTACGGAACCACGAGTTCGAATCCTGCATTAAATAAAAGTTCAATCCTACCAAATAATTGTTC
Organism: Parnassius smintheus behrii; assembly: GCA_036936625.1. Lineage (NCBI taxonomy): Eukaryota > Metazoa > Arthropoda > Insecta > Lepidoptera > Papilionidae > Parnassius > Parnassius smintheus. Next base: position 5,173,246 of record JAUPFT010000029.1, read on the forward strand.
GTGTTCTGGATGTTTGTTAATGTACAATTTATATAATAAATATATATACACTACACACGTTGGCGATCAGTGAGCACACCAAATTCGTTCTTCATTTTAAAGTGCGTGTTAGCGGACTTCGTATGCCCTCGAAACATTTTTATTCCGCAGACATGCAGGTTTTCTCATGATCTTTTGATTCTAAATAGAGAGACATATACCATATTGGTTATTTTGGAAAGGGGGTCGATTGAATTTTTTTTAAATAATATTTGAGTTGTTTCAAATTCCGTTTCTTGCCTGTTCATGGTAATATTACAGGGTAGTGGATTCTCTAACGCCAACACTACACGGCTTATTGCAATGGCATACAAAGATGGATGCGGGTAAATTAATTTCCCACTTACGCCGTTTCAATTTCCTAACTGGCTAAAATATGTAATGCAAACAGAAAAATCTATTGCTGAGTAACTTACCTTAACTTCAATAGCCTAAGTATTTAGTATATGGAAAATATAACTACAATCAAAACCTGTCGGATAGAATATGTTACCGCAGACAAACATTTTGGTTTTACGACACAGCAGTCAGTTAGTAATGGGACAGATTGCATGGAGCTGGTTTTTGTTTTAGGATTTACATACGTGGATGGCGTCAGAAATGGAAATGTGAACCGAATGCAAAGCTTTCGTATCGCAAACATTTGTCTTTATTGGAATATTACAAAATGAACTTAAGACGAACTAAGATGACCGCGTGGTCTAGTGTTGATAGCACCCGGCTGCCTCTATAGCGTGGCAAGTCTTTTGTACAAATTGTGCTTTTTCGTTTTTGAATACATTTATCTCCGGTTTGGAACCATCAATTTTTTGATATATAGTGATTAACTTTAACTTACCTACGATTTTAGATCTAATTGCATTAGAGGCATTTTTACGTGGTAGCTATATTGTGGTTGCAGCACGAATGGGTTGGCTTGACCGGGGTAGGACCACGCTCTTACAGAATACCAGCGTAAAACAGCAACTTAATGGTGCTGTGTTTCGTATGGCGAGTGTAGAGAATCGGAGACCCTTTTTACTGGAAATGAGGCATTCTATCTCAGTCCTCAGGGCTGGCAACGCATCTGCATTTCAAATTTAATGGAAGATAAATGTAGATGTCTATGAGGCACAGCATCCACTTAACATCAGGTGGACTGTGTGCTCATTTGTCACCCTTATACTGTAAAAAAGGCATGTGTTTGTGGCATAAGTATGTCAGAATACACCCATAAAATAGTTCTTTAATGATACTGTATATCGTATGGTAAGTGTCGTGAACCGGAGACCGGACTGTGTGCTCATTTGTCACTCTTATTCTATGCATTATATTTGAAAAAAAAAACTTGTTCCGTCTGGATTCGAACCCGCGGCTAGTCACAGCAGAGCGGCCGAGTGCTTTGCTAATCCAATTGCGAACTGTCAGGCAGCACTGCACGCACAGTTTAGGAGAGCTTGTATATTTACAAGTTGTGAGGAATTACAAGCATTTTATTACAAAGCAGCTACTTTAATATAGTTTGCCTTCCTGTACGTTGTATAAATAGCTGACTGTGGCAAATTTAAAGTTTGCTTAAGCCAAAACTAACGTGCATCAAGCGCCTTGGTTATTGAATTTGCAAATGGTAGCACAACTTCCTTGAGGGCACAACAACTTTTGGTTTGTCCTACATGGAGAAGTGAAGTTAAGAAATCTTTACTTTGTGCGCATGTGTTTGTGTATACATTAATTAACGATTTTATTTATAAATGTAGCCTAGCTGTGCCTGCGCCTTTGTTCGCCTTGAATCTTTATTTTTTTGTTGTTTTTAACCCAAGTAAGATTGAAATTTCTCGATTCGTAACTTATTCGAAGACCACTGCCGATGATAGTCTTTATGTACAGATTATGAAATACTTATATAGTTGCCTTGCCTTAAAAATGTTCCCGCCCATCTGACGTTTCAGTTTCCCTCTCCCACCTCATACCAACTTTGAATCCACGTAGCGAAGGTGTTGTAGCTACCACAGGAGCTGTAATTCCATTCCCAAGTTTAAGGTTGCCCAGCGTTTCATTCACGTCAGCCACCATGTTGTGAACCCGATTGTTTACTTGGTCAACTCGGGTTTCAGTTTCCGACAGAGGTTTGTTATATTGAGCAACCCTATCCTTCACCTCCCTTATCTCTTTCCCAAAAATAGCGTGAAGGTCTTTCATAAGAAGCATCTGCCCTTCCTTACCGCGCTGCGGCTGCTTTTCCAGCCGACGGGCAAGTGTATTAAAACAATGAAGATGCTATTTTAAGCTACTCTAGTACAAGTACTTTTATAAACTATAGTTAGTAGAGCTCCTTGTAACTTGATTAATATTTAACTATTACTATATGTTTCCTATTTTTTATTTTTTTGAATTTGATATAAATAATTTATTCTTACACAACTGACAGTGACATTATAAACTATATTTCAGAACTGTTACTCTGTTTTTGACTGCATTTGAGTTATGTACCAAAATTACCCCGCCTTATATTAACTATATATTTAATAAAGACGAATGGCACCATAGTTATTTGTACCAAACATTTCGAATACCAAGAAGCAATAAATTTCACGATGAAGCCCTGCACCAGTTAGATATTAACTTTAAATTTGAAATTTATGATAGCGACATAATATTTGCATTCAAATCAAACTTGCTTTGGTACTGAAAGCGGTTTGTAAAAAGTAAGTATAAGTAAACTCTAATCTTTGAGTTTTTATAGCTTAAGAGTACCCTTAACCAACGGCCATGTATTCGTAGATATATAGGTGGGAATGTAGTAAAATTTTGGGTGCAAGGGGCTCCGCTAAGATCTTGGAGCCCAAGCCAACCCCGCCTGCACGTGGCGCACCTGCTGGACAACGGAAAGGGCTCTGGCGATGTCACTCCCCTAGGATTCGTCCTAGGGGTTCGGGGGTAAGACGTCAGCCGCCGTGGTAATTAGCACTAAACCACTCAAAAATGGTAAGTAAAAGAAAGAGATATACGTTTAGGACTAGGGCGTCGCGGCATAAGGACGCGCATGGGTATCGCCTTAACCCTGCGACAAGTATGCGAGGGCTACCGGGCCCCGTGCGAGCCCGGCTAAAGACGTTAGCACCAACTACAAAGATTCGCTTTGCAAACTGGAACATTGGCACGCTTACGGGATGCTCCACAGAACTTGCGGCCGTACTTGTCAGGCGTAAAGTGGCAGTAGCGTTCCTGCAGGAGACGCGGTGGTAGGCCAACAGGAGCCGGAATATTGGGCACGGCTACAAGTTGATCTATACAGGCTCTTCCGGTGGGGAGAACAGTGTGGCAGTGGTGTTCGGCTGTAGCGGCTGCAGCGATGCGGACAAGACGCTGTTTTGGGATCGGCTCGGAGATGTACTATGCGGCATACCGTTGTCCCACGATGTCGTTTTGGGTGGGCGAACTGAACGGTCATGTGGGCGAGGTACAGGGGGAGTATGAACGTGTCCACGGCGGCTATGGTTACTGCCGAAGAAACGCAGAGGGGGAAACCATTCTCAGAACCTGCACTGAAGCTGACCTGGCCGTGGTGAACACGTTCTTCAAAAAGAAAACCGAGCACCTGATTACCTACAGGAGTGGTTGGAACGCCACTCAAATCGACTATCTACTGACCAAGAGAAGTCATATCAGTTGCGTGGCCAACTGTAAGGTCATACTCGGTGAGTGTCTCACTGCCCAACACCGACTTCTTGTTATGGACCTCTGCGTAAAACCCTGTCGCAGACACGCCGAACGTTGCCGCCGTCAAATCAAGTGGTGGCTGCTGGATCAAACCAGATACTCAAATTTTGACTCTGCCGCTGGGGATATTAGTCTCGAAACAACAGGCAAGTCCGTGCAAGAGTGCTGGAAAACCATTCAGACAGCAATCACAAAGACGGCAAATCAAGTCCTCGGCGTGGCGAAAAGGGGTCGCAAAATCGACAAGGAGACCTGGTGGTGGGACGCCACAGTTCAGGGTTCATTACGGGACAAGAAAGCGCTCTTCAAGACGTGGCGTGACAAAATTTCCTGAAGATCACGCATCTTACAAGACAGCGAAAAGAGCTGCTAAGAAAGCTGTGGCCAGAGCCAGGCGTGACCACTTGCAACCATCATATGCTAAGTTGGACACCCCTGAGGGGTACAAGCTCATATATAAACTGGCGTGCTCTAGGGCCAAAGCAGCGCAAGATATTGCTCGCTACTGCAGCGTCAACGGCCCTAATGGCGAGCTCCTGTACGATTATCGTGCGGTGAAAGAGAGATGGCGCTCTTATTTCGTCGTTTTGCTGAATACTCAGCACCAGGAAGTGCACCCTCCCGAACAACTCCCGAACCATGGACTCGTGCCACCGATTACGCCTGACGAGGTCCTCGCATCTCTTCGTGACATGGAGAATCGGAAAGATGTCGGACCGGATGAGGTGCCAATTGAAGCGTGGAAAGCGCTGGGGGCTCGTGGTGTGTGCATTCCTACTAACCTTTATAATAGAATCCTGAGCGACCGAATAATGCCCGATCAGTGGTGGCTTAGTATAATAACGCCGGTCCACAAGGGTAAAGGGTCCGTTCAGGATTGCGGTAATTACCGCGGTATAAAGGTAACGTCACACACCATGAAGCTCTTCGAGCGCATTATTAACACCAGGATCCGACAGGAGTGTACAGTATCTGACTCCCAGTATGGCTTCCAAACAGGACGCGGTACTATGGACCCTATATTCGTCCTAAGGATCCTCATGGAGAAGCACAGGGAAAAGAATATCCCTCTGCATTTTTTATTTCTAGACCTGCAGAAGGCCTTAGACTGTGTTCCTAGGGCAATGATCTAATGGGCGTTACGTTCGAAGTTGGTACAAGAGACCTACGTGGAAATCGTAAGTGACATGTACCGCAACTCCGATTCCATAGTCAGGACAGCTGTTGGTGATACCACCCCTTTCCCCATAACCGTAGGCGTGCATCAGGGCTCCGTCTTAAGCCCCTATCTCTTCCGTGTGATATAAGACGAACTGTCAGCCAACGTACAGAAACTACCGCAGCCTTGGCTGCTTATGTACGCTGATGATATCGCACTGGTAGATGGGAACAAAGGACGACTCACTAGACGCGTGCACGCATGGAGGGAGGCGCTTGAGAACGGCGGGCTGAAGCTAAACGTGGCGAAGACCGAGTATATAGCCTGCAACAGCACAGATCTGACGTCTCTCTAACTTAAAGAAATTGATAACGACATCAAGTCCCGTACATCAGCGGCCTGGGCGAAATGGCGCGAGGTGAAGGGTGTCATTTGTGACCCCAAAATGCCGGTCAAGCTGAAGGGACAGGTCTATAAGACCATCATAAGGCCTGTCCTTACGTACGGCAGTGAGGCGTGGCCGGTGCTGGAGCGATACCGGCAGTTGTTGCACGTCACGGAGATGAACATGCTGCGGTGGATGTGTGGCGTCACGCGGAAAGACCATGTACGGAATACATAAATCCGCGGCAGCCTCCATGTCCGTGACATTGCTGACAAGCTGCAGGAAAGTCGCCTCCGCTAGTACGGCCACGTCGTACGACGACCGACAAGCTACGTGGGAAACAAATGCCTAGATATGACCCTACCTGGTACCAGGAGTAGAGGACGGCCCAAGAAACGCTGGCTTGATGTTATGCAGGATGATATGCGCGCCAATGGGCTTGTTGCGAGGGACGCCGAATACCGGGAAAAGTGGAGAAGGAAGTGTAGGAAAGCGGACCCTGGGTTCCCCCGTGTTGAGCGAGATGAGCAACCGGGAAAAAGATAGGTAGAAGAAGAAGAAGTAGTGGGAGAGCTGTATCAGGATCGTGCCAAATGGAAGTCCGTCATGGTATCTGCTGGGTAAGAGGCGTGAGAGATCAATAACATTACAGCCCTTCACAAGTCCACTGCTGAACATAAGCCTCCACAAGGAATGCAATAAAGCACAGTCTTGAGACACCTCCTTCTCCTCTTAAGCGACCTATTCCATATCCTTGAAGGTCATGGCACTATCTAGTAGAGGTTTACTCTACACTTCTCTTACCCGTAGGAGATTGCCATTCCACAACCTGTCTTTTTAAAATTTTTATGTATTTATGTTGTAGAGTAAATACAATATTCTTGAAAAACCACATTTTCTGTCTGTATTTTGAGTGCTACAAAAAAGTTTCCTAACTGAGTGGTTAAGTTCAGAATATTTTTGAGGGTTTTGTCTGTATTGCATAGACAAAACCCTCGGTTTCGCCGAAGAGGTTACCAAAGCGTAGCCAGTGAAGGGAGGCAACCGTGTCTATAAAAGTCTCATGAAGAGTTTTGTAGAACCTCCCGTGAAGGTCTTTCTCCTTCCATACGGTCTCCTGGTCGGAAATGCGCTGTACTTGGCATTACTCGTTGGCTAACTAAGAGGAGTTACCCCTTTATCATACGAAATGACGTACCTGTAATATAGATCATCCGATCTCGCCAGGAAATAATTACGGAGGCTGCACACTTCGCGATTATGCATGGTAAGAGCACATAAAAAGCCACGCCACGCCACGCCACGCCAGCAACAATTCCCAATAGAGTTACATAATTTTTTTTATGTAATTTTTGTGCCCACAGATTCCAATCCAATTTAATCACAGAAATCCAAGCCGGATGATGAAAAGAGTTTTTCCTCGGGAAAACTATTTTATTTTCCCGTTGTGTTTCCTATAAATATAAATTAAAGTGTCAGTCTAACGGCTGCGTTTTGTTTTCGGGTGATTGAGCAAAGAAAATCTGATATATTTGAACTGATTTCAAAAAGGAGTTGAATGAGTTTAATTTAAAATTTTACGTAATGAACTTTCCATATTTAGCGAGTGTGATAAGTAATAAATTATGTCCGGCGATTATTCGCTTGTCAACTTATGTGGCTTCGAAGGATTATCGTATGAAACATTAGTATTTTTGTTACTTTAATCCGGAGAGTGTTTTTTTTTTGGTAAAAGTAATTACAATGAATAAGCATGTTCTTTCTCTCTGCCTTTATTTCTTTCTTCTTTTCTGTCTTAACGTTTTTATTTAACAATATAGCTCGCTTTCACATTTCTGGGCAGATTTGAAAGTGGATTGTCAATTTAAAGGAGAAAGAGCATGGCATAACTTACGTTAGATCGAGATAAAACGGCTAGATCATACACATACACGCTGTAGACCCACATCGGGCTGACATCAATCGTAAACGAAACAAATTCCGCTAATTTTCGCGGTATCTTTGATTTCAAATTATTAAAAAAATTTAAAGGGTGAGATTAAATATGGTGACATGTGCAGTACCTGAATGCAGTTCATCAAGAAAAGAAAATCCACAAAATTATACATTTCACATGTAAGTACAATTAAAATGTTTAGCACTCTAAATGCAATACTTTAGAACTTGTACAAATGTTACACACACAAATGTAGGGGGAAAATCTCGCAAATAATATAGCAATTTATTCTTACACAACTGACGGTGACAATATAAACTATATTTCAGAATTGATACTCTGTTTTTGATTGTATTTGAGTTATGTACGAAATTACCCCGCCTCATATTAACCACCATTTACATATATATTTATTAAAGACGGATGGCACAATAGTTATTCGTACCAAATATTTCGAATACCAAGAAGCAATAACTTGCACTATGAAGCCCTGCACCAGTTAGAAATCAAATTTACATTTGAAATTTATGCGCATCGATTGACATTATATTTGCATTTAACCCAAACTCGCTTTGGTACTGAAACTGGTTCTGTAAAAATTAAGTTTAAATAAACTCTATTTTTTGAGTTTTTATAGCTTAAGAGTACCGTTAACTGACGGGCATATATTCGTAAATATATAGGTGGGAATGTAGTGAGAGAGCTGTATCAAGATCGTGCCAAATGGAAGTCCGTCATGGTATCTGCTGGGTAAGAAGCGTTAGAGTTTATGTACGTATCATCATCAATAACATTACAGCCCTTCACAAGTCCACTGCTGAACATAGGCCTCCATAAGGAATGCCACAAGGCACAGTCCTGAGACACATCTTTCTTCTCATAAGCAACTTCCTCCATATCCTAGCAGGTCATTACTCCATTTAGTAGATCCGAGAACCTTTCTTTTTAAACCTTTTATGTTTTTATGTTTTAGAATAAATACAATATATTTCAAAAATCACATTTTCTGTCTGTATTTTGAGTGCTACCATAACGTTTCGCAACTGCTTGGTGAAAATCAGAATATTTTCAAAGTTTTTGTCTGTATTGGACGGACAAAACCCTCGATTTCGCCGTAGAGCTCACCAAAGCATAGGCAGTGGAGGGAGGTAACCGTGTCTACAAAGGCTCATGAAGAGCTTTGTGGAACCTTCTGTGAAGGTCTTTCTCCTTCCATACGGTCTACTGGTTGGAAATGCACTGTACTGCTGGGTCTTTATATTGCTCGTTGGCTAACTGTAGAGGAGTTAGCCCTTTATCATACGAAATGACGTCCCTGTAATATGGATCATCGGATCTCGCAAGAAAGTAGTTACGGAGGTTGCACACTTCGCGATTATGCATGATGAGAGCACATAAAAAGCCACGCCCACCTTGTTTTCGCGGCAGGGACATCCTTAAATTATTAACGAAGCAATTCCTGCCTGCAACAATTCCCAATAGAGTTACACAGTCAAACTACAGATCAGTCGCACGTAGAACTGATAAAAACTATCTTATGAAAGACAATAAATTGACTGAGTTTAGGATGCACATTGAAAAGCTACACTGCAATGCAATTTGGCTGCAGCACAATTTAGTCACCCGAGAAGGGATCAAGTTTCGATCGCTCGTTGCGGCAACACCGTGTAGTCATTTCTCTTCATTTTTATTTTGCGATTGCTAACAAAAGTTTACCATTACTTTCAAATTTAGTACCATTTTAAAGCCAGTGAATCAACTGTTAACACAGTGAAAGCAGTTTTTAAATTTAATTACGCGGTCCGATACAGTGAAGCAAAACATTTAAAAATATTTAGTAACTGGTCGCAACCTTGACCTACCTCACATAAGCGTGCTTAAAACGATCAACTCGTGCCCGTCGTAGCTGTCATGTGTACGCAAAAAGGCGATACTTCCCGATTGTTTGCGATTTTTGCCGAGCTAGTTATCTACGACTTTAGACAGTGCTACGAGCTTCCTTAGTACGACACAAATAGTCCCGCCCAATTTGCTACGATACTTCTACGAACCACCGCTGCACTTACTGCGTTACTGACTCGCCGTAGCGAGCTATCAACAGACTGTTGTTTTTTTTTGTATTTATATACCATATAAAATATATTAATATGCCGAAAATCTGCTTGGGTTGTAAGCTTGATATAAAAAGCGATAATTTCTGCGAATGTGCTTACTGCAAACAAACATGTCATGAGCTTTGTGCTAATTTACCACCCAGGAAATCTTCTAGTGAGCCCTCTCCAGTTTGGATTTGTCTAAGCTGTATCAGCAAGAGACCCAAGGGCGACAATACGGAAACACCAGTAAGGCATAATCTTAAGAGCACTCAATCATCACCTAATTGGATATCGCAGCGATCACGAGGCAACAGGGTCGGTAATTCTCCAGTCGCAAGTGAACAAGAAGCCCCTTCTCTCTACCCCACTGTCGATGAAATTAGGGACATCATACAGTCAGAACTAAAAATTATTTTAACGAAGGAGTTGACCGTCTTGATTGAGAAAACGATTGCGTCTGAACTTCGAGAAACTGTTTCTGATATTGCATGTTTAAAAAGTGATTTGTTTTCGCTTAAAACTTCTATGGATTTTATAAACTCACAATATGAGGAAATCAAGGTTGATTTGAACAAAAAGTCTGAATTATGTCATCGGTTACAGAAGGAATGTACAGACTTGATCATCGCTAATAGGGAACTATTTGATCGTGTGGCACAAATAGAACAGCACTCTCGTGCCTCAAACTTAGAATTGCAATGTGTGCCTGAACATAAATCAGAAAACCTAATCCTACTGACTAAGCAGCATGCAAAAGTGGTCTCCTTCGACCTTAAAAAAGAAGATATTCATATATGCACTAGAATTGCTAAGGCTAATCCTGCCACCATCAGACCTAGATCAATTATTGTCAAGTTACGCAGCCCTCTGATTCGTGATGGATTTTAAGCTTCCGTTATAAAATTCAACAAGAACTACCAATCGGACAAACTTAATTCTAGCCATTTGGGTATCGGAGGTGACAAGAAACCTGTATTCGTGACTGAGCATCTCTCTCCAAGTAACAAAAATCTGCATCGGGCTACCAGACTTAAGGCCAAAGAAACGAACTACAAGTTCGTTTGGGTAAGAGGTGGCCGCATTTTTGTGAGAAAGTCGGAGTCAGCTCCTGTTGTTGTTATTAAGAATTTATCATCGTTACAATACTTAACAGATTAGATTTCTTCTCATTAATTCATATCTTGTTTTTTATGTGTACCTGCACAAAATCCGCTGCCTTAAATTTTTATTACCAAAACTGTAGGGGCCTAAATAAAAAAAATTCATGAATTTTATAATAACATGTGAAAACAAGCTGGTTCAACCAAAAATAACAAACTATTATGGTAAGAGAACAACTAAGTATTTGGTATCTAAAGTGTTTAACAAAATAGATCTATTAAGAGATAAAGTTAAAATTAGCAAAGGATCACTTAAGAGAAAATTAAAATACATTATACAGGATGGCTACTAGAACTAAATACGATAGTATAATATTAAACCATAACAATATAATATGTAACTATCAGGTAATTAATTTATATAAATAAAGTTAAATATGTATGCAACTTGTAACATAATTAACGCACTTTGAGAAAGTAGTTTGTTCAGAATCGTTTAATGAATCGATTCCTATCCTTTTTATTATACGTAATTTTTTATCCCAAAAATAATTAAAACTACGTAAATTACAGTCGCACTAAATCTGTACATTCAAAACAAACTGAAATTGACCGTATCTTAAGGCAATAAGACTTTTAAGAGTGCAGTTTTATTTATATTATTACTAATTCTGTCATTCAATAAAAGTAAAGAAAATTGAACTTTATTTCAAGCTCGTTAAAGTCTTTGCGTTCGTGGATTTGTACTGTGACCACAGCATTTTTCCGGAATTAGTATAACTAATTTGATAAATGACCAGTGCATAAAATTTTTAACTAAAAATACAGTGTATGTATTACGATTATAACATAATATACTAATTCGGGTGTCTGCGGGTGTGCGTTGATTACGTTACATATTGTATGTATGTATATATATATATATATATATATGTATGTCTATAGATCATAAAGTTAACATAACAACAAGATGTCATAGGTTTATATATTACTGTGTTATCTATATAATTGTGTATTATTGTGTCCAATATTAGGAGTACATAAGGTGGTTCATTGCTATGTAAAAGAGCGCCTCTCGCCATCAAACGTAAAAGTTTGGCGGGTTTAGAATTAAGTAACACCACTGTCTTATAAATTCATAAATAAATTATAAATAAAAAAATGTGTACGAATGAGTACGATATTGTTGTAATAACGGAAACTTGGCTACAAAATAACGTTAATGATTTAGAGTTATTTAACGATAATTATGCTGTATATAGACGAGACAGAGACTTGACTAAATCATTTTCAAAGAAGACTGGAGCTGGTGTAATGATTGCCGTCAATAGAAATTTTGACTCATATAGGATTAATATAAATGAAGGCACTGAACTAATAGAAGATCTTTGGATTGTAGTTCGTCTCAGAAATGGTAAAAACCTTATAAAGATTTGCATATGCATGGTCTATATACCACCTTCCGTTAATTCAAGGAACTATGAACAGTTTGTGGATAATATTAATAATAATCTTTCCGATTTTGATCACTCATTGGTAATTGGTGATTTTAACCTTCCGATTTGGAGTGGCTGAAAAATGATAATGACCTATTTACTATTTTAAACGACTCTCAATGCCAATACTATTTTATGATCTCTGAGTTTATGGCCCTAAATAATCTTAAACAGTTCCATTACATTAAAAACAAATATTTAATATTCTCATCAGAAAGTAACGTATGTGTTGATCAAGCCGACGAAGCATTAACCGCTATTGATCTTTTTCATCCACCTCTTGTATTTGAAATTATTTTCCACTCCATCAATCATTTACAACCATCCCTACAACCTAGACCTAATTTCCACAAAGCTAACTATGAGTCTATCAAAAATGAATTGGATAGTATTGATTGGCTCAATATATTTGCATTATGTAGGAATGTTGATGAAATGGTTACTCGTTTTTATGAAGTATTGCGTGCTACTATAAGTAAACATGTTCCACTCACCACACCTAAAAGCATTAAATATCCAAATTGGTTTTCTAAAGGTCTTATAAGGAGTATTAAAGAAAAAAATAAAATTAGACAACGCGTTAAGAAATATAATAATCCGATGGATAAAATTGCCCTAGACTTGCTAAAACAAAGAACAAAAAATTTTATGAAACAGTGCTATAATAGTTATTACAAACGCCTTGAACATAGTACAACCTCAAATCCTAAGTATTTTTGGACATTTATAAAACATAAGCGTAAAAATAGTAGCAATATACCATCCCGTATGCAATTAGACCATGAAACTGGAGCGGATGAAATAAGCATAAGTGAACTCTTTGCGAAAATTTTTTCATTTATTTATAGTAAAAGTCTAAATTCACAAGTTTGTTACCATAAACGCGATGATATCCATTCATTTTCATCCTCGCTTAGCTCTATTATGCTGTCGGATAATTTAATTCTCACTAGGCTAAAGAAACTTGACTTAAATAAAGGTCCTGGCCCAGATGGATCACCGCCGCTGTTTATATATCAATGTGGTAAGCAACTATCATTACCATTTACTTGTATCTTCAATGAATCTCTTAAAATTGGAATATTTCCTACCTACTGGAAAATGGCTAAAATTGTTCCCATTTACAAAGATGGTACTAAGAATAGCATTAGAAATTACCGACCAATATCCATTTTATCTATTTTTCCTAAAGTTTTTGAAGTTTAAATCTACCCTTATGTTTACAATTTACTAACATTCAAATTACTGATCATCAACATGGTTTCCTTAGAAATAGGTCCACCGCTACTAATTTAATTGCCTTCACCAATTATGTTATCCAGTATGTCGATCAGGGTTCTCAAGTCGACGCTTTCTACACTGATTTTAGCAAGGCATTTGATAAAGTTGACCATGAGATACTTTTGACGAAATTTAGTAGTTGTGGTATTGGTGGCCCTATTTTGGATTGGTTTAGATCTTACTTAACTCGTCGCGAGTGTTATGTAGTTGTTAATGGAAGCCAGTCTGAACCGTTTAAGGTAACCTCGGGTGTTCCTCAAGGGTCACATTTAGGGCCCCTTTTGTATTTAATTTTGATCAACTCAGTGACAGAATGTTTTTTGAACACAGAAGTTTTACCTATTTGCTGACGATTTGAAATTCGTTAGACCTGTTAGATCATCAACAGACTCCCAGCTTATTCACGCCGATTTGGATAGATTGATCGAGTGGTGTACTCAAAACAATATGATTCTGAATGCTAAAAGTGTTATCATATGTCATTCACACGCAAACATACTCCTATCCAAACTACATACAAAATTGGCAACACAGTACTCAATCAAGTAGAGTGTATACGAGACCTGGGCGTTTTGTTGGATAGTAAACTGTCTTTTGTACCACATATAAACAGTATTTTAACGAAGGCGTCCAAAATGTGCGGATTTTTAGGTAGAAACACCAAACAGTTCAGACGTACTCAAACATTACTACTACTCTTTCACAGCTTAGTTCGGAGCAACCTTGAATATTGTTCTCAAGTTTGGTCTCTTTTCTATGAGGTTTATAAGAGTGGAATTGAACGAGTACAGCGGGGGTTCCTTAGTATGCTAGCACTGAAATTTTACCGACACCGCTTCTTAACTTCATATTATGAACGGCTAAAGCATTTCCGTATATCTTCCTTATATAACAGGCGCAAACTTTTGGATTTGAGCTTCCTCCACAAACTATGTAATAATGGCATTGACTGTCCTCAATTACTTGAAATGGTTAACATTAATGCTCCAAGCAGATTACCACGATTTAATGTCTACAAGCTGTTTATGGTCCCACCTCACAGGACTAACCTCGGTCTTAATTCAGCATTATGCAGAATGTTTAGACTGTATAATGATATATCTAGGCCATCTGATTTAGATATTTTCAATGACAATTTAAACAATTTCAGAAGAAAAATGTTACTTTATTTAGAATCTAAGTTTTAGATGATAAATGCAAAACCCTTTTAATTTCTCACAAATACGTAATTTTGCTACTGTACTATTAAATTTTACGATAATTAACTTTTCGCAACATTACTCTGTGTTAGCTTTGGTTACCTATAACTGGGTGAGCACATTGCATGTTTCTCACAAAGCTTGGTTCTTGTTTTTAGTATTTGTGTATCATCTGTCGGTGACCTTTATAAATAAATAAAAAAATAAAAAAAGAATGAAATAGCAATACGATAGTGCTGTGTTTCGAAGATAGATATAAGTGTATGGATCAAGGTATCTACTTATCAGGTAGACTGTATACTTTTAATTTCGTGATTTTTTAAATTAAAGCGAAAATTGAGTTAACAATCGCCTGATTGTTAGAACTAACTGGACACGTGCTCCTTACTCGTTAAAAATTATTAGGTTTCTGACATTTACACGAGATTTTTTATCTGTTTATATGACATTTTTAGTTACCTGACGGTATTGACAGTGAATGTTGGTTGTAATTGATTTTACATGCAAACGTTAACGTGAGGTACGTAAATAAGTGTTCTCACGATAGGTTAATCATGGCCTTGGCTTAAATTTGCGTCACTTAAAATGTAATCGGCGCTCCGTATTTCCTACTTTATTGTTCCGAGTGTAACACACAGTTTCTTCATTTATAGAAATGTTATAATCTCTCTTTGATATAATTAAAAAAGCTTTCTGGTTTATTACTAATCCAGCTTGTATTTTTTTAAATAATTCTTAAAAAATGAGTTAAGTAAACTAAACCAAACATTGCAATCAAGTTACAAATGCGGATTAAGTCAGGCTAAAGTCAGTTCAATTACCTATGCTCGGTGGCGCAGTGTAAAGAAATTTTATATTTAATTTATCAAGTGTTTTGATGTGGATGACTGTTCATACAACTTATGTATATAAAGCGCCACAACTTACTCCCACTTATAAGTATCTTCCATAGACCAAAAAATGCGGTCATGAGCACCTGTATCAAATAAGTCCCTACTTGTATCATCAAATGGTCACTCCATATCGTAGAGGGTTGTCAACCCCTGCGTTGCCACTTGAAATTCTTTCTTCTCCATCTTCTGTTTCTTTGAGCTACACGGCCAGCTCATTGTTACTTCAGAATACAGATTTGCTGGGCTTCGGCAATTGCCCTTGCCCTTCTGTCAATATACTCGTTTCAGATACTATCACACAGGCAAACTCCGAGCATAGGTCTCTCCATAACTCACTATGTTACTAATAGGAGCGAAATGCTAGTGTTAGTTAGTACTTATTAATAGAAGAAATAACTCCTCTATATTACGTAGTTCATTCAAACCACAGATTTAGTATTAGTACACTAGATTGGCAATGTAAAAGATAAATATCGTAGCATAACTTACGTTACAACGAGATAAAATGGCTAGGCCATACACATACACGCTACTTATATTGAACTGACGTCAATCGTTAACGACACAAATTCGCGGTATCTTTGATTTCGAAGTAATAAAAGGTTTTTAAAAGGTGAGATTAAATATAGTGACATGCGCAGTACCCGACTGCGGTTCATCGATAAATGAAAATCCACAAAATTATACATTTCACACGTAAGTGCGATTAAAATAATTAGCACTCTAAATGTACTAGTAACTAGTACAAATATTACACACACAAATGTATAGGGAAAATATCGCGTTTTATTACGATAATACTCTAAATGTTTAAGAATATTAATAAAATTTTTAACAAATACGTGAACTCCCGCTATTTTTGGTTTAATTTTTGAAAATATTGCCACTATTGATGTCATCTTATCGATAATATGTTTATAACAGGCAAAGGCATATCTTTGGATTCAGCCTATTTTAACTTAGTTTTTTTTTTAATTTTCAATATTTTGTTTTTGGCATTATAGTAAATACTTTAGTGAGATAAATTAAACTTTATTTAGGTTTCAGATTTCCAAAAAATATTGAGGTTAAACGAAAATTGTTAAAAATGATAAATGGAGAAGACTGGGTTCCCAAAAAACAACACATACAATTATAAGCAGCAAGCAATTTGAACAAAACTGTTCTTCTCATAGAATTACACGAAGAGTAAATCTGCGTTCTGGTTCATTATTTATGCCAGTGCATGGTTTGCGCATGTTCAAATGTTTACAAATTGTTGTAGTCATCTTTGTGATCTATATTTTTTAAACGAAAGTAACGAAGGAACTTACAGGATAACTTGATGGAAACGGCTACTACAGTACATGGTCACCTACAGTCAGCTTCAAAGAAAGAAAGCCACAAAGTTGTTTTGACCCATGTATACTAAGATAAAATGCCTTACAGCTTATAATTATACAGGCTCTCTATACTCAACAGGTCAGAATGCGCCGATGAAAGCACTGCTACTTTGCGGCAGAAATAGATAAGAGGGTGGTTAAAATCTCATTTTATTCACTATCGTAATAGATCATACCGCCCGCCACGGACTTCATTCTGCTCCTCAGATATCCGGACGGTGATGGAAGGCGAAACACCCACCATGAAACACCCGGCTGGGGGTCCATATTGATCACCCCGCCGGGTCTTGAACTTTACGAAGACTCGGAAAACAACAACTATGACGTATTAGGTTCCCGGAGAACCAACACACGTTCCATCTGATCCACGGAGACGTCCGGATGTATTGGACATCGTGCTCACTAGGAACGTCAAGCACCCGATAGTGATAGAAGTGCTGTACGACCTCAGCTCACAGCACCTCCCGATTCTGATTACCCTTGGCTTAAAGGCGGTGACAACGCCGCCCAGAGCATTCAAGACACGTGTCGACTGGAGGCTCTACTGCCAACATCTGCAGCAGAGACCTCCAGTCCACCATCCTATAAGCACAGCGGACGACGTAGAGGCCGCTGCTACTAGAATTACCAAAAACATCCAGGAGGCCTTTCACGCGGCCCCTACGATCGTCCCTATCACTGCAAGGCGAGACGATCTGCCGCGAGAGATATGCGTGCAGATAAGGCGCAAGAGAGCGTTGAGGAAGCTCTGAGCGCGCACTCGCTGCCCAAGATTAAAAAAACAACTCAACACCTTATCGGAGGAACTGTCGGATGCAGTCCAGGCCTTCAGAGGAGAGACCTGGGATTGGCGCATCTGGAAGGCGGATGAGCAGGATGCGTCGCTCTATAAACTGAAACAACAGCTGACCAAAACCAGACCTCCCGTTTGCCCGCTGACTAACAGCGCGGGTGAACGCAGCTACGATGCCAAGGGCAGAGCGGATATCCTAGTCGAGCACTTCAAGGAGCAATTTATGCCGAACCCAGCAAGTGCGGAGTTCATGGAGCTTCATGCCTAGAATAAAAGTCGCGTACAGGAGTTCCTGTCATCGCCCACGCCGTCTCTTGCGGGAGATTGGTTCATCTCCCCCACAGAACTGCGGAGGACAGTAACCCGCCTGCAAACGAGGAAGGCGCCGGGGCACGATGGGATTACCAACGCTGCACTCCGACAGCTGCCCAATAGAGTCCTAGTAGAGCTTGGTCGACTCTAAAATGGGATATTGCGGACATCCCACTTCCCGGAGGACTGGAAGAAAGGCAAAGTCATCGTCTTGCCGAAACCCGGGAAGGACAGGCGTAGTGCTGCCAGCTACAGGCCGATCACGCTATTACCGCACATAGCTAAACTGCTAGAAAGATTGCTGCTAAGACGTCTACGTCCGTGTATCCAACTTCGGGCGGAGCAGCACGGATTCAGGAGGGGTCACTCTACAGTCACACAGTTGACTAGAGTGCTGCAACTGCTTGCGGCAGTGTACAATCGTGGCCGCATATCGTTGGGCGTCTTTCTCGACATCGAGAAGGCGTTCGACAGGGTGTGGCACTCAAAATTGCTTTACAAGCTGTACGAACAGACCAGTGTACCTCTTGCTATGTTGCGGCTAGTGGCGTCTTTCCTGGAAGACAGGAAGTTCTACGTCTGCGTGGAGGACGCCGAGTCCGCAACCAGATCCATCAGAGCCAGCATTCCACAGGGCAGCTGTTTGTCTCCAGTCCTGTACGCGGCTTATACTAACGACATCCCAACACTGGCAGACAGGCTGCAAAAGTGGGAGGCCGACGTCGAGCTGGTGCTATTTGCGGACGATAGCGCCTATTTCCTCGTCCAGAAGAGCCCACATAGCCACTGCCAGGATGCAGCGTCTGCTGGACCTGTTGCCACCATGGCTGGACGAGTGAAGGATGGTCGTCAACGTTGGTAAGACGACCGCTCTGCTAACTCTCCGTCTCAGGAAATTTCCACCTCCGCTGATCCTCAATGGCCAGAAGATCGCGTACCAGAAGGCTGTGACTTACCTTGGGTGCCGGATCGACAGGACGCTGCGCATGACCGCGCACGTCTACTTCGTCGTCCGCAGAGCACGATGTGCGCGGGCGACGCTCTTGCCAGTCCTAGCATCCAAGCTGCTAATCAAAACCAAGCTCCGGATATACAAGATGTATATCCGGACCATCATCATCTACGCTGCACCGGCCTGGTACGCGCTTCTGAGCGACCCTCTGAGGCGGCGACTGCAGGCCCAGCAGAATCTGACATTAAGGACGTTCGTCGGAGCAGGTCGCTACGTCCGGAACGACGTCATAGCGGCCGATCTGAAAGCCGAGACCATCACCGACTTCGTAGCTCGGCTGGCGCGCGGCATATTCGACTGCGCCGACAACGGGCCACATGAACACCTCAACGGCTTCGCGCCGTTGCACACCCGGCCCCCGGACGGGTAACCTCTTCCAAGATAACTCCTCTCTATAGCGATTAGAGAGTCGAGTAACAACCCTCAATGCCGCTGATAGGCCAACTTCAAATTTTTACCGGATAACCTCCTTTTTTCCGTAGTCGGTTAACTACGGGAATTTTTTTTTCATACTACGGGAAGTCACTCCGTGTGTACCAAGCCTAATATAGGCTCCCAGGACTGGCCCATAGTGGTGGGCCATGAGGAATGTCCGGGCAATGGAGGCATACCCCGAGGCCCGAGACCTGCAGGACTCCATAGTCCATGCAGATGACATCAGCGTACCAGGGGAATTACAGATACGTTGCTGGCCTTTTAGAAAGGAGTAAGCTCTTTTCTTGAAGGTCCCTAAGTCGTATCGATCTGAAGTCGCCGGTGGTAAACAATTCATTCAAAACGTGGGGAGTATAAAGATATAAAATGTTTGCGTATACATAACAAATAATTAAAGCATTCTCCAAATTAATTTTAAATATAACTTCATAAAGTCAATGCTATTATTTAAATTAATTCAATCATAACTGTTAAACTGATCTAGTCGGATTCTGTAATAGAGCAATGACGCAGTTAATGATAATTTTATTACTTCACGTGACGCTGGCTCTGTGACGCGGGGAATATCAATAGTTACGTGATTATTTTGGGTTTTCATAATCAACAATTAAAGTAAAGTAAAGTAATGTTACAGCCTATATACGTCCCACTGCTGGGCACAGGCCTCCCCTCATTTCTTAGAGGGTTTTAGGGCAAGGAAGTGTCCGCCGCGCTGCCCCAATGCGTGTTGGCGAACTTCACATGTCTTCGAAATATTTTTTTTATTATTCCTCAGACATGCAGGTTTCCTCACGATGTTTTCCTTCACCGCAAAGCACGTGGTAAATCAGCACTTAAAATTGCATTTAACAATTTCATTGGTGCCGGCCAAACGCGAGTAACCCGGGTTCGATCAACAATTTAATAATCGATATTTATCGTAAAATTTTATATAAGAAAGTTTTTAAGGATTTAGATCTGTAATCGGACAAATTAGATATTTTGTTGATTTGTACACGATTATATAAATATACGAATTCCAGCTATATTATGCTTACATGCTGCCTCGTTGGCCTAGTAGTAGTAAACGAGACTGCTTATGTGGTCCCTTGTTCGAATCCAGGATCCGGAAAACCAAAAAAACGGTATTGAGTTCTTAGTTCAAGAAATTCTCAGCAACAGCCTGGAATCAGGAAGTGCGCGGTGTTTCCCCCCCATACCTCGGTAAGCATGTAAAGTCATAGGTCTTGCGGCTGGTCTCCGTTCGATTCGGATTGCCGTCCCAATGAACTGTGCAAGCAAGGGAATAACGACAGCATCTGTGCTTGCGCATACACTCGGGCACAATAATCCTGTACTGCGCCGGTGGCTAGTCACCTTGAAACTAAGGCGCTGTGACCAAAATTCGATCTGGAGGACGTTATCACATTTACATGCCTGGCAAGCAATAAAATTCAAATTACATTCGCAAAACTCGTCATTAATTACAATTTTCCTAGAAAGGCAAGTTAGGGATAGATACCGTAGATTTTTCTTGTATTTATTTTAGGAGATTACATTATTTCTTTTAGAACAATTTATCGGCGGTCACAGGACTGAAATGTAGTACAATTCATTTTTACCAATAAGAACTGCGTATCTAAACATACATTATGTTAAAATACCTTAACAAAATAACCTACGGCTCGTGCAATCTCGGCCGAACAGAATCAATTTAGGCCATATATTATCATTTTACACGGGTCTGGCCTTTACAATGTGCTAAATTATAAAAACACTCAACTAGTTCTACATTGAAAGTCTCACTTAACAACTTCAGTGCCAACTCCGCATATTTGCGGGGGGCGGGATGAGCGCGGGGTGCCGACCCCGCAAATTAGTGGAGTAGCACCGCTCAGTTGGTATGCCTCAGTACTAGACGTGGGTCGTTACGTCATTTTCAAGAAACGTAACGAAACCAGTGACTTGATCGGCGTCACCTGTTTCGAAACTAGTGATTTTTGTAACTGGCTATTTTTATTCGGCTACTGTGATTGTTTGCATAAATATCACCACCAACTATACAGTTACACACGAAACGAAAATCACAATCCGTGTTTGTAGCTACGAGTATACAGTAACTGTTTTCTGTTAAATCAATAAATTAACTTCCCTTCATACTTTATTCAGGTTTAGGACAGACTGCATTAAATGTATTTATGATTGATTTGCGTTTACTATGACACTAATATTTTCATAAAATTATTAATGCATGCATATTTACAAGTCAATTTGATTGTATATACAATGATTATTGATATTTACAGTTTATTTACACTTTTTCAACGTTTTCACTGTCATTTGTTTTTGCACTTTTATTTACACTGTACAATTAATTTGTTTGTTTGTTTAGCTATTTACACACAGTTTTTAAGTTTTATAACATTATAAACATTTAAATTTTTAACACTCATTTTTTAGTTATATTTTAATTTTATGAATAAACGAGTTCATGACTCCGTCAAAAATGTTTTAAAAATTATTTTAGTTAAATTCAATGTGACTCGCTTCCCGGAATCACAAACCGTTAAATATCTACAAACAGAGATTACTCTATTTTATTGTTTATGTCTATAGTCTTACGTATGAAAATTAAACGTACAATAAAACTGTTACTTACGATGGTTTGTTTATTGTTGTATGCCACATGTGCGCTTTGCGCTCGAGCGACCGACAGTCGACTCCCGCAATAATCACGGGTAACAGTAATCATAATCACGCATTTACAAAAATCACTACTTGTAACATGACTCGAAACTAGTGATTCGGTTACATGCCGCGTAGCCAGTTACTGTATCTAGTGACGTGAAATAACGCCCACGTCTACTCAGTACGCATCTGGCACAGTACTTGGCGACACGTTTATATGTTGGCACTGCGCTTAAACGTTGAAACATTGTTGTGCAAGTTGTGGTTTTTAAAAATTGAATTTTATTTTGAAGAAATTAGCGTTCAATTACGAGTGATCAACCGGGTCCCTCGCGGCCGAAACGAAAGAAAATGGAGCCAGTTTATAAGATTACTGATAGTAATATTGAAAAGCAGCTTTTGGGCAACGACTCTAATGATGACTTCCAGCTTGAGGACATGTCATCAGATGATAATGAAGAGGAAATCGAGCGGCGTGGACAACGACATGTGAGCTAAAAAAAATTGATTTCACTAAACAAAATGAGTTCTTTGGCGCCCCTGACCCAACTCCAATCGCATTTTTTAATTTCTTCTTTGAAGATGATTTTCTTGCAATTATTTGTGAAAAAACGAATGCCCAAGCCGGAAAGTTATTTCTTTTCGATGTTTCTGATTCATCCAGAATAACTATTTGGAAGGACGTGGACTCGGCTCCTTTTAACTGCCCCGACTACAAGATTAATGGAAAAAGAGCCGGTTATTTTCAATACCTATTTTGGTCAACAGATGAGTGGAAATAGATATCTGCTAATAATGATATTTCTTCACTTCAGCTCAGAGACAGATATTGTGAATGACGACCCACTGTACAAAATACGTAGTGTCGTTGATTATTTCAACCAAAAAATGGATACATGTTATTATCCTGGTAAAGAGCTGTCGTTGGATGAGAGCATGGTTCTGCGGAGAGGGCGACTGAGATTCAAGCAGTATGTAAGAAACAAGCGCCATAAGTATGGTATCAAACTGTACATGTTGACTGAACCTGATGGCCTCATTTTGAAGTTTCGAGTATATGCTGGTAGCCAAGACCATGATGTTGCTGGAAAAGGGCACGCCGAAAAGGTTGTAATGCAATTAATGAAGGAGGAACTTCACAATGGACACTCATTATATATGGATAACTATTATAATAGTTTCCACTTGGCTAAACGTCTTTTACATAATAAGACTTATTGTAGTGGAACGTTAAGAAAGGACTTGAAAGAAAATCCAAAGGATGTGTTCAAAAAACGCTAAAAAAAGGCGATAATACTTCAAGGTTTCGAGAAGGTGAATCTGGTGGCACATCGGAAAATGGAAAGATAAGCGTCCAGTGATGTACGTCACCACGGAATACGACGATACAAGGATACCGGTTGCTAATAAGCGTGGCCAAATCAATGAAAAACCTGCAACTATTGCCAAATATAATGAGTTTATGTCAGGAGTTGACCGATAAGACCAACTGCTCGCATTTTATCCGTGCGAAAGAAAAACTCTTTACTGGTATTTCAACTTAGCCATCCACTCCTTTCAACTACTATTTATAAACTCTTACAAAATGTACAACAATTATTCTGGAAAACCTAAAATGATGCTCTACGATTATCGTTTAGCTGTGATAAATGAGCTTTTACCAGAAAAAAATACTGCAGTGGCTGTTTCAACCGGCCCAAGCAGAGCGAAAACGAGCGCAGAAGCAGCCACACAAAATCAGTAAAATAACTGAGAGAGATTCCAAAGGAAACATCAAGCGCAAGATGTGCCGCATGTGCTCAAAATCTCAAAAAATACGGAGAAACTCTATGTGGCATTGCGAAACTTGCATTGACAAACCTGCTCTGTGCTTTGAATGTTTTGGCGAATTCCATTTGTCCATCTAGATTTTATTTTATTTTGACATCATAGCTGTGGATTATATTACATCTCTGTTTATAATCTCATTAGAATTTTTTTTTGAATTTTTATTTTGTGTTAGAAGCTGGAGAAGTTTTTTGTTCAACCGTTTTTTTTACTGTTTTTATTAACTATTACTGTTTAATTTTTACTCTATTTTTGTAAGCTTACTATGTGAAGAACTAGTTATTGTTCCCAAGAGTATTAGAATTAATAAAAATTACGTTATCTCGTGTCCAAATGACATAAATATACATAAAAAAGTCCGCTAATTTGCGGGCCCGGCACTAGAATTGAAAATTTCAACCCCAGTGCCGGGCCTGCATATTTGCGGGAAAATTAATTTTGTTTTTTCTTCACAGTAAAACATGATAATAGTTAAATATTTATTGAAATTTTCTTTAGGCATGTGTCGAACGCATATTATAAAAAAACATTTTGGATTTTTTCAAACCACCCCCATAGTCAGGCCGGCAGCGAAGCCGTTAAAGAAGGCGTATCGGTTTTAGAGATAGTCGTACTTACCACCGTAACACCACATACCGTCTAGTGCCGGTGTTAGAATATTCACTACCGCATACCATACCTTGGGTGTCTTAAGAGGTAATAGAGATTCCCACCATTCAAGAATTGTGCTTAAGCAACATGACTAAAGCAACGCCTTGACAAGAAAAAAATGCTAGTGTTTTTTGTTTATACCATTTATACCAAGCACATCCAAGTATATTTAGGAGATAATTGCTTTCAAGTTTTTAACTTGTCTAAATACGGTCTTGTAAGTGATTGTGTCATTTTTGACGTGTTGCTTCAAGTATTACACGTATTGGCAATGGTAAGTTTTTTTATCCCAGGTGTTGAACGTTTTAGAAGAAAGGTGTTTATTAAAAACAATGTCGTCAACATAATGTGAATACTGCTACCTTTATCCAGACATATAATGTATGTATGTTTATATGTATTTATGTATGTATTTATGTGTACGTATACGTATGTAGGTTTCAAGGATAATTGTTATATATGGATTATTAAGTATTTGTTTGTATTTTATTGTATTTAGTTATTTAAGTCACCTGCCACTGATTTCTCACCACGCCGTGGGTTGAATGGCAGATAATGCTAACTGGCATTAAGTCCGACCTTTTTTACCTTTATGGTTAGAACAATAAAGCTTTTAAATAATTTGTAAATGAATAAATAATTAAGATTAAAATTTAATTAAGTTAAGATTCTATCGATTTAATTAAGTTAAGATTTATCGAAATCATGAATGTTTATGGGATACTGAAAATATAAATAACAGCAGTATTTGCTCAGAAATTTGGAGTTCTAGTTCACACAGTCACACTTGGAGAATAAAAAGTACATCATTTTAAAAATCAGAGCCCACGTTCACATTTTAAAATATACACCTTTCGTCGCTAAGGCGTACAAGTTTTTACATAGCTAAACACAGCAATAAGCGTTACATTATCAGTGTAATCACAGGTTGTGAGTTTATTTTAGAAAATTTTTTTTCTTACCGTAGTCCTATATGACTGTCAAGCAGATAAACGATACCTTAAGTTGGTTTATTTAACCGCATGTGCTAAAAATCTCAAAAAATACGGAGAGACTCTATATGGCATTGCGAAACTTGCATTGATAAACCTGGTCTGTGCTTTGAGTGTTTTGGCGAATTCCATTTGTCCATCTAGACTTTATTTTATTTTGACATCATAGCTGTGGATTATATTAAAGCTCTGTTTATAATCTCATTAGAATTTTTTTTGAATTTTTATTTTGTGTTAGAAGCTGAAGAAGTTTTTTGTTCAACCGTTTTTTTTTTACTGTTTTAATAACTATTACTCTTTAATTTTTACTCTATTTTTGTAAGCTTACTATGTGAAAAATAAGTTATTGTTCTCAAGAGTATTAGAATTAAGAAAAATTACGTTATGTCGTGTCCAAATGACAAAAATATACGATTATACATAAAATAAGCCACTCCGCTAATTTGCGGGCCCGGCACTGGAATTGAAAATTTCAACCCCAGTGCCGAGCCCGCATATTTGCGGGAAAATTAATTTTGTTACAACCAATTTTGGAACAATTCATTTGTTCACAACGTCCATTCTTGAATGACATGAGATCACGAGTTGAATCGACCGGGGTAGGACTATGATCTCACAGAACACCAGAGTAAAATAGCTGCTCAATATTGCTATGTTTCGTATGGTGAGGATAGAGAACCGGTGGCCCTTTTTATTGTAAACGAGGCATTCTAACTTAGTCCTTAAGGGTGGCGACGTATCCTGCTGTTTGATTCTTAATTTACAATATAGTATGTAGGTGTCTTTGTACTACGTTATTCACTTATATAAAATATGACTCATATAAAAATATGTAATTTAATAATAATCAGAACATTAAATACCAAAGTTCATTCATCAATATTGTAATTTTACCTCATTTTCGAGAGCACCACATTTATTTCTGAGCGTGAACGTGACTTTACGTCAGTCCTTACAAATTCAATGTCCATGATAATAATGTCGTACCTTCAGGTGTTCTCCAATCTTTTTATTTCATAAATGCTTGTAAACCTTATTTGTAAATATGTTTGTTTGAATGTTCTTTCTTAGAGCTTTCAATAGATAACTTTTGCACCACTATTGTACACGTATAAGTTACCTTGTAGAGTGTTCGAGTGAAACTTTACGTAAGTAAATGAGAACGTATAAAAACTGCTTGATAATAAATGTAAAATATTGAATACAAGCGCTTATACTCTAGAGAATACAGGTGACAACTATGTAGATTTTTTGAAGCGACGCGACGCTAGGATATTAATAAATGTGAAATATTGAGACGTTTGTACATGTACTGCAGCTACGAGCTACGCGTGCGATATGGTGTTACGTAGAATTGGGCGTTACTTTTCTTGACACGTTTAGATACGGGTCCAAGATATTGTGTTAAAAAGACAAGACTAGCCTAGAAAGCAATGTTTAAGACCTAAGTATTAAACTATAAATGAGATCGTAATCGGTGTTTCGTGTCAAATTTAATTAGGTGTCGTGGTAGAAATCTTAGCCAACCTGCGATTGATCTCTAAGTCCGCCCAGGGTGCATCTGCTGTAAATAAGGACTTAATAAGAGTTCGTTGCGCTGTTGGCAGATTCCTTCATAATATGTTTTAATTTCTCATAGAGGCAGTTTCTATCAGTGTCGAACCCTATAAATTAGCTCTGCTAATATATGCGTTAAATAATTTACTGTATTTTTACTACTTGTTTATTAAATTTATGAACTGGTTGTTCACATTTCAGACAAGTTCTCAAATCATCAGAGCTAACTGCAAGAGAATGCCATAAGGCGTTACTAAATCCGCCCTATTTATTGTCCCTTATTATAAATAAGGTGTGTAAAAAAAATTGCGTGAGTGCCTAACACTTTACCACGGAAAATGTAGCTAACGATAATAATTTAGTTGAGGGATAAATGAAATATTATTAGTGTATAATATATTATTTATTAAGTTGTTTAATTAATATTTATATTTTTTACAGTGTAATGCAGGTGTTAGTATACCCACTACTCCATATCGTCGCGTGTATGTCATAACAGGTGCCAAAGATAATCAAACCAGGAGAATATTTACTATTATTACCAGGAAATTGCGGTAGCCAACCTACTTGTCGAGCGTGGTAACTTTGGCAAACGTTTCTGTTAAGAAGCAAACTGTGGGAGGGAGATACATTGTGCAAGATCAGTGGACTTTTGATGGTCTGTAATAAATCATACATAAGCACTCATGCCTGTCATCCAGAACCCCTCTGAGGCATGAGGCCTCTCTCTCTGAACGCAGAGATTACAGACTTACATTTGACACGATCCTGACAAATCACTCTCGCCTCCTCTACGCCTGCACTCACGACGCAAGCAGGTGAGTCAGTCATTGCAAAGGCGATACCTGGTACTAGAAATGTTGCATTATCACCAGTCTGTCAAGTGTTAGCTTAAATTCTTGCAAAGGATTGTTTAATGGATTGCTGCACAATTACTTGATTGCCAGAGCGTCAACTGTCAATACTTAGAGTGAAACATGCGTTGTAGAGGTTACCATTTGAAGAAAACGTTGACACCTTGTTATTTATACAAATATGAATCTTTGTTACCATTATCAATATTCAACCTTGTCTAAAGGTAATTGTTCTGCTCAACAATAACTTCCTTGTTTTGTTGAACAATTACAGCTCACAATGATGACCCTTTAACAACTTGTATTGTATGTAAAACATCAAAGAGGAGACTCGCAAATTTAAATACGACAATTTACCGCTGAAATAAATTTAGCACGACCTTTGTATCTTTTTATTACAATATAAAGATTAGTACTTAACTTTGAGAAAATCCTCAAAATACAGTTAAACATAACATAATGAGGCTAAAATTGTTTTTGCCTTTTATATAAAACTGTAGTGACAAATGAACTAGGTGTAGCCACTTACTGTAATTATACACGCTTTGTTTTATACATTTAGACCGGAACTATTTTTGGTAGCAGAAATAAGTAAGACGGTACTTATCTACCCAGGCGGGACACCTTCTTGACAGAAAAGGCGTTCTACTATCGCTAGTATCGCTACACGGGTCTGGCCTTTACAATGTGGTAAATAAATTTAAAAAAAGCACTCGACGAGGCTTACATTGACAGTCTCATTTAAAGCAGGCGTACCGATTTTAGGGATAGCCGTACTTACCATCGTACGACCACATACCGTCTTGTGTTATTAATTAGTAATTAACTAATTTTTATCTTTTATGTAGTTCCCGACGATTTGGGTGCTTTACAGCACCTAAGGTCACGGAGGGACTGAGAGTCTTGACGTCCCAATGTCGTAGTTAAGCCGAAGCAGAACGAGTTTACAGTATCTCGAAATCTTGCAGTGGTATGCTTGGGCTTGGATTTAATTTTGTTGATTATAGAATCCGTAGCAGATGGCAGCACCCATCCATCTTCTCTATTGAAATTAGGATTTTTTTTTAATTTCAATAGCCTTGCAAATCATGCTTGGTAGAAACCGGTGTTCTTTTGCGATGATTTGTGGAAAGCAAAAGGACCCAGATATAAATTATATGACAATCATTTTCATACATTTTTTATTAATCTTTTATTAAATCTTATTTATTTTTAAAGAATAAGGGTCACAAACGTACACATAGTTACCTTTTGGTTTACCTGATGGTAAGTGGATGCAGTGACCTGCATCTATGGCCGATTAAGGATTAAAATGCAGACGTGTTATCAACACTGAGGGTTATGATCGAATACCTCGTATTCTGTTAAAAGAGTCAAAGGTTGTCTACACTACCATACGAAGCACTGGAGCATTGTGCTGTTATTTTTGGATGATATTCTGTGAGAGAGTGGTTCACCACAAATAAAGGAAAAATATTTACACGTATAATTATTGATATAATTTTCGTGCCGTAAACTATTTCTGAAGTAAATTACAATAAAACTGGCAGTTTTACAAATACAATATCATTTAAGGTTGGATTTGCATAAAGAACAAGCAAGTATAATGGTTTAATGCTATGCTGCAGCAAGTATTTTATTCATTGAGTATCAGAATATAAAACCACAGTTCTTTGTTCCCCTTATTAAAAGAAGCATAAAAGTACACCGAAAATAATTAAAGTTGTCATCTTCACGTATACATATAAAAACATATATTTGTTTTAACTACATTCATAAATCTTCTTCTTCTTTAGCTCGTAGAAATTAAGCCCACTGCTGTCTGGATCCTTTGTTTTTGGAAGAATTTGTCTTAATTACCACGCTCAGCAGATAGAAAGACGATCGCAGTACAGACTATAATATCGCCGCACACCAGACGCCTCACAGCTGTGATGCTACTGCCTGAGATGGTATACCGCCATGTATAACATACACATAGTTGATACAAATTGCTTGCATGGTAAATAATTTAAAGTGATAATTATGTTATCAGATTGTATTATAAGCTTCAAGGACGAAATTTGACGGATAGTTAAATACCAATTATGTCTCACAGCCGCACTAGCTCCAGCTAGAAATAACTCAATGGATTTGTAAAATGCATATATGTGTGCTCTTCGATTAATATGTATGTACTGTTTAACCTACGACTTGGGGACCTTCAAGAAAAGAGCTTACTCCTTTTTAAAAGGCTGGCGACGCACCTGCGATTCCCCTGGTGTTATGTTTGTTCATTGGGCGGCGGTAGTCACTTACCATCACGTGAGCCTTTAAAAAGTGAGTCTTTTGAGTGAGGTCTTTAAAAAATTTTAAAAATATTTTAACTGACTCGGAGATCTAGATAATATCATTACTTTAAATTATCTTCTAATTATCATAACTAGAGTATTTATTCCATGCAAACAAGTTCATGGGATCGGCTGGTCTTAAGTAATAATTTAATCTTATCTACCTATAGTCATAGTCGTCGTAGCCCAGAGTAAGAGCATATAAAATAGATTCGCATTTAGCAATGTAAACTCATTACTTCCTCCTTCAGTTTCATAAATATGAAATAGCAATTTTGTAAGCTCTCAGTTCAATGCGACTCGCACGTAAAAAATTAGCATCGCTTATGAAGAGGGGATGAGAAAGAGGCGAATTTGTAAACATAAATTAATGAAATAGCCAATGTACGAGGAGGTTTCACTTAATAATTGATTTTTAAGATTGACGTGTTACGAACATTAATGAACAAACAATCAGCTGAACTTCTTATACACACACTTATCATAAACATAACATATAACATAAACACTCACGCCTGTCACCCATAGGGATAGGCAGAGACTACAGACTTCCATTTGGCACGATCCTGACACACCTCTCTCGCCTCCTTCACATCCATACAGCTACGCGTACGTGCTCGTCGGTTAAGGTTACTCCTAATTTGGCCCGTTTTTAATAAATCGCCAATTTGGTCGATAAATTTTCGCCTAGGAAGTCCCTTTCCGA
The DNA here is from genome assembly GCA_036936625.1 of Parnassius smintheus behrii. Classification (NCBI taxonomy): domain Eukaryota; kingdom Metazoa; phylum Arthropoda; class Insecta; order Lepidoptera; family Papilionidae; genus Parnassius; species Parnassius smintheus. Next base: position 5,204,047 of record JAUPFT010000029.1, read on the forward strand.
CTCTGCCATTCACTTCTGCAACATAAATTTTCTTTGTCACTCTCCTCATTCATTCTTTCCACATGACCAAACCACCGAAGCATTCCTTTCTTATTCCTGGTCACAACATCATCTTGCAAACCACACTCTTCTCTTATTACACAATTTCTTACCCCGTCATTCAGATTAAGATTCAGCCCCAACATACTCCTTAACGACCGCATTTCTACTGCGTTCATTCTACTCTCGTGGTTCTTCTGCCACAACCAACTTTCACTATCATACGTTAAAGTAGGGACCAACACAGCATTGTGAATTGCCATACGTGCCTTTTTCGACACATTTTGACTCTTCACAATAGAGTGAAGGGCCCCATTTACTCTATTTCCCGCATTCACTCGTCGTTCTATATCCTTGTCATATCTCCCATCCCTGCTAAATACGCAGCCCAAATACACAAACTCATCTACTTGCTCGATCAACTCCCCTTCTATTCTTATTTCACAAATCGTTTTACTTTCTTCTCTTTCAAAAACCACAACCTTCGTCTTAATTGCGTTTACTTTCATACCCCTTTCTTTTAATGATCTGTTCATTAATGTAACCATCATTTGCAACTCGGCCGCTGACGACGCAAGAATAACTTGACCATCGGCGTGCAAAAGTCGCTTGACGGTTAACTCACCCATTCTTAATCCGCATTCTTCAACTTTCAAATTTTGCAAACAACTGTCCATAAATAGGTTGAACAGCCATGGGGAAGCCACACAGCCCTGTCTGACACCTTTATGGATGTCAAACCAGTCCGAGTAGACCCCGTTGATCCTAAAAAAAAGCACTAGAGTCCCTATAAAGAGACTCCAATGCCTGTATCAAGCCAGCGCTCAACCCAAATGAGTTCAGTTTTTGCCATAGCACATCCCTATCCACTCTGTCATAGGCCCTTTTCAAGTCCATGAACGCACATAAAAAACCTTTGGTTTTTGGCCAAAAACTTCTCCGCGATCATGCTCATGGAAAAGACTAGATGTGTACATCCCATTCCTTTTCTAAATCCCGCTTGCACATCCCAAATTTTTCCATCAGTTTCTTTCATGACCCTTTCAATCAGTACCTTAGCATACAGTTTTCCCACAATCCTAAGAAGGCTGATGCCACGGTAGTTTTTACAGTCCTGCTGCGACCCTTTTCCTTTATATACTGAGACTATCACGGCTTTGCACCAGTCTACCGGTACCCGCTTCAGTTCCCAGCATAAATTAAACAAGGTGTGCAGCAGGCTTGCCACCACTTCCTCTCCAGCCCTTAGCATTTCGAGTGAAACTCTGTCATATCTGGCAGCCTTACCTGCTTTCATGCTTTTCATTGCTTTCATTATTTCACCTATACTTATCTCGCTACCTCTTTCCTCTTCCTTCGGAGTTTCTACTTCACTTAGTACATACGTTGTCTCCTCACTCATAAACACGCTTATCATTAGAATTGACATATTGTTGACGCGCATATTCGTATATATTTTTACTATAACTTACTTATTAAAGAAAAACTTTATAATAAATCACAGTATTTTAGACAGTTAATGCAAAAAGCATTTTTACAAGCATTTTGCATAAAAATAAAACCGCACTATGGTGAAGACGAAGATGACCAATAACACTGAATAAAACATATATAATTAAACATCTTAGTATTGCGAAGGATAATCACGGAAATTAATATAAGTTATAACGCTTTCTAACGTTCCTTGAAAAAAGACCCTACGTTCGTTGGTTATGGAAGGTTATTCGACTCCAATGAAAAAATTTATCTGAATTCCAACAATGATAGTTTCCGAGATTATCTCTCTCATATCGGGGTGCATTTTAAATGTATGTTTGAACACGCGCACCAAAACATTTATTCATGTTAGTTTTTGATTCAAGTTTAAAAATTGACATGAATAAATGTTTCGACAAAGGATGCGTAGACTGGTAATGAATAGCATTAAAGACATAAAATGCATTGTAGAATAACAAATATAAGTTAACCTAAGACATGCTTGCTCAATTCCAAAAGAGCTTTATAAGCTGATTTAGAATAAGAACATTTACCTACGTCACCAGCAGTTGCAATCATTTAAAGAGTAAGGCAATCTTCCGAGAAACTCTATCGCACTGTAAAAAGGTTGGAAAAGTCATTTAAATGCGAAGGGAATTTGAATGATGGTTTGGGATATTTTTGATGTCGTTCATTGAATTTTGATTATGATATTTTGAATAATGATCACCAAGATAAATTATACTGAAGGTTTTATATACTTGCGCTAATACATCGCTTACTTCGCAATAAAGTTGATTGCTGGAATTACATCAATACGAAGATTAATAAAACAATATGGACAATATTAGTCTTCACCTACCTGTTAAAATTAGCAGATAAGAATAGAATACTTTTTATTCTTACATATAGATAGACAGATTACAAAAATACTTATTATTAAAAACAGCATCAGGTAAATGAAGTTTCGTGAGACAAACGTAAAGCTGTGGAGATAGTTAACTTACACATATTCCAGTGAAATATTTTCTATAAAAACCAACACCAAGAGTTTGCAAGGTCAACTTTTCACGTCCACTAACAGTTCGTTACGTTTTAAATTGACGTTTGAATACGTGCACTGAAACTCTTGCACAGCAGCTGTGTCATCAATTTGAGCTTTATATAGCGAGTATGTAAGTTTAAATTAATAATCAAAATACTGGCGCATAATAATTTAACTTTTAATATCGAGATCGGAAAGCTGTAAGCAGTAGGTAGAACCCTTCAAACTAACTGATCCAAAAGAAATAATGATTTCTTAAATTTACGCGAACACTACTCATTGAATAAAACTAAATTTACGGATTTTATCGCGTTTATTTCACTACTTTTACTTATTTTTAATTCCCGACGTTTCGGGTGCTTTACAGCAACCATGGTCACGGGGGGGACTGAGATGTTTGACGTCCCAATGTCATAGTTAGTCCGGCTACCTTCAGTTTTTGAATATTAATTTTTGGTCCGATTTACGCAAAACGAGCTTATAGTATCATGAAGTCTTGCAGTGGTATGCTTAGGTTTGGGTTTAATTTTGTTAATTATAGGATCCCAAGCAGGTGGCAGCACCCATCCATCTTCTCTATTGAAATTTGGATGTTTTTTAATTTCAATAGCCTCGCGTATCATCCTTGGTAGGAATCGGTGTTCTTTTGCGAGAATTTGTGGTTTATCAAATCGAATGTAATGGTGGGGACGATCCTGAACATGTTCGCAGACTGCAGACTTCCCGGAGCGTCGGTGCTTCACGTCAGCTATATGTTCTTTCACGCGGGTTTTTATGGATCTTTTTGTTTGACCTATGTAAGAGAGACCACATTCACAATCTAACTTGTACACTCCTGCATCTTGTAGAGGGATATTACACTTGACGGATGGTAAAAATTGACTAATCTTCTTCGGCGGCTTGTAGTATGTTTTAATGGAAGCTCGCTTCAAGATGTAGCCAACCTTGTCTGTGACTCCTCTGACATATGGTAGTACAGCAGGTACACGCTCGACTGTGGCCGGCTTCACTCGGTCACTGTGACGTAGGCGCGGGACCCGAAGCTTGTTGTCTTGCAATACTTGCTTGACGTGCTGAAGTTCGGCGGCCAGATGTTTTCTGTCACAGATCCCTCGTGCTCTCTGAAACAAAGAACATCTCAGTCCCCCCCGTGACCATGGTTGCTGTAAAGCACCCGAAACGTCGGGAATTAAAAATAAGTAAAAGTAGTGAAATAAACGCGATAAAATCCGTAAATTTAGTTTTATTCAATGATCCAAAAGAAGTTATAATTAAGATATGGCCACTTTATCACCCATAAATAAAACACCGTCCTTCTTTATGCACCAGAGGAACACCACAACGGACAGAACCACAACACTCAAAGAATGACTTCACTCGTAGAATGACTTCGGAAGAGTAGCTCGCGCAAAAAGGGAGCATTCCACAATAAACTCGCGAGTAAAAGTGATCAATTTCTGCTAAGACGCTGATACTTCCATACAAAATAAAATCGGACTTGAGACTCTCATGACGTTTGCATATTATATTATAATCTATACCATAAAATGTAGAAGAGTTGAAAAATAACACAACTAACTGGTTAGTTGGGAAGTTGGTTGATGCTTAATTTATGCGTAACTTTTTGTTATCATACATTGCTTATTACTAATTACTTTATGGTAAGTGTGTATATATACAACATGTAACATAATTAACGCACATCCTAGAAGTAATTCGAGACTGCTTAGGCAGGGTAAGTGCAACCTAAATGTTAAAAGTGTATTTGTCACAAATGTATATTTACAAATTTTACTTTCATTATAATACGAGTGTAATGCCACTGTCGCTAAATAAAATTTAAAGTTATTAGGAAGTTTATTTAGGAAGAGCTTTTTTCAGACTTAGATATTTTTTGGCAACACGGCCAAGAGTCAAGTAAAATGTAAAGTAAAGTTACAGCCTATATACGTTCCACTGCTAGGCACAGACCTGCTCTCATTTCTGAGACGGTTTTAGGGCAAGTAAGTGTCCGCCGCGCTGCCCCAGTGCGTGTTGGCGAACTTCACAACATGTCTTCGAAATATTTTTTTTATTTCTTATTCTTCAGACATACAGGTTTCCTCAAGATGTTTTCCTTCACCGCCGAGCACGTGGTAAATCAGCACGTAAATTGCAATTAACAATTTCATTGGTGCCGGCGGGGATCGAACCCGGGTTACTCGCGTTTTGTTATATTTACAGCGAGCGTTAACCATCTGAGCTACCAGGGCTCTTAACCGTCTGAACTACCAAGTAAAATGTACGTAAACGTAAATGTACGTATTACAATACCCTGTTAGGTGTGTGATAACTTAAGATATATAACACTACACATTAATTGAAACTAATTTTTACGGATTTTATCGTCTTTAATTTAACTTTTTGATTCCCGACGTTCCTTGTGCTTTGTAGTACTCATGGTTACGGGGGGGGATAAGGTGTTTAACGTCCTGCGGGATTGGAATGGTACACTTTTTACGATAGTTAAAGCTATAATATATTGAAATGAATGAAAACAACAGATCTTAACATTAAGACACGCGACAGTCTCGTGACTTAGCGTTGATTTCATTATTTTTATTTTATATGGTGTTAACGATCGTAGAATATCATCCCCAACTCCTTTGATGTCATAGACAATGAATGCTCCCATCGTCACCTCCATATGTTGTAATTTTAACTTCACTGTGTTTAAAGTCAAGCTGTTTATAAGTTTATTACAACTTGATAAACTTTGTGACTACTTGAAAGCTTTTGTTTAAAATGTTCATCATGGGCTATAAGGCTATGTGTGAACATAAATGCACCACAGGTGGTAATAAGTAATATAATGTACTAAATGCCGTACTACAGGAAACGGTCCTACACTTCAACGAAGATGACTGGATTCGAATTCAGACTTCAAACTAAGGAATGTTATTGAATCGACCAATCGCCATGCCATGTAAAGTTAAGGAAAATTATTCGAATAATTGTCGTGCTACAAATTATTTCTGCAGTAAATTACAATAAAATTGGCAGTGTTACAAACACGGTATCATTAAAAGCTATGAATAAAGGGCAAGTATATTTAATGCTAAGTTGCAGCAGGTCATTTATTTTTTAACTATCATAATATAAAATCACAGTTCTTTGTTCCCTTTATTTATAATATATGTCGATTTGGAAAAGAAGACGAGATCAGATTTGGAGTAAAAAAACAACTGGAGGTCATAAGAAAAAAAAAATTTTAGCTGAGACATTTCCGTCAGTAAAATCGAGAGATTTAGTAAAAGCTAGCTCGGAGAATGAGTAGCTTTCGTATCCTTGACACTCCTCCCTGCTGCCGGTCTGGAAATCTTTATCCACCACTCACTTCAGATAATATTATTTAAAATTGTAAAAACATTTCAATATATTCATATTAATTTCTAAGATACGTAAGACTAGAGAAAAAATATATTCGCCTTGCCAACATATATGAACTATGCATACAAGTTATTTAGAGCCCACACATTTCCGGCGCGTTAGCGAAAGTAAATACATATCGTAAATGTTCCAAGTTATCTTGGCGAATCTCATAAAGTGTCTGCTTGTAATATTGAATAAATGTCTTCGATCAAACGCAAGGTTTTATTTACATACTATGAACAAAAGTTAATAACCATTTTTTATTTTTTTAAGCTTTTGCATAGCTTTATCGCGGACTTTGAGCGCGGCGACCGAATCAAGAAATTCCGTAACGAGAAAAACCTTAGACCCGAAAACCTAACACCGTCTAACGTCAATTAAGTTCGGCAGACTTCGACACGGTGTTTGTGTGCGTACTACTAGTAAGATAATAAAAATATTTTAAACAATAATATAGTTTATTGCAAGAAGCATATTCTTTGGATTTATATGAGTCGTCGTCATGCTAGCAAATTTCGTGAAATTAGAGTATTTAATAAACACAGACTTTATAGAAAATTATCATTAGTCGGAAGTTAATTACCATAAATCTATAGTTTCAATTATAAAAATTCCTGAATAACCTACATCTACTGTAAGATAATATAAATATTTTAAACAATATTAACTTCTCATTTATTCAATAAAAGAAAAAAAATGTTTGCTTATATAGTCACCACGCTCAAAAAGTGTAACTTGAATTAATATCAAAGAAAAAACTTTATTTAATATCAAAGAAAAAAAAAAAAAAACAAAAAAATACTGCATAAATAAAATAATTATAATTGCATAAGCTGATAAAAATGCTATGTAATAGCTTTGCCGCGGCAGTCCCCGAGTGCCACACGTATTTTTTTTCAGGACTGATCTTGGCAATGGCTCAACCGATTGTGATGAAGCTTCACTAACTGAAAAGAAAGCAATGTCAGGTGTGCCCCCGATTGAGCTGTCATGACTTTTAAAGTTGCCTTGAATTATGTATGCATGTTAATGTATAATTAAACGATACCTTTACAATAAGATTCACAGATATCAACGTGTTTTTTTTTTTGTATTTTTTGTATTTTGGTAGTTAGTAATTGAATAAAATTATGTTTCGAATGACTAAATAGAAGATGTTAATCGTTAATCTACGTGGCCATACTTTGAGCCCATAAATAATTTTAATAAGCCTCCAGATGTACGAGTTGCGAATGAGATCGGAAATTAATTTCATCTTGTCTGATTAATTCGCCTAACATTACCATAATCTTCACGCACAGAATATCTAATTATCATTACATGCCAATGTGTAGCTTGATAATATATGTATAAAGCTCAGCATTGGGACATTTTTAGTCGTTTGACTTTATAAACTTTCATTCATTTACAAACTTTGTACATAATTATCATGGCGTTGCTTATTTCACCATTAAGCAGAATATACAATAGCATTAAAATGAAAAAAAAATTCTTGGCACAATACCACGGAGGGTAGGATTGTAGATACTATAATTTTTTTTTACTTATGAATTAAAACTACTTTTACGGATTTCTTTCGCGTTTTATTTATTTTATTATTAACCCGACGTTTCGGGTGCTTTCCAGCACCCATGGTCACGGGGGACTGAGGTGACTGACGTCCCGATGTCAAAGTTAACCCGGAGTACCTTCAGCTTTTTTAATTATTGTCTTTGGTCCGATCTACGCAGAATGAACTAACTGTGGTTTGAAGTCTTGCAGTGGTATGCTTGGGTTTAGTTTTAATTTTATTAATTATAGGATCCCAAGCAGGTGGTAATACCAAGCCTCCTTTTCTATTGAAATTAGGATGTTTTTTAATTTCAATAGCCTCACGTATCATCCTTGGTAGGAATCGGTGTTCTTTCGCGAGGATTAGTGGTCTATCAAATCTGATGTAATGTTTGGGGCCATCTAGGATATGATCGCAAACTGCAGACTTCCCGGAACGTTGATGCTTCACGTCAGCTATGTGTTCTTTTACGCGGGTTCTAATTGATCTCTTTGTTTGCCCTATATATGAGAGACCACAATCACAATCAAGCTTGTACACTCCTGCATCTTGTAGAGGAATATGACACTTGACGGATGGTAAGAACTGACTAATCTTCTTCAGCGGCTTGTAGAATGTTCTAATAGAAGCTCGCTTCAAGATGTAGCCAATCTTGTCTGTGACACCTCTGACATAAGGTAGTACAGCAGGCACACGCTCGACTGTGGCCGGCTTCAAAGCACCCGAAACGTCGGGTTAATAATAAAATAAATAAAACGCGAAAGAAATCCGTAAAAGTAGTTTTAATCAATGTACAGTGTTCGCGTAAATATAAGAAATCATTATGAATTAAATTTATTGCATTTAATAAAAAGAGGCAATTATTGTACTTAAGAAGAAGAATAATATATTACAACTTGACTAGAAATTTCATAGAACATTAATTTGTACATGTAGTTGCTCAGCTGCTTAAAGAAACTTAATGTCTATCGTGTAAGACGTGCCTCAAAAGTGATTATCAGTTTACTTTTATGAATAACCGAAATACGTTTTTCTTTTAAAGAGAAAAAAAGAATCAAAGTGATAAGTTCAGTGTTTCGAAAGATGTCTCGTTCACATCCATGCCGACCCACTGATGTCAGAGTGAAATTATTTGTAATTAGGAAACGTCATCTAGTGAATAATCATAAAATTACGTCAGAAGTATCAATTGAAATCTCTTCTTGCTATATGCGTCCTTTTTTTAAAATTATATAAATGCAAAATAAAGCTGGTGAAAGTGATTTGGTGACAACAGAGTACTAGCACTAGCACTACTTTAGTTAGTGAGCCATTTATATGTATATACCTTCTGTTAATGAATGAATGAAAATTGAGATTTGTTCTTTTTTATTATTATATACATAAAAGATGACGCATATACATTATGTCAAAAATATACAACATAAAAACTGTTATAAGCAATAATAAAATAAATTTTAAAATACCTTCCGTCAGTGAATAAATTAAAATTAAGATTTTTTAGTTTTTATAATTATATACACGAAAATTGTTTCCGAGTTCCAGGAAAATTAGTGACAAAGGAGCCGAGGCAAAGTCTCGACGCGCTCGTAGTTCGTGTGGTACCAGAACCTAACATTTTCCTAAACATTCCTAAACATTTTCCGCGGAGCTTTTTTACTTGTACGGTGTTTTAAGTTAACATTATTCCTTGTTTAAATGTATCCAAGTACTAAAAAATACATCATTATATGATACTTCATGAATATATCGCATAAATATTCAAAATACGTCAAAACTAAAAATAAAAAAAAATAAAATCCAAATCAAAAAAAAAAGAAATTCGAATGTATGGAAAAGCGGCCGATCCATTGTTGTTCCAGACACTTCGAGTACAAATTTTCCAATCATTTTTTTGAACACGAAGAACGTTATAGATTTCAAACGATATGATAACTGATTGAAATTCATTTTACTTGTGCGATTGGTTCAATTCAAAATCGTTTTATGAAATGATTTCTTAAATTTACGCGAACACTACACATTGAATAAAACTATTATTTACGGATTTTATCGCGTTTAATTACATTAATTTATTTTTATTATTATCCCGACGTTTCGGGTGCTTTACAGCGCCCATGGTCACGGGGGGGGACTGAGATGTTTGACGTCCCAATGTCATAGTTCGTCCGGCTACCTTCAGTTTTTTAATATTAATTTTTGGTCCGATTTACGCAAAACGAGCTTGTAGTATCATGAAGTCTTGCAGTGGTATGCTTGGGTTTAGGTTTAATTTTGTTAATTATAGGATCCCAAGCAGATGGTAGCACCCAACCATCTTCTCTATTGAAATTTGGATGTTTTTTAATTTCAATAGCCTCGCGTATCATCCTTGGTAGGAATCGGTGTTCTTTTGCGAGAATTTGTGGTTTATCAAATCTAATGTAATGGTGGGGACGATCTTGAACATGTTCGCAGACTGCAGACTTCCCGGAGCGTCGGTGCTTCACATCGGCTATATGTTCCTTCACGCGGGTTTTTATAGATCTCTTTGTTTGACCTATGTAAGAGAGACCACATTCACAATCTAGCTTGTACACACCTGCATCTTGTAGAGGAATATTACATTTGATGGATGGTAAAAATTGACTAATCTTCTTCAGTGGCTTGTAGTATGTCTTAATGGATGCTCGCTTCAAGATGTAGCCAATCTTGTCCGTGACTCCTCTAACATATGGTAGTAGAGCAGGCGCGCGCTCGACTGTGGCCGGCTTCACTCGTTCACTGTGACGTAGGCGCGGGACCCGAAGCTTGTTGTCTTGCAATACTTGCTTGACATGCTGAAGCTCCGCAGCCAGATGTTTTCTGTCACAGATCCCTTGTGCTCTCTGAAACAAAGATTTACCCACGGTAGCTAACTGTGAAGGATGATGGTGAGATTCACCATTTAGATATCGGTTGGTATGGGTCTTTTTCCTATACACAGTGTGACCAATAGTGTTATCAGGATTTCGGATGACTAAAACATCTAGGAAAGCTAAAGAATTATTTGCCGCTAACTCCATTGTGAATTGTATTTTAGAGTTTATGGAGTTAAGGTGGTCTAAAAATGCAGTTACTTTGTCAGATGGTAAAATTGTGAAAGTGTCGTCGACGTACCGCTTGTAGAACCTTGGATTTACAGGAGCAGTAAGAAGGGCTTTCTCCTCAAAGTCCTCCATGAATATGTCGGCGACTATGGGAGACACAGGTGAGCCCATCGCCACACCATCTACTTGCTTGTAGAACTCCTCCTTCTACAATAGATAGCCAGATGTGAGGCAGTGTTCAAGTAGTATTGCATATTCTTGAGGCATATTATTTTCTTCTAGCTTCCTAGTTACAATTGAGATGCAGTCCACAATAGGTAGGCATGTAAATAGTGACTGAACATCAAAACTGACCATAGTTTCATTGTTAGCGAGATGTAGGTCTTTTATCTCACTCACAAAATGGTATGAATCCCTTGTGTGTGCTCTGGTATGTCCTCTCTATGTATTGTGCCAGCTTATAAGTTGGTGAATCGATCTGGCTCACTATGGGACGTAGTGGAGCGTTTGGTTTGTGTATCTTCGGTAACCCATACAACCTCGGTGGTTATGGGTATTGTATGGTGGTACCACCATACCATGATAATATATGATGATACGCGAGGCTATTGAAATTAAAAAACATCCAAATTTCAATAGAGAAGATGGTTGGGTGCTACCATCTGCTTGGGATCCTATAATTAACAAAATTAAACCCAAACCCAAGCATACCACTGCAAGACTTCATGATACTACAAGCTCGTTTTGCGTAAATCGGACCAAAAATTAATATTAAAAAACTGAAGGTAGCCGGACTAACTATGACATTGGGACGTCAAACATCTCAGTCCCCCCCGTGACCATGGGCGCTGTAAAGCACCCGAAACGTCGGGATAATAATAAAAATAAATTAATGTAATTAAACGCGATAAAATCCGTAAATAATAGTTTTAACATACATATAACATAAACACTCACGCCTGTCACCCAGAGGGGTAGGCAGAGACTACAGACTTCCATTTGGCACGATCCTGACACACCTCTCTCGCCTCCTTCACATCCATATACCTACGCATGCATGCTCGTCGGTTAAGGGTACTCCTAATTTGGCCCGTTTTCAATAAATCGCCAATTTGGTCGATAAATTTTCGCCTAGGACGTCCCTTTCCGACTCTGCCATTCACTTCTGCAACATAAATTTTCTTTGTCACTCTTTCCTCGTCCATTCTTTCCACATGACCAAACCACCGAAGCATTCCTTTCTTAATCCTGGTCACAACATCATCTTGCAAACCACACTCTTCTCTTATCACACAATTTTTCACCCTGTCATTCAGATTCAGCCCTAACATACTCCTTAACGACCGCATTTCTACTGCATTTATTCTACTCTCGTGCTTCTTCTGCCATACCCAACTTTCACTACCATACGTTAAAGTAGGGACCAACACAGCATTGTGAATTGCCATACGTGCCTTTTTTGACACATTTTGACTCTTCACAATAGAGTGCAAGGCCCCATTTACTCTGTTTCCTGCGTTCACTCGTCGTTCTATATCCTTATCATATCTCCCATCCCTGCTAAATACGCACCCCAAATACACAAACTCATCTACTTGCTCGATCAACTCCCCTTCTATTCTTATTTCACATATCGTTTTACTTTCATCTCTTTCAAAAACCATAATTTTCGTCTTACTTGCGTTCACTTTCATACCCCTTTCTTTTAATGATCTGTTCATTAATGTAACCATCATTTGCAACTCAGCCGCCGACGACGCAAGAATAACTTGATCATCGGCGTACAAAAGGCATTTGATGGTTAACTCACCCATTCTTAATCCGCATTCTTCAACTTTCATATTTTGCAAACAACTGTCCATAAATAGGTTGAACAACCACGGGGAAGCCACACAGCCCTGTCTGACACCTTTATGGATGCCGAACCAGTCCGAGTAGACCCCGTTGATCCTAACACAATCACTAGAGTCCCTATAAAGAGACTCCAATGCCTGTATCAAGCCAGCGCTCAACCCAAATGAGTTCAGTGTTTGCTATAGCACATTCCTATCCACTCTGTCATAGGCCTTCTCCAAGTCCATGAACGCACAAAAAACCTTTTGGTTTTTGGCCAAAAACTTCTCCGCGATCATGCGCATGGAGAAGACTTGATCTGTACATCCCATTCCCTTTCTAAATCCCGCTTGCACATCCCAAATTTTTCCATCGGTTTCTTTCATGACCCTTTCAATTAGTACCTTGGCATACAGTTTTCCCACGATGCTAAGAAGGCTTAAACCGCGGTAGTTTTTACAGTCCTGCTGCGACCCTTTTCCCTTATATACTGGGACTATCACGGCTTTGCACCAGTCTCCCGGTACCCGTTTCAGTTCCCAGCATAAATTAAACAAGGTGTGCAGCAGGCCTGCCACCACTTCCTCTCCAGCCCTCAGCATTTCGAGTGAAACTCTATCATATCCGGCAGCCTTACCTGCTTTCATGCTTTTCATTGCTTTCATTATTTCATCTATACTTATCTCGCTACGTCCTTTCTCTTCTTTCGGAGTTCCTATTTCATTCAGTTCATACGTTGTCTCCTCACTCATAAACATGCTTTCAAAATATTCCTTCCATCTCTTTAAACTCAAAACTTCATCATTCAGAATATAGCCATTCTCATCTCTTATAGCATTCATTTTAGGCTGTTTTGAACATCCCCTGGCAGATCTTACGAGTTTCCAGAACATTTTAATATTTGCCTGGAAGTTATCCGATATTCTTCTATCATTTTTATCCGTTCTTTCTTGCTTTTTCCTTTCAACTAATTCTTTTACTCTTTTATTTAGATGTCTAAAGACTGCCTTTTTTCTTTCAAAATCATCATTCGTACCGCTAAAATTACCAGCCTTAGTTGCTAGTAAATCTAGCCATGCTCTCTTCTTTGCTTCAACTTCCGTACGTATCTCATCATCCCACCATAACGTATTATTTTTCCTTTCATTCTTTCTTTTACTAACACCACATACTTCGGTAGCTGCATCTACTAAACCTTTCTTAACATTTTGCCATACATTCTCCAAGTCTAACTCATTCATACATAATTCATCCAAACCACTTACGTTTTCTTTCAGTCTACATTTAAACTTGTTTTTCTCACCTTCATCTTGTAATCTTTCTGTTCTAATACGCTGTAACGCAGTGGTAGACACAGATGACCGATGGCGCCACCGCCTGAATAGACCATTAATTCGGCATAAAACCAAAAAATGATCCGTTCCTACGTTTGACCCCGGTAAACCCTTGTATCCACCACTGCGCCCCTCAATCTTTCATCCACAATTATGAAATCTATCATGCTTCTATCATCACCTCTTTCCCAAGTGTACATGTGAATACTCTTGTGGCGAAAGAAAGTGTTCGTCACAAAAAGATTCTTTTCCATACATACAGTGAGGAGGCTTTCACCATTCTCATTTATACTTTCATCACCAAACGTTCCCAATATCCTTTCATAACCAAGCCTCCTCACCCCAACTCTTCCATTAAAATCTCCTAGCATAACAACATTTTCATTTCCCTTACATTTCATTAATACCATCCTTACCATTTCCCAAAACTGCTCTCGGATATGAGTGGGCTTAGACATGTCTGGGGCGTAGACCCCTAGCACAAACAACTTCTTTAAGCCCACTTTCAATCGTATCCATAGCAGTCTTGGGCTTACACATTCATACTCTTTCACACATTGCGCCATTCTTTCTGATAGGATGATACCTACTCCCTGGCATGCCCGCTCGAGCTCGTCTACACCAGACCAGTATGCGGTATACATGCCATGTGTAGTGACATCCTTCCCCTTCCGTTTCGTCTCATTTACACATAACAAATCTATTCCTCTATCATACATCACCTCGCATACTTCATCCATTTTATCATTCACTGCTCCACATACATTCAACGTAGCCAGACGGGCCTCTGCAATCCACTTTTCGCCCCTCCGGGAGACAGAACGTGACGGGTGGCGAGCCTCGTCGCCGGTTTTCCTCCCGGAGAACCGCTTCCTTTCCAGCTGCCGGCCTCCGTGGCCGACAGCTGGCCCTAATTCAAACCGTGGATACCTAATTCAAACCGTGGATACCTAATTCAAACCGTGGATACCTTATTCAAACCGTGGATAACTAATTCAAACCGTGGATACCTAATTCAAACAGTGGACTTTGGTAGGCTGAAATAGGATATAATTACTTATAATAATGACAAAATGCTGCAATCAATCATTGTTTTTCTCAGCGTTAGAAAAAAATATTTTCTGAAAGATTATACATAATATATATCCAAATACAACAATTATCCAAATCGTTACTGCAATTTATATAAACAATCACATGATGTACAATTGTTTTAAAAATACTCGTAATTGTTCACTTAAAATATATGATTAATAAACCACTATCTCGTAAATATAATTCTTAATATACTAAGATTTTTATGCAAAAATAATGATACGTTATAAAGAGCTCTAAACATCACTTTTTTATTAATGTAAAAGTATTTTTATACTGAAGGGATGCGTGTAAATTTCTTTATTATACATGCTAAAATGTTTTCTTGTAACATCATGCTGTTGTGTTTTGTAATATAATATAATATGTAGATTTATATATGCCACAGCATTCACATGATTGCATGTCCGTTTGTTACCCACACTTCTTAAGAATAAAAACACTTGTAGTACAGGTGTGATATATGCAAACCTGAGCAAGTGCATTTCATTTAACATATTTGGCACAGTTTTTGCACAACTGAACGACGAAACTATCCAAGTTAAAGCTCAAGTTAGATTAGACTTTTAGCGCTTACACATCTTCCTCGCATCGTTGCGTTCGGACTTACTTTTTAGTGAACTCGATATTTATGCCTTTGTTTGCACAATCGTTCCTTATTTAGTTACTTATATTTCCTTTACCCATTGATTTACAATTTGGTTAAGAACTATAAAAATTAAAAATAACAATATTTGCGTAGATGTAATGGAAAAGAATAAAACGAAATTAAACGTAGTCTGTGTTTAAAATACTAACAAATTAGCATCATTGTATATAAATAAATAATTACAATAGGTACGTTTTCCTATAAGTCAACCCCTTTATATTCACATGTCCAAGTAATGGTCTAATACGAAGAAAAATTTTTTTACCACCTATTGACAATGGAAACAAAACAGGACTAACGACCAACTTAATATTAAGATAACATGATTAATTTTATTTTTTGTTCAAATTTCTGCTATTACTTCTCCTGTTATACAGTAACACTAAGTAGTAGGACAATTTATTTATACTCGTAGAAGTCTCTCGGGGAACATACATTGGGAACGTGCTGTGCCGTGTTCAGGTCTCAAGGGTATAGACAGTCAGACTGTGAGGCATTCCATTTTATTCGTCAGACGTTGCAATGCATCTGTAGGCTACTTCATTTGAAGTTCACTGTAGGTTTCCTTTATATTAAACAGTTCAAAACAATTTAAGCCACATAACGTAATGTTAAACTGTATTTTGAGAAATTTGTAAATAAATCAAATGTCATACTTAATTTTATTTTAGCTCTGTGTATTTCAATTATAATAACACTAAGTATTGAAAGTCAAGGCTCTGGCGATTAAGTAATGGTGGAAAAATCCATCCAACAATGATAATATCATGTTGGCTATTATGCAACAATTTAATTTAAAAATTCAAACTTCACAGATTGGTAATGGAGGCGGTGTTGCTGGTTCCAGGCGCCTTTGCAATGACCGACTTGCCTGCTTGCGTCGTAAGTACGAGCAAACAATCAAATACAAATGAAAAGAGAAACTGAAATTCATTTTGTTTATATTTTAATTTATTTGGTACGTATTAGTATTATGTTAATTCGAGTTTAAATTACTGTGTAACTGTAAATTGTGTGTTCAACACGACAAAACGAGCCAATTTATACGTCGTAGAGCAATGCTGCTGTTATATTTGAAGTATAGTTGTAGCACGAATGCATAAGCTCGACCAGGGAATGACCACGCTCTCACAGAATATCAGCGTGTAATAGTAACTAAACGCTGCTGTGTTTTATATGGTGAGTGTCGAGAACCGGAGAACCTTTTTACCGGAAATGAGGCACTCCATCTTAGTCCTTACGGGTCAACGTATCTGCATTTTGATCTGTAATCAAGAATAGATGTAGATGACTATGGGCCACAGCAACCACTTACCATCAGGTGGATTGTGTGCTCGTTTGTCACCCTATTCTATAAAAAAAATTCGGAAACTAACCCTGCAAAACGATTTCATTCACGGATTTCGGTTTTATAAGAAAAATTTAAGGGAACTTTAACGAATTTTACTTGAGTCTCATAACAATTTTTAAAATTTCTTTGCAGGGATATAGTACAAAAAATGTCACGGCTGTACCTGCATGTAATATGAATACATATTGCGCCCAGAAAAGGGGTTAAAACATTTTTTTAAAACATTTTTTATCACAGTGTCAGTTTATCGCGAATTACAAATTAACAAATATCTACACCTTAAATATAATTACATGTACAATTCGTCCTTCAAGTGTAGTAGTAGAGTGGATTAAAGCATTTAATGTGGATTTAATACGATTTTCCGCTCTTATAGCTTTAATTCGTAGTCCAATGTTGATTATGTGGTTTCGGGTTCAAATCACAGGTTAGACCAAAATCAGTTATTGGCATTTACGTCGAAAAGTCAAATATATTATTTATCAATATATTATTTTTTCTATATTATATAGGAATTAAAAGGACATTTTTTATTATAAGAGATATGAGATAAGACTATGCTTTCAATGTCAATAAACTGTATTTACAAATTTCTGTGAGCATTTTCTTATATCTACCTGTTCATATGTTAAATAATAAAGAAATTATTATAAATTATACAGGATTAATCAGCTCCAGCTGATCAAATACAGAAGCAGTAATTATTGATTAACAACAATGATATTCTACTATGTAAAAGTTGTCTCACATTTTATTTTCATTGGTTTCATGTACATAGGAGACAAAGATAATATTGTTATATTAAGTATATCTGATTCTAGATGACAAAATAATATTCCTTTCTGCAGAGTGAACAACACATCTGTCTAAGCATACTAGATACAACCATTACACTTTTTTACGCAAATCGAGATAAAATCGAGTGAATTTGTCTAACTCGATAGCCGATAGAAAATAAACCGAGTTACCCAGTTAACTCGGCGAATCGTATAGATTCAGAGGGTGCTATATAGATATTACTTAACCAATTTACTTGTATATATAATAAGTCACTGTGGGTGACATCACAAGTTGCATCCAAATTTAAACTTGCATCTGGCATGTTGTAAACAAATCTGAACTTAGTTTGATTTATAATTTTAATTTCATGTAGCCACATATTACTAGTCAGGGGGTTTTCATGCTGGTCTACCTTTCCGGTGATCCTGTTATGGAATACGGGTACGCGACCCCGGCTCCCCGAGCTACTGTTATTCTCATACCTTTCCTGCCGAGATAACAGTATCCTTACACCTACGCTCCTACCCCCAACCTTCTTTTCCCTTTTCTCAAAATGGTAGGTTCCTCTACCAACAATAGCATACCCAAAGAGGGTTGGTGTCAGGCAGGCGGCCGACTGTAAAACTTTTGCCAAATCCCATGCAGTAAACTTATGAATATTACGAGTTGTGGGATATATGACAGGGCTAGGGCGTACCCCGCAGGCGACGCGCAGGAGCAGCACCCGGCTCCTATGGGAAGTGGGCAAGGGTTGTCGCACCTTACGGAGCGGGTGCGACGTAAGAGGCGAGCCCGTAGAGAGAAGAATGTCAGAGTGAGGTTTGCAAGCTGGAATATAGGTACGATGACTGGAAGAGCAAGAGAGTTAGCAGATGTTTTGAAACGACGAAGAGTGAATGTTGCCTGTTTGCAGGAAACAAAATGGAAGGGCAATAAAGCAAGAGAGATTGGGGAGGGATACAAGTTTTATTACTGTGGAAGTGACGGGAAGCGAAATGGAGTAGGAGTTGTGTTAGATAGTGGAATGAAAGAACGAGTGACAGATGTGAAAAGAGTAAATGACAGAATGATAGTTGTTAAATTAATGATTGAAAACAAAGTAGTGAATGTTGTAAGTGTGTATGCTCCGCAAACAGGCTGTGAAGAGAGTGTGAAAGAGAAGTTTTGGGAGGAATTTGATTGTATGATGATGGGAATACCTGAGAGTGAGGATGTTTATATGGGAGGAGATTTTAATGGACATGTAGGGAGAGTGAATGACGGGTATGAAAGAGTACACGGTGGATGGGGGTACGGAGTGCGCAACCGTGAGGGGGAAGTTCTTCTGCAAGCAGCATGTGCTTTCGACCTGGCTGTAGTAAACACGTGGTTCCAAAAACGAGATCAGCATCTTGTTACTTATAAAAGTGGCCACCACGCGACACAGATCGACTATCTCCTGTTAAGACGGAACCAAATCAAGAGTGTAAAAAACTGCAAAGTGCTTCCAGGTGAAGACTTAGTATCCCAGCACCGAATTCTGCTGGCTGACATCTGCTTAACTGTTCGCCTCAACAAACATAAGGATCGTCCCCCACCCAAAATAAAGTGGCATTTGTTGCATAAGGAGGAGTATGCAAGTGAATTTAGAGAGCTAGTTGTAAACAAGATGATAGAGATGGGTGATATGGAAGGAATGAGTGTGAATGAGTGCTGGAAGGAAATGGCTGATTGTATCCGAAGTGTGGCAAGGAAGGTGTTAGGAGAAACAAAAGGGAAGCGTATGATAGATAAGGATGGGTGGTGGTGGAGTGAAAGTATTAGAGAAGTTTTGAGAGAAAAGAAAAATGCCTTTAAAGAATGGCAGGGCGTAGAAGACCAGAATGAATCAATAAAAGAAAGTAAGAGAGAGGCGTATAAAGAATGTAAGAAGAGAGCGAAGAAGGAAGTTGCTATTTGTAGGGCAGAGGCGCAAGATAAATTATATCGGTCCCTTGAAAGCCCCGAAGGTCAAAACGACTTTTTCAAATTGCAAGAGCGAGAGAAAGGAATGGAAGAGATGTTTCACATGTAAAATGTATAAAAGATGATTCTGGAAAAATTTTGACTGACGATGAAAGTATAAAGAAGCGATGGAAGGAGTATTTTGAGAAATTGATGAATGAGGAGAATGAATGGAATGGTATGCTTGAAAACCCACCAGTGAATATGGGCTTAGTGAGAGAAATTAGTGTGGAAGAAGTAAAAATGGCTGTTAGGAATATGAAGAATGGGAAGGCAGTCGGCCCAGATGGAATACCAGTAGAAGTGTGGAAGTTGCTGAGTGCGGATGGATGGAAGTGGTTGAGTTTATTTTTCGGTAAATTGTTGCAGGAAGAACAAATACCTGAGGAATGGTGCAGTAGTATACTGGTCCCCATTTTTAAAAACAAAGGAGACGTTCAAAACTGCAGCAGTTACCGGGGAATAAAACTCATGTCACATACTATGAAAGTCTGGGAAAGAATAATAGAGAGAAGAATGAGAGAAGAGTGTGAGATAACACAAAACCAGTTCGGATTCATGCCCGGTCGAGGTACGACAGATGCCATTTTCGCATTACGCCAATTGTGCGAAAAGTACAAGCGCGTGCATAAAAATCTGCACATGGTTTTTGTCGACCTTGAAAAGGCGTACGATCGGGTTCCCCGTGAGGTTTTGTGGTGGGCGTTAAAGATGAAAGGTATGCCTGGGAAGTATGTGAGGTTAGTCCGTGCTATGTACAGAGCATCCCGTACATGTGTACGATCTGCCGCGGGAACTACGGGCAGTATCGATGTGGCGGTAGGGCTGCACCAAGGGTCGGCATTGAGCCCTTACCTCTTCCTACTGATTATGGACGCTTTGACGTCGGACCTGCAGGATGAGGCACCCTGGTGCATGCTCTTTGCCGATGACATCGTGCTTGTCGGGGAAGAAGGCATCGAGGTACAGAGCAGACTGACGGGGTGGCAACAGAGGCTGGAAAGTGTTGGCTTGAAGATCAGCAGATCCAAAACCGAATATCTGTGCTGTGATTTCGGCGGTCTTTCCAGTCCTGTACCCATGTCGTTGGATGGCGCTATACTGCCTACCTGCTCAGATTTCAAGTACCTCGGTTCCCTCATTCAAGGCGACGGCGGAATAGATAGAGCTGTGCAGCATAGGATTAACGCAGGGTGGATGAAATGGCGACAGGTCACAGCCACAACGTGCGATCCCCGAATGCCAATAAGGCTGAAGGGGAAAATTTACAAATCGATCATCCGACCTGTCGTCATGTATGGAAGTGAATGCTGGGCCGTCAAGAAGAAGGATGAAAATAGACTGCATGCGAATGAAATGAGAATGTTACGATGGATGTGTGGTGTGACAAGGATGGATAAGATAAGGAATGAGTATATAAGAGGAAGCCTGAAAGTAGCGCCAGTGGTAGAAAAGGTGAGAGGAAGCAGATTGGCATGGTTTGGGCATGTGATGCGGAGGAATGAAAGTCATGTCACAAAACGAGTGTTGAATATGAATGTGGAGGGACACACGGGCAGAGGAAGGCCGAATAAAAGATGGATCGATTGTGTGAAGAGTGATATGAGAATGAAAGGAGTAAGTATGGAAATGACGGCTGATAGAGAGGAATGGAACAAGAAGGTTTACTGCGCCGACCCCAGATAATGGGAAATGGTTTAGAGAATGAATGATGATGTAGCCACATATTACTTATTTATAAAGGTACTTATTTAAAAATGGTTTAACTAAAGTAATCGCTACTCTCAACTTTAGTGATAAACTTTTCTGTAAATAGTCGATTTACTCAAAAACTAGTGTACAACTAGAAATTTTAAGACTTACGTCATAACGTTAGAGTAATATTATTTTATGAAGATTGTCGATACGCATACCAAAAATAATATTTAACTACCTATTAAGTGTAGTAATAATAATTGTATTATATGGAGGAACAATTATAAAAATAATTTGTGACAAATTGACACAGCTTCGTTCAGCTAATTTGAATTGCGTAACTCGAGCTCAAAATCGAGTTACCTGAATTTCTAACTCGAGTCGATTTTTTTCCGAGTTGTGACGGCACATCTCTAAGACAATATTTTTTTAAATATTACATTACCTTTTAATTTTTTGAAAAAAGAATCGTAAACTAAAGTTTCTTTATCCTATAACGCGTACTTGTTTTTCAATACTTTCATTTTCTTCAAACATTTTTTCTTGCAATTTATAAATAAAGTAAACTAAACTGTACTGGCTGGTTCCTTTTACCATTTGGAAAAAATAAAATTGAATAACATTAAATTGAATTTTTAATAACATTTTATAGATTTTTTAATAACATTATATTGAATTGAATAACAACTAAAAAAAATTATAGTGTCAAAATAACTTCTTACTAAATGCATATGAAAGTATATATGGTGTACATACAACAAAAACTATTATGAGAAATTTTATCCGCCTGTTTATTCCAGCTAATCTCCGAAACGGCTGAACTTAGATTTTCCCTGGCAGATAGCTGATTTTGTAAGAGGTGACCGGGCCGCATTTATTTTAGAAAAAGAATAAGTTAGTATTCCAGGCGAAGCCAGGCTTAACAGCTATAGTAAATAATAAAAATGCTTGACAGGTGGACTGTCGATTGTATTTAACGACTCACACGTTGTCTCTGCTTCTCTTCGCCGGCCTGGTGGATATTTTACGCTTGACACCAACAAGATGGTCATACCACCATCTATCGGAAACCTATATAAAATTTTCCCGTTGTCACTCCTTAAGTTACCCACGGGACGAAGTGTGGTGCAGTATTCTATAACCGCCACCACACGGCACATTACAAGTGGTATTTGGAATAAATACGGCTGCTTAGTAATCTGCATTCTCAATTTCACTTTTTAAGCAACAGTAACCTACATTCAGGGCACGGACTGAAACCTCAAAGGTTGAATCTGCAATTTGACTACTGTCCCTAACTACTTCCAACACAAGCGTTTTAAACTTACCAGGAATAATTAAATGGAATATTTGTAATGTTAATACCATTCCTAGTTATTTATATAAAGAGAAAAATGGTATTACATACCATTAATTAGATGAACCATGAATACATAAATACAAATGATTTTGAATTCATATGAGCTACCTATTATAAAAGTTCTTTGTCAGTAATATTTATTACATAATTAATAACACCTAAACTGCTACTGCTTCTTTCATATTTAATAATACATAAATAATAATTAAACAAAATAATGTGAAAGAAGTCCTTGATACTTGAAAGGGATATATTTAGGATTTAATAAACATAAAAACAGTGATTACTTAACGCAAAGGGTGGTGTCATGACAAGTTTAATGTCGCTGAGAAACTTTGACAGACTTAAGCCTTCTGAATTATTAAGATAACGTAGCTGTTAATGGACAGTCGCAAGAAGTTGATAAAGGAGCATTAAAGTGAGAGGTTAAAACGAAAAACTTGATAACTTCATATTTTTCTTTTCTATATATTACTTAATACGAATCATTTATCATAATCATCGTCAAACTTCCGTTCTGTCGCAGACCATAATTTATTATATCATAATTTTATGTTTATATGTGTGACAAAAATATTTATTGAAAGTCGTATGTTTTTACCACCGATTTGAAAAAAAATACCTATTTGCTAGGAAGATCTCTGAGTTATTTGTATGCATAGTTCGTCTGTACTTAAAAAGCAAATCACTTCAATTTATAGCAAATTCATTGAGATCTATTTAAAATTAGATAGAGCTTCATAGATATAGCATTCATTAAAGTATTTGATCGACTTAATCTTACGTGTCTTTGTATTTCTTTGCAGTTTAATTTTATCCGACATAAGTAAAGTAAAATATCCAAACCAACAACAGGGAGTAGCGTCAAGCATGTGAGACACACTCATGCTGACCCCTAATCATACAACTAGCTCCATGTCCACAGTTGAATATAGCCCTACTAAATTTAATTTTTTTTAAAACGGCAAAATTGTAATCAACAATTTCATTGGCGCAAATTTTACGGATTTGCGACGAAAACTTTTTCAGAAATAGGAGGCTGCAATTGGTTATCACAATTACTAAACTGTTTTTAAGATCGATTAAAAAGTTTAATAGAATAAGTCTTTCCTTTACTAAGGTCAATATTTTTTTCCTTATATTTTAACTTTACGGAGCACTACTAAACATACAATAAAGTCAGAAGTCTTGGACGTATGCAAATTTAAGGAAGCGGGAACTGTTTAAAAAAACCAATGCGATTAAAAATGAATTTTACAAAACTTGTTCGGGGGTATTATCTACTTTAAAGGAAATTTATATTCAATATAGTTTCAATTGAACGTTTTGGTTTGCCTGAATAATTTAGTTTCAGGAATATGTTAATGATAAGCAGACTTTAAAAAATTCTATAAACATTTCATGATTTCAAACAGTTCCTCTAAAAATTGATGTTGGCTTATATTTTTTGACAATACTTTTAATTTATTACATGTATTAGGGATACAATACAAACTTGGCTGTCAACTATTAGTTACTCTGCCCAGCCGAGTTGAAGGTCAATCGACGGATTCAACTCGGCTGGGCAGCGTTCGGGAAATTACGACATATCTTCTCGTCAGGTATACCTCAATCTCTAAAAACTTACGGATCTGAGACGTGGTCCTTCACTGCTGGCCGTATGAGGACGCTCAAGGTCGCGCAGCGAGCTATGGAAAGGGCTATGCTCGGAGTTTCTCTGCGTGATAGACTCAGAAATGAGGATATCCGCAGTAAAACCAGAGTGACCGACATAGCCCAACGGATTAGTAAGCTGAAGTGGCAATGGGCCGGCCATATAGCTCGAAGAACCAATAACCGATGGGGAAGAAAGGTTCTCGAGTGGCAGCCTCGTACCGGTAGGCGTAGTGTAGGGCGACCCCCCACTAGATGGAGTGACGACCTGGTAAGATATGCAGGAAGTCGATGGATGCAGGTGGCTCAGGACTGTGCTTTGTGGCATTACTTGGGGAGGCCTATGTTCAGCAGTGGACTTGTGAAGGGCTGTAATGATGATGATGATGAATGATTAGTTACTAGTAATATACGAATACATTTTTTTTCTAGTAACCGCAACTACTTTATCTAAATCAATGAGTTCCAACTGCTGTTATTACTGACTACAACAGTTCGACAAATTTTTTTATGTAATAAACTCACTAATTGCACTTTGCTCGCTGCAACTCTACAAAATAATTTTTACTTACAAGATAGGTTAGGTTATGATAAGTGTTGTTTGATAAGCCGCTCGATAATGTCGCGTGCAATTTTCATGCAATTTTATTTAATAAATTTATGACTAATTACCATTGAGTTACAATACCTATAGAGTCACAAACAGACAAATAAAATGTCCGCGCCAAAACTCGGCGCACGCTGCGAAGTGCGCAGAGTTTTTGTTTAGTTGTAAGGCGACCACAATCCTCGTACAACGTCCGCGATGCCAAAGTGTTCGGTGATTTCCTGCCCAAATAACAGCAGACACGTGCGAAAAAAGGATGGTGTTTCATATTTTAGGTAAGTATCATACCAAATTTACGTATTTATGTATCCACAGTGCATGTTTTCATTTAAATTTCAATAATTTTCATTTTATTAGCAAACTAAATCACTCACCGCCGACC
The DNA here is from genome assembly GCA_036936625.1 of Parnassius smintheus behrii. NCBI lineage: Eukaryota > Metazoa > Arthropoda > Insecta > Lepidoptera > Papilionidae > Parnassius > Parnassius smintheus. The sequence goes on from JAUPFT010000029.1 coordinate 5,229,360, forward strand.
GCGCGGCGCCGCGATAACGTTTCTCTTTCACACGTCGTACGCAAGCCCTTGAGTGAATGATGATGACATTGCATACGAGCGACTTTGAACATTGTACAAGCAGGTTAACGTCTAAATTCGAGCAAATGTCATTTTGAACTATATAATATCAAAATATATAGGTATATGGAACGGCGCTCGGACATTTTTTGAGTATTGTCAGTTAGAGATTGTGACTCTATAGGTATTGTAACTCAATGCTAATTACGCAGTCCGTCAAACTGCACAATTTGATTCAATTATGAAAAGGAAATGGCGTGTCGACTCTATATGCGATGTAAATTTGACCTGCTTGAACTTGTTAAAACAAATTTGTATGTTGTTATTATAATTGTGTACATATTGGTAACTAAAATCAGTGTAAAGTAACTTTACAGCGTCTCACATGTTACGCATATAAAAATTATTAAATTGTATAAGTAAATGCACATACTACTCGCAGCTGGAATTAGGCTGCCTCATATTTCTCAAAGGCTTTTAGTCACAAAGTAAATTGTTAATTGCAATTTTCAAGTGCTAGTTTGTGAAGGCAAACATCGTGAGGTAGCCTATATGTCTAATAAATAAAATATTTCAATGAAATGTGAAGTCACAACACGTGGTGGAGCAGCACGGCAGGCTTACTGCTCCAAGAGTCTCTAAGAGGAGAGGAGGCGAGTGCCCAGCTATAGGACGTAATAATACTGTACACATAATTTACTTTATTTATGTTTTTTTTATATGATAGTGTGACAAATGAGCACAGAGTCCACCTGATGGTAAGTGGTTGCCCTGGCCCGTAGACACCTACACGTATCCTCCATTACGAATCAAAATGCAGATACGTTGCCTCTCGTAAGGAATAAGATGGAATGCCTCATTTCCAGTAAAAAGTGTCTCCGGTTCTCTACACTCACCATACGAAACACAGCAACATCAAGCTACTATTTTACGCTGGTATTTTGTGAGAGCTTGGTCTTTCCTCGGTCGAGCCGACCCATTCGTGCTACAACTATACTACAAATATAATTGGAGCATGGTTCTATCACGTCGTTTATTATAAATGTTAATTATGCGTAAACTAATCACACATAAGTAAAGAAAATCGAAAATAAATGAAATCTGCGAACTAATCACCGATAGAAGTCTTAACTAAGTTATCATTTCCAGTAACCTTCGAGCCTTCGATTAATTTTCTCTATTTCAATCTAATCAGAATACTGTGAATGTAAACTCAAAACGGCTCGATGTCAGTAATAGTGCTGTCAGTCTGTGCACTTGTGTGCAGTAGCAGCAGCAGTACTAATAATAACTACATTTTTCTAAATATAACTAAACAAGTGAATAAGAAATACACTGACTTTATAATTTAATATATCTAGTTTAAAAACATCCCTTTCTTGTAATACATATCTTCTTATCTACAAGATAACTCACAAGCTTATTCACTCACACATAACATTCACAACAAAAAGTCAAATAAACAAATATATAATCCGCCGAGACAGCAATTTTGTGTTACCTGCCAAACTATGGAAAAAATAACATAACATTTGGGCTTGCACAGTACTGTAATCAAATTTCAAAACATGTGAAAGAAACGACTTCAATCAATATTTTTAAAAGAAGATTATTTTAATATATTTATAATAACGAAACTATCCATTAAAATGATACTTGGAACACCGCCTTATATTTGATAGGAACACAATGAACTCGCTTCTTGGTTGACGATCAACCGATATAATTTTTTTTATTGTTCACATGCACTAGAATTTTAATATAGATATTATTGTTCTCATATGAGTGACTACTGTCTTAATGAGAAATAAATTGAGACGTACTAACACTTTTATATTACAAGATCGTGAAATAGCGGCATATTGAAAGTACAGCATTCACACACGCTCGCGCGCAGTGAGACGGGCAATTTGTTCCACTAATATATGCTGTACTATATAACTGTTGTAGTATTGTCGTCTAAGCATTATTATGATATCATAGACAAGGGAGAATTGAAGAAGCTGGAGATGATTTTATTCTATAATAAAACAAAGGGTGGCGTAGACACTAAAGACAAACTGGATTCACATATAACGTTGCTCGGTGGACGAAAAGATTGAAAAAAATGAAAATGATAAATGATTTATTGATTTACAATGATACATTTTAAACCAGTCGCAAGGGCCCCTGTACTAGGTTGGGAACCCGTATTACTGGGTACCCCGCTCATCCACCAAGACAATACAATGTTAATCAATAAATAACAAAAAGCAAGGCAAGATCTACCATTAGGAAGTAAATGAAATTTGGAATATAATAATAATTACATGATAAGAATGCATGCAAAGCATGCACGCGTTTGTGTGTGTGTGTGTGTGTATGTGTGTGTGTTTTTGTGGTTGTGTGGTAGTGATTTTACAATTGGTGTGGCTGTTCGAAGTATAAAAATTATGTTATAAATTGTTCAGTTTCCTCGTAATTTAGTGTTAATAAAAATTGTGTCACTACACGTTTAACTTTCGTCCACGTCAAGGGGTAAATATTCAATCTGCTGTTGAATTTGTTGTAAATAGATTTAGATTGTTTGATACCAGAGTCCAGTTGCTTACTTATTTCTTCAGTTAAAGCTAACACAGCGTCCTGAGTAGAAATTCCATTTCTAAAACCAAATTGGTTTTTAGAGAGCAGGTCGTTATCTATGAGATATTTTTTCAATCGATTGTTTATTAGTTTCTCTAGTATTTTTGATAGAACTGTTAGCACAGAAATTGGTCTGTAGTTGTCCACATCATCTTTACTTCCACTTTTATGTATAGGGGTTACTAATGGCCTTTTAAATGTTATGGGAAATCGGTCACTTTTAAAGCAAAGATTGCATATATGGCAAATTATAGGTGTAAGGGTGTGTCTGGCCATTTTAATAAATGATGTAGGAATGTTATCCCATCCTGGAGCAGACTCATTAGAGAGATCGCTTATGACCGAATTTATTTCCAACGATGACTTCGTTGGAGTTGGCATTTTAGTCATGTAATTATTTACTATAGGAGGGGCAGAGTTTTTTACATTTTCAGCCAAGTTTTTGCCTATACTAGAAAAGTGATCATTAATAAAATTTGCAGATTCTACAGAGGAGGACGCAGTAGTTGTAAGTTTATGTGTGTCGTCAGTATTATCTTTATTAACATAGCAAATTGATTTAATATTTTTCCATAGCATTTTCGGGTTATTTTTTGCATTATCTAATTTTCTCCTTTCATAATTATTTTTAAGCTTCCGGACAAGCTCATGATAATAATTTCTGTAGCGTATATACGTTATTTTTAAAGTGTGATTATCAGGTTGTTTTTAACTTTATAATGTAATTTATCTCTATTTCGAAGACATCGTAATAATCCAGGTGTTATCCATGGCTGAATACAGCGTTTCTAACGGGAATTGTGGTTATCGTTTGATTATTTTTCATTGCTACTGAAATTATACTAACCAAAGCATCAGCATCCAGTGTTGGGTCATGTATGTCCAGTATTTTTATAAGCTTGGACTTTATTACATCAAGAGTTGTTATATAATTTACGGAAACCTTAGTTTTCGAAACATTGCGGCGCACAGGCTTATTCATAAGGTTTAGGAGAACAGTGGAATGATCAGTAGGGGCATTAGTGAGTACGAGAGATTTCGTTGGGTGAACTGCTTTTAGCATCATATGATCATAGCACATTTTGTCACGAGTTGGAAGCCTATGAGCAGGAAGCAATCCATGTTAAGCAAGTGAGGTTAAATAATTGGGGCAGTTAGTGTCTATGGAACCGAATTTGATATCTATGTTTATGTCACCAGTTAAAATAATGTTATGGTAACTCTTATAACGGCGGAGGAAGGTTTGAAGAGATGAGGTGAAGTCGTCAGTGTTTCGTATTGAAGGTGTACGACATATACCTATTAGAACTGTACCAGTTAGGGTAACCACCTTTTTAATGCAAGGTTCTGATATTTTGTGGTCAAGTTTTTTTATTTATGTAAAATACCACGCCGTCACACTGATTTAAAGTATTTTTTGTAAAATGTTTATTATAGTCATAATTAAGTGTTGGAATGGGCTTATTTTTTGAAAGATGACACTCTGTTATGACTAGTATGTCGCAATGAATGTTTAGTGAGTCCAACCTTACTTGAAAAGTGTCAAAATTTTTGTAAATACTCCTTATGTTTTGAGTGAGAATGGTTAAATGGTTAAATGTAGTTATGTGCGAACCGATAACCGATGGGGAAGAAAGGTTCTCGAGTGGCAGCCTCGTACCGGTAGGCGTAGTGTAGGGCGACTCCCCACTAGTTGGAGGGACGACCTGGTAAGACATGCAAGGAGTCGATGAATGCAGGTGGCTCAGGACCGTGCTTTGTGGCGTTACTTGGGGGAGGTCTATATTCAGCAGTGGACTTGTGAAGGGCTGTAATGATGATGATGATGATGATGTGCGAATGGCAATCCTCAGGCGTGCACATAAAGGCCTGGGCAACTTCAGTATTGTCTATATCTGTATTAGTTTGTAGCAAACTATCCATTATTATTCAGAAAGGGCTTTCGTTCCTACTAGTCCGGTAACAAACAATTTTACGAGTAACATTCTGGATTGCATAAAAAGGATATTTACCAAAGTTACTGCAATGAGAAAAATACTGGAAAAAATTTTGTTTATCTTCGATCAGGAGTTTAATTTTTATGTTTATGAGTGTAATGTTTGATGTGCGAGCTTGTATGAATAGTAGTGTTCGTGATATGTACATATAGTTACTTAAAATATGAAAAATGTAAACAATGCAAAATATACAATAAAAGTAGAAAAGAAGGTAAACAATAATATCAAACCAAGAACATGTCTGAGCTATAAATAAAAATAGTCATTTGTTAATATACATGTTTTTTATTTGACATTCGTTCTCTATTTTTATGATCAGTGAGCCCTCATCCTTCTTCACCAAAACATTACCGAGTGATGTCCAGCAAAACTTATATTTCTGAGTTCTGGTTAATTCTCTAACCAAGTAGTACAGTCTATTTCCCTTTTGTGTCAAATGGTCCGACACAAAAATTGGAGTGTTGTTGCCTTTTAAACCCAAATGCTGCGAATTGAGTTTATTGTTTTTATTTTGAAAATTATATATTTTTGCAGCGTGCAATATATTCGTCTTCTGTATGTAGGATGACAATTGACTATTGTTGAATTGTGGTCTAAATATCTTTCTATATTTTTTGTACTTTTCTACAAGTTTAATAATAAATAAGTAAAATAAAAACAATTAAAGTTGATTACTAATTAAAATGTTTCATACCAATCAATTTGAGGTAACTGCTGACCCCGCGCGACTAACAGTGTTAGTTTATTGGCGCGCATAACTAAAGGTTTATAAATATATCCTATACTATTAAACGAGCAATTCTTGTATATAAATATATATATATATATATATATATATATATATATATATATATATATATATATATATATATATATATATATATATATATATATATATATATATATATATATATATATAATCGGGATCTCGGAAACGGTTCCAACGATTTTCATAAATTTTTAGAAAATGTCTTTTTGTCCGTGTTTATAGGCAATGAAAAACTGCTACAATATCGTTAGAATAAGAAGGTAAATTTTGACGAATTGTTAGTGATTATAAATAGCTTAATTGGTATAATGGTCGGTCACAGAATCTTAAAACCCCGGTTCGAGCCCAGACCGACCGACCGACTTTTTTTAATTTTTTTTTCATGTTCTTTTCTTTTTTGAGAAAATCTATTTTTTCGAGCCCTTTTTTAGTATTTTTAAAAACACGAAAATTTAAATTAAAATAATTGCGCTCATGATTTTTTATTCAAATAACCAGTTCCGTTTTTTCTGTTATGTCGCTAAGATCAAAAAATATTATTTATATTTCATCAGTATGTAATTTGTATCTAAATATAATTTCCAAAACACATGAATTAAAAAAATCGAGCGAATACCGAGCAAAGCTCGGTCAACCAGGTACTATCATAAATGTACGAAATTGAATTCCCACTTGTTAATTTTTTTTTGCATGTATACATATAAAATATTTGCACACCATATAAAGTGGTAGAATGTTAATGGGTCATTATACATAATTTAGGATCATACTTTATTGTACACATACATTCTGGCAAATAAATGAATTTGAATTTGAATAAGATTTTGTTATCTCTCGATTTACTTCTTCACCAGCTTCTATATCAGTTTATTTATTCGACAGGTTTGTGCAAATACTTTTCACATTGCTTGTTTCAAATAATAATACCTTGCTCAGGACCTAAGCGTTCAATGTAAATTTCACAGTACATGAGTAGCACAGGTTCGAACCTATATTACGCGTGACCGACGACGTATAAAGGATGTTATTAAACTTTACGTTTTACTCCGTACGTCCTGTAATAAAAATTAAGGTAGCTTACCTTAATTTTCTCAATATATCGAATCTAATGACTCATTCACGGGCGTACATAAGATGTATGCGTGCAACTGATTATTTGCTTATTTTATAGACTATATACTTTCTATCTCTAAAGACAAACGCCAAAAACTAAAAGAAGTGTTAAGGGAATAACTGACGTCTTTATTTCATGAACTCCAAGCTTACTTGCCTGAGCCCTCATTTGCATTAGTCGTGTTATCTTAATGACTTGAGTTTATTTTATAATAATGGGTGATAGAAGAAACAAAATAATATAATAATATTTTACTCCTCTAGAACGAATTTTGGTCACAGCAACCAATCTCAATGAAGACAGGCCATCTTTGCTGGATAACAGTGCGCATGCAGGAATTCGAATCTGGGACCTCGTGATCTGCAGTCAACCAACAACCAATAGACCAAAGAGGCAGTTAAAGATTTTAGTAAAATAAGGTAACGTTACGTAAATAAATCAGACGACATGAAATTAATTTCCGGTCTGTTTCGAATCTCTACCCTCTCTGGGCATGACTATGTAGTATTATACATAGCTTAACGATGAGTGGCCTAATATTTGGGTCTCAGCTATATATATATATATATATATATATATATATATATATATATATATATATATATATATATATATATATATATATATATATTATAATACATTTTCTTTGCTCTTGGTGTAAGACTTGGAAACATCAGTCGATTAAAAAGACTCAAACATTTGTTTAAGTGCGATAAAGTATGTGTATAGAGAATTTTGTCTTTTTAGCTAGTGTGTGTGTGTGTGGGTGTTGTCGTCGCGCCGCAAGCGAAAACACACCAAAATCAAAATCACGCTATCAAAATTCCGAATCATAGACAGTATATATAGAACATCTCCGAACCATCACATGGATTATCGGCCGCTCCCCGGGCAGAACACCTTGCCCGGCGGGAGATCTCCCCTTTTCCTTCCACGGCCACAAATGCATAAGGACTTGAGTAAAGATTTAACAGCTCAGGATACAGTAATTGACCACAATAATCACATATGAATAGATGTTACTTGCATAACCGACAATTTTACGTTACAATAAGTACTTAAGTAGACAAATTTGACTGCCACGTGGGTGTAGTGGTCGTATATGTGATTCCTGATATTGAGCTCGCCTGCGTACGAATTCCGTGTGTATTACAAGTACCAAGAAACTAACTAAAGCACCCGAAACGTCGGGATAATAAAAATTAATTAAAGTAATTAAACGCGATAACATCCTTAAATTATAGTTTTATTCAATTATATTGGAAATTTTCCAGCTAAAAATGTTCCTCTTGCAGAGGTATATTATATGTTATTTTATTTACGTACTATGTATATAATTTGTTTAAGTTTCTATATAAATTAGGATGTAGACTGCATATTATTGTAGTATCTAGATAGAGCCAATAAAATATTAATTCTATGTGTACTTACATAAAGTTATAATACAAGAGCATGTCAGTTATGATTATCTGGGGGCACGGCAGTGCCCCCGCCAAGTCGAGCAAAAAAGCGGCACGGCCGTACTATACTTTTTTCGAAGCAATTCAGGTCATTTTCGACCCCCTACAACTTCGTAGTGGATTAAACTAAAAGCCTGATCTTCAGTAACTAAGTAGGCATTGTATAAACATAGTATATTTCAAATTTCATTCAATTTGAACCAGTAGTTTAGGAGTTATAACTAGTCAAAGTTTCTTAATTTTGTCACTCACTGACTGACCGATCATCAAAACTCTAGGGCACTTCTAGCCGACATAGAAGCTTCAAATTTATAATGCAATTTGGGTTTGGTATATAAATCAAGGAAAAACTAAAATATTTTTTACTTTTGGTCCAGTTTTCTAGATACACCAACTGAATAAATAACTTTGTCATCATCATAACCATCATCATTACAGCCCTTTACAAGTCCACTGCTGAACATAGGCCTCCCCCAAGGTATGCCACAAAGCACGGTCCTGAGCCACCTGCATCCATCGACTTCCTGCATGTCTTACCAGGTCGTCACTCCATCTAGTGGGGAGTCGCCCCACACTTCGTCTACCGGTACGAGGCCTTTTTTTCCCAACGGTTGTCGGTTTTTCGAGCTATATGGTCGGCCCATTGCCACTTCAGCTTACTAATCCGTTGGGCTATGTCGGTCACTCTAGTTCTACTGCGAATATCCTCATTTCTAAGTTTATCACGCAGAGAAACTCCGAGCATAGCCCTCTCCATAGCTCGCTGAGCGACTTTGAGCGTCCTCATACGGCCAGCAGTGAAGGACCACGTCTCAGTTCCATATGTCATCACTGGCAACACGCGCTGGTTGTACAACTTATTTTTCAGGTTTTGAGGTATACCTGGCGAGAAGATGCGTTGTAATTTCCCGAACGCTGCCCAGCCGAGTTGAATCAGTCAATTGACCTCTCGGTCGAAGTTGGACTTACCTAGCCGGACTATTTGTCCCAGGTAAACGTACTCATCAACAACTTCGAGATTAGTGCTCCCAACAACTACCGGCATAGGTGTGACATGGATATTAAACATAATCTTTGTTTTGTCCATGTTCATCTTAAGACCTATCCGTTGGGAGGCACTTTTGAGTCATTGAGCATAGTGCTTAAGTCCTCCAGCGATTCTGCCATAAGGACTATATCGTCGGCAAATCGAAGATGAGTGATGTACTCGCCATTGATGTTAATACCGTATCCTTTCCAGTTCAGTAGCTTGAATACATCTTCCAATGCAGCGGTGAAGACTTTCGGGGAAATAACTTCACCCTGTCTTACACCTCTCTGCAGTTGGATAGGTTTCGTACTCTGGTTCTGTACTCGGATAGCCATCCTAGCCCTACTGTACAAACACTTCAGCACTTCGATATACCGACAGTCAACTTGGCACCGCTGAAGGGACTGTAGCACCGCCCAAATTTCGACGGAATCAAAGGCTTTCTCATAGTCCACACACGCCAGGCAAAGTGGCAGATTGTACTCTTCGGACTTCTGTACAATTTGCCGAAGGGTATGTATGTTGTCTATGGTGCTAAAGCCTTTTCGGAAAACGGCTTGTTTGGGAGGCTGGAAGTCGTCGAGTCTGCGTGCGAGACGATTCGTAATGACTCTCGAAAACAGCACGTGGACGCGGCTCAGAAGGGATATCGGTCTGTAGTTCTTCAAGAGGGCGTTGTCACCTTTCTTGAAGAACAGGACCACCGCACTTCTGCTCCACGCCTCCGTAGTAGTGCCACCATGGAGGACGAAATTAAATAGCCTCTGAAGGACTTCAAGTACCGGTGTTCCACCCGCTCACAGATGCTTCGCTGTAATTCTATCCTCGCCCGGGGACTTGCCGTTTTTAAGATGCTAGAGAGCCATTCTAATCTCGCTCAGACTGTCCGGAATATCATCGGAATAGTGTCGAACCCACTCTTGGATCGTTACTCACACTTGCGTGTGGCTCCAACGATGATGTGTGCAGCTGCCCTTAGAACCTCTCAATCTCACTCAGAATCTCTGATGTCCCGGAAACGATGCTGCCACACTCAGTCTTCAGCTTTGACAGTTGGCTCTTTCTGGCAGACAGGTCTCTGGCAAAGACTTTGAAGCCCTGGTTCCGCGCGATCGCTTCCTTAATACGAGCGGTATTAAATTTGCGTAAGTCTCGCCGCATGCATTTGGAGATCTGTCTGTTTAGTTGCCTGTATGCTGTCCAATCTGTTCACGATTGTAGCCTCATCTCCCGTCTAACAGCCATGAGATTAAGAGTGTGATCGGAGCTTTTGTGTTCTTCTGCGGCCGGTCTTGCAGAACTTAGCTCCGACTGCATGGACAGTTTCCACGAGCTTGTCATTCATATCGTCCACTGCATTGCAATCTTCTAGGCACTGAAAGCGGTTACGTAACTCGAGCTGAAAGGTTTCGGGATTCTGGATTAGAGCACGAGGGGGACGGAGCGTTGACTTCATTAGACGAGACCCCTCCAACTTAACGTTTAGGTTCAGTGTGCCTCTAACAATTCGGTGATCGCTGCCAGTTTTCACCCTCGCGATCACTGAGACATCACTGAACAGTTGGCGTCTGGTCGTCATAATGAAGTCAATCTCATTTTTTGTCAAACCGTCGGGGTTCGACAAGGTCCACTTCCTGTGGGGCCGCTTCTGGAAGAAAGAGCTCATCATAAAGAGTCCCTCTTTTCTCCATAAAGTCAGCCCGCTGCTGGCCCCTACGGTTCCGTTGCCCTACTCCAAATTTCCCTACCTTCAGCTCACCACTTTCTCTTGTGCCTAGTTTTGCGTTGAAGTCCCCCATCAATACCGTGTAGTGGGTTTTGGAGGAATGCATGGCTCTGGAAATATCCTCATACATTTCCTCAACTTCATCATCGGGATGTGCCGAGTTTGGTGCGTAAACCTGTATGACCTTCAGCGAATACCGTTTGGTGATTTTGAGTATCAGGTACGCGACCCTCGTCGACACACTCTCAATCTTTACAACGTTGTTGACGAGAGACTTGTGGACGATAAATCCGACACCTCTTTGGGACAGATGGGCGCCCTCCCGGTGATAGAACAAGTTGCCGGACTCGAGGATTACCGTGTCTTCCCCCTCTCTTCGGACCTCGGATAACCCGATAATATGCCAGCGCAACTTGTCTACCTCTTCTTGCAACTCCAGTATCTTCTCGGCAGTCCTCAGGGTGCGTGTGTTATATGTTGCCAGGTCGAGTCGTCGTAGGTGGCAACCGAATCTCCACCGGAGATTCTTAGCACCCCCTGCCCCGCCGTTACCATGGTCGCCACCGTAGCCAGGAATAGCGGGGCCGCCTGGGACTGGGGGCCGTTTGTTTGCGTCGTTACTCATGGGGGGATATTTGCCATAGTTGCCACGCTTGGCGAGCGGGTTGGCAACCGCAGTTTTTTATTATATCACTGCTGTTATCAGGAAGATGCTGCTGCCCATCTCCTGCCTGTCTCCCTCTGTCGCCTCTTACGACACCCACGGGAAGATATGGGGTAGTGGATATTCTGAACCGCCACTACACGGCTAAATATATAAATAACTTTGTAAATTCATATAAATGTATAAAATTACAAAGTTACATATGCAGCTAATGAATCAGTGTACTTGTATAAATTTTATTAGGTGTAGATAGGTACGTTGTTAGTATTCAAGAAGTAGAAGGTATCTTAAAGGTAAAAAAGTAGGACTATCTTATCTACAAAAAGAAGTGAGATGCCATCAAAAACACAACTTGTAAACAAGACCCAGGTCTCGCAACTCAGTTCTTCTACCGTAAAAAGTTGTGAGATCCATGTAATACCAAGTCGGTTAATTTATTCAGTCATTACTTAAGGGTCCTTCTGTTTTAAGTTATTACGTAATTAGCTAACCTAACAAAATTTTATAGTGACCATATCAATGTTAAAAATCTTTTATGTTTTAAATATATAGATTGACTTGGCAATCGCACTAAGCGCTCTAATTTAATATAATATGTATTACTTGTGGGATACATTGCGTTTTCATGCGATGGCCGAGTCAATCTATATATTTAAAACATAAAAATATTTTTAACATTGATATGGTCACTATAAAATGTTGTTAGGTTTGCTAATTACGTAATAACTTAAAACAGAAGGACCGTTAAGTAGGGACTGAATAAATTAACCGACTTGTATTACATGGATCTCATAACTTTTTATGGTAGAAGAACTGAGTTGTGAGACTTGGTTTTTGTTTACAAGTTATGTTTTTGATGGCATTACTTTTTCAGACAACACAACAACTTGCGATTGAAAGCCAGGCTACTTTATGCCTACCTGGAACAACTGAGTCATCTTCTAGGCCAAGTGTTGTTCGCATGGTGATTAATCTACTACGGATATTTAAAATTTCTTTATTACACAATTTTAACACTTAATATGTCCGATTTTAGGTATCATTAATCCCATTACCGATGGTTGAGTCTCCACCTTGTACACTACCCACAGTTGGAGATTCCGCAAGTCCTCCTCGAGCTCCTTCGGGATCAGGCAGCCACCCACAGCATCGGCCAAGAAATGCACGATGCCAATTGACTGGATCTCCGGTGCATAATCACCCACTGCCCAATACAAGTAATTATATTTTATCACATTACTAAAATTGAAGGAAACCTCAAAATTATGTTATCTATATATGTTCTTCACACCACTGTGTTCTCATTTCAAATATTAATTGAAAAAAAACGTAAAAAATTTTAATTAGAACATCGAGTGAATATTCGTCAATAATGATTTTGTTCCACGCTTCATTGATTAGTATTACTATTTCGTATTCGTATTTTATAAAGTAAAAAAAATTCGTATTTAATTTGACATATGTCATTACTTTACAGAATTTGATCCATGTTAGTGACACAATCGATTGATGTAACAATACAGTGTCTTTTTTGTTGCCTAGTTTTGCGTTGAAGTCCCCCATCAATACCGTGTAGTGGGTTTTGGAGGAATGCATGGCTCTGGAAATATCCTCATACATTTCCTCAACTTCATCATCGGGATGTGCCGAGTTTGGTGCGTAAACCTGTATGACCTTCAGCGAATACCGTTTGGTGATTTTGAGTATCAGGTACGCGACCCTCGTCGACACACTCTCAATCTTTACAACGTTGTTGACGAGAAACTTGTGGACGATAAATCCGACACCTCCTTGGGACAGATGGGCGCCCTCCCGGTGATAGAACAAGTTGCAGGACTCGAGGATTACCGTGTCTTCCCCCTCTCTTCGGACCTCGGATAACCCGATAATATGCCAGCGCAACTTGTCTACCTCTTCTTGCAACTCCAGTATCTTCTCGGCAGTCCTCAGGGTGCGTGTTTTATAAGTTGCCAGGTCGAGTCGTCGTAGGTGGCAACCGAACCTCCACCGGAGATTCTTAGCACCCCCTGTCCCGCCGTTACCATGGTCGCCACCGTAGCCAGGAATAGCGGGGCCGCTGGGGACTGGGGGCCGTTTGTTTGCGTCGTTACTCATGGGGGGATATTTGCCATAGTTGCCACGCTTGGCGAGCGGGTTGGCAACCGCAGTTTTTTATTATATCACTGCTGTTATCAGGAAGATGCTGCTGCCCATCTCCTGCCTGTCTCCCTCTGTCGCCTCTTACGACACCCACGGGAAGATATGGGGTAGTGGATATTCTGAACCGCCACTACACGGCTAAATATATAAATAACTTTGTAAATTCATATAAATGTATAAAATTACAAAGTTACATTTGCAGCTAATGAATCAGTGTACTTGTATAAATTTTATTAGGTGTAGATAGGTACGTGGTTAGTATTCAAGAAGTAGAAGGTATCTTAAAGGTAAAAAAGTAGGACTATCTTATCTACAAAAAGAAGTGAGATGCCATCAAAAACACAACTTGTAAACAAGACCCAAGTCTCGCAACTCAGTTCTTCTACCGTAAAAAGTTGTGAGATCCATGTAATACCAAGTCGGTTAATTTATTCAGTCATTACTTAAGGGTACTTCTGTTTTAAGTTATTACGTAATTAGCTAACCTAACAAAATGTTATAGTGACCATATCAATGTTAAAAATCTTTTATGTTTTAAATATATAGATTGACTTGGCAATCGCACTAAGCGCTCTAATTTAATATAATATGTATTACTTGTGGGATACATTGCGTTTTCATGCGATGGCCGAGTCAATCTATATATTTAAAACATAAAAATATTTTTAACATCGATATGGTCACTATAAAATGTTGTTAGGTTTGCTAATTACGTAATAACTTAAAACAGAAGGACCGTTAAGTAGGGACTGAATAAATTAACCGACTTGTATTACATGGATCTCATAACTTTTTATGGTAGAAGAACTTTTTTTTTTATATAAGATAGGGTGACAAACGAGCACACAGTCCACCTGATGGTAAGTGGTTACTGTGGCCCATAGACATCCACATCTATCCTCGATTACGAATCAAAATGCAGATGCGTTGTCACCCGTGAGGACTAAGATGGAATGCCTCGTTTCCAGTAAAAAGGGTCCCCGGTTCTCTACACTCACCATACGAAATGAGTTGTGAGACTTGGTTTTTGTTTACAAGTTATGTTTTTGATGGCATTACTTTTTCAGACAACACAACAACATGCGATTGAAAGGCAGGCTACTTTATGCCTACCTGGAACAACTGAGTCATCTTCTAGGCCAAGTGTTGTTCGCATGGTGATTAATCTACTACGGATATTTAAAATTTCTTTATTACACAATTTTAACACTTAATATGTCCGATTTTAGGTATCATTAATCCCATTACCGATGGTTGAGTCTCCACCTTGTACACTACCCACAGTTGGAGATTCCGCAAGTCCTCCTCGAGCTCCTTCGGGATCAGGCAGCCACCCACAGCATCGGCCAAGAAATGCACGACGCCAATTGACTGGATCTCCGGTGCATAATCACCCACTGCCCAATACAAGTAATTATATTTTATCACATTACTAAAATTGAAGGAAACCTCAAAATTATGTTATCTATATATGTTCTTCACACCACTGTGTTCTCATTTCAAATATTAATTGAAAAAAAAACGTAAAAAATTTTAATTAGAACATCGAGCGAATATTCGTCAATAATGATTTTGTTCCACGCTTCATTGATTAGTATTACTGTTTCGTATTCGTATTTTATAAAGTAAAAAAAATTCGTATTTAATTTGACATATGTCATTACTTTACAGAATTTGATCCATGTTAGTGACACAATCGATTGGTGTAACAATACAGTGTCTTTTTTTTTTCAAAATTAGCAGGTTCGATTCCTGGCCATGAATATGGATTTTTCAAAAATCCATTGATAATGTTTTAGTTTTCATCAAAATCGGTCTCGAGGTTCCTTTGAGTCTCAAAGTTTCGGATTTTGCCATCCACGCTCACTGTGAAAATCCACCTGTATATTATATATAGGTAGGTATATTAGGTAATTTTGTAATAGATGCTAAATTAGCTTAATTAATCAGAGGTTGACATTTCGATTATTAGATCTCTAGTTTGATGTTTACCTTATGATAGTAAGCCTATGTACATTTGTATGAAAATCACAATAAAATAAGTGGGACCCACTTATGTGTATAGACCAACTTAGAAGTGAATTTATTCTTTTCAGATGTTTTATTGTGATTTTCATACAAATAAAAAAAACTTAAAAAAGTATCTAAATGGGAATAATATATTTACTGTACCATTTATTATTGGTCTGGCAACATCAAGACTTCGTCACAGTCGTCGAAGTCGTGCATCACCTCAATCTCAACGGCGATCACAATCCCTAAGTTTTTTGGATCGATTTTTGGCGATAAAAGAAGGAAATTTAGAAATAAATCGCCGAAATTCTGAGCTTTTAGAAATGCTCATGAGTAAACCAGTGCAGAGCATTGAAGATGTATTTAAATTAGTATCAGAAACTTTAAAAATATATTATTAGTTTTAGTGGTTTTTTATTATAATTTTCTTTAAATATTAAGTTGTAATAATTAGAATATAATTTTACTAGCTTTATTAAATACTTAAACTTATTGATCTTTTAAATATTAAGTGTAAATAATTTGAATACAATTTTACCAGCTTTATTAAATACTCAAACGTATTGATGTTTTGAATATTAAGTGTAAGTAATTATAATATAATTTTACTAGCTTTATTAAATCAGAAGAAAACTTGACAGCTTTATTTAAACAGACTTATTGGTCCTAGTTTGTAAAATATTATCTTAATACATAATAATTTAAAATAAACATTGTACGAGTAAAACCAGTACGCGTTTTTATCCAACAAATAATAATTTTAAACATTATATTTTTTTAAATAAAATATGGGTTTTTATTTAATCTAATGCAGGTAACCGTGCTCGCCGTAGCATTTTAATTAGTTCTTGTCGACTAGACTGCCCTATAATAGCCTCTTGAGATATTATTTCATTTCTATTCTCAGCTTGTGTATGAATGACTGTGTGGAAACGTAACTCCTCTTGACTGTCGTAGTCGTAGTCGTAGATTACAAATGTTGTGTAACACACAACATGCTACTACAATTTTGCAACCACATCAGGGTGGTGATGTAGCACTCTGTGCACCAAAAGACATCTATATCTCCCCTTTAGCCTGCCTATAGCTCTCTGTCGCTGTCGCATGGAGTTTGTTGTAGTGTGCAGCAGGTGTACCCTCTTCTACATTAGGTACCGGTACCATCAAATATGCACGTTGTGCATACCTAGAATCCCCTGCAATGACAAAAAATAAATTTTAATGTCCCATATCTTAGTATTTATTCTATCTGAATCCGGTGATTTTACACATGTGGATATTGAGATTATATTATATATTTACCAAAGTATTTTTACTGTATAGAATTTCGTGTTACAAACAAAAGGTTTTTAACCTCTCCCGTAGTATATTCTGAAAGAATAGTCTGCTTTTAAACAAGCTGTATTTGTATAGGTACTTGTAACTTATAACATGCCTATGATACTTTTTATTTTATCTACACATTATTTTTTAAATATATAATTTGTCGAGTGAAGGTAGGCCACAGATATTATTAACTAAGGAATAAAATATATACCGATTAAGACACGGGGTAACTCACCTAGTAAATGTACAGTTTCACCAGCATTCACTAAGTCCTCAAGGTGCTTTTGTATGATGCTATGATTAATAATGAAGTTATCATGTGTTGCTTCCCCATAGGTAGCGTCAACATGCAATATATTTAAGTCCGCATCAGTAATCTACAAAACAAAAATAAAATAACATTATATTTTGAGTTACCTACCATTTGTTCCAATATATACAAAAGAAATGTTCTTAGATATTATTACAAATCTTATAAATTGGATATTTCTTGCATGATTTCTTTTACGACAGTATAATCGCTCTTCATTTTATGATGCCTAGCCATGGTAACGTAGGTACCATCAATACATGTTATCACCCCAGGAATTTTATATTTCTCGAAGAATCTGTAATTTTATGTACCTATAATTAGGCAAATATTTCAAACTCATTGGTAGGTAGGTTTATCATTAAAAATATAGGTACTACAACAAAATTATAATATATATACCGACCTTTCCTATAGTTTAAGACTGTCCTATGAATTCTGTGGAAACCGTATATATTTCCTTACAACACTAGGGTGATTTAAGGCATCAACTACCTCGCAAGCACATCGGGAGACAGATGGTTGTGATACATAAGTGTGCACATTCTTTCCACAAATTCTCTGATAGCTACCGCCAAGAATGAAAGGGCACATAGTAACTGAAAAATAATTATACTTTGTAAGAAGAAAAACTTTTGGAAAATTGTAAATTAATAGTTTTATTTTTTTATAGGATAGGGTAACAATCGAGCACACAGTCCACCTGATGGTAAGTGGTTGCTGTGGCCCATAGACGTCTACATATATCCTTGATTACGAATCAAAATGCAGATGCGTGGTCACCCGTGAGGACTAAGATGGAATTCCTCGTTTCCAGTAAAAAAGGTCTCCGGTTCTCTACACTCACCATAAGAAACACATCAGCCATTAGCTACTATTTTACGCTGGTATTCTGTGAGAGCGTGGTCCTTCCCCGGTCGAGCCGACCCATTCGTGCTACAACTACACTCAGTACCGTCTTCACCATAGGGGCACACGGGGCCCGTTCCCAGGGGGCCCCCGTAACGAAAGACATCGGTCTTATTCGCTTACGATTTACAATATTTTTTTTATTTTAGAAAAATATAACCAGACAAAAATAATATAGAGTACATGGAGGCGTTATTAGTGACTTTCTGGCAACCCTGTGCAGTGATAAGCCACACATTGCCGGAAAAAGTAACATTAACAGATTTCCTAGGTAGAAAATATGTAGTTTCACATTTCGCCGCCATCTAAACGTTTTTGTCGGGCTGTACAATGTTACTTATAGCCGGGATTTTTTTTTCGGTAATCTATATATTTATATTCTATGAGATAAAAATATCCTATGCGGTTTCAAAAAGAATACACGTATTGATGTTGTTATAGAATATTACCCATTTTTACAAAGACATTAGTTAGTATATATATTTAAATCTCTTTGCTTTTTTTTGAGTAAAGTTTAGGATAGAAATATTAAAGTTTATATTTTTCTAAGTAAGTATTCACAAGGTTACATTTCATAAAGAAAAAAAATCGTGTATTTAATTTTCGATGTGTTTAATATTGGATGATTAAATCTATGAAATAAATAAATTATTATATTGAGAGAATGTGACAGAACTACTCAGTTGCAAAGTTGCAGTGGTGAGCCAAAGGAGATGAAAATCAAAAAGCGCTGGCATGATTAAATTAGATTGTGCGCTAAATTTAATTATTCCTGGTATCTTAGCAACTTGCGTTCAATTAATATGTATGGCTAGTTGGAGAAATAAAATATATTAAGAGAACATAGAACAATTCAAAACGAGGAGACTCCAACCTCACCCTTACATAGTTGAGCGTATTGAGTGACAGGTGAGGTTCCGGCGACGTGTGGTATAACCGTTACGTTGTGAATAATGAATAGAAATCATGAAAATTTCGCCTTAGTATCTCTATGAGTTTTTGTGTAGTTGTGCAAAAGTGGTGCAAATGTTTATCTGTTAAAAATAAATACACTAAATATTTCATTTTCACAACAATATTAATAAGTGAATGAATTACAGTAATCTTTTATTCAATGAATATTAGAATAGAATAGGATAAAATATAGATTATAAATAATTCTTATTAAAAGTCATTTTTACTTTCACTACTGGTTTGAAAAAACTTCTATCCTGGGAAGAATCAACAGTAAACTAAGAGAGGGCATTTAGTATTCACTTAGTATCTCTATGAGTTTTTGTGTAGTTGTGCAAAAGTGGTGCAAATGTTTATCTGTTAAAAATAAATACACTAAATATTTCATTTTCACAACAATATTAATAAGTGAATGAATTACAGTAATCTTTTATTCAATGAATATTAGAATAGAATAGGATAAAATATAGATTATAAATAATTCTTATTAAAAGTCATTTTTACTTTCACTACTGGTTTGAAAAAACTTCTATCCTGGGAAGAATCAACAGTAAACTAAGAGAGGGCATTTAGTATTCACTTAGTATCTCTATGAGTTTTTGTGTAGTTGTGCAAAAGTGGTGCAAATGTTTATCTGTTAAAAATAAATACACTAAATATTTCATTTTCACAACAATATTAATAAGTGAATGAATTACAGTAATCTTTTATTCAATGAATATTAGAATAGAATAGGATAAAATATAGATTATAAATAATTCTTATTAAAAGTCATTTTTACTTTCACTACTGGTTTGAAAAAACTTCTATCCTGGGAAGAATCAACAGTAAACTAAGAGAGGGCATTTAGTATTCACCTAAATATAAAAAAACATTTTTTTAATAATTTTACAGTCTCAAGAAGTTTAACTGATAGACACCTACGGACATGGATACCTACAACCAACTCGATGCAAAGTAAGCTATAGATGCAGTTTTACGCCTGAGGACTAAGATGAAATGCACCACGCGTGTGACAACAGCCGTGGCTATACTGCGCCAAGCAGCAGAAAGGTCTATTTTTTTTAACTTTAATGATCTAAAGAAGAAAAGAAACGCAAAGTATAAAGTAACATTGACACTGCCTGGGGATATTTCACCATTATTAGCTACCTTGTACTATTAAATATTATATGGCATAGCTTCAAAATGTCGAGAGAAACGCACACAAAGAAATAATATCAAACATGTATGCTACCACGTCATAGCAATCCGTTTTCTGTCGAAAACGGTGAAATAAAACTATCTACTTATAATATATGACGTAAAACAAAAATTACTCTTAATCTCATCCATAACTATAAAGCAGGTAAGAATGGAATCTTATGCAGAAAACTGACTAGAATAAAATACAAAAAAGTGACTAGTCAATCGCGCAGTGATCTAAGCGTCCGGTAAGCTTAATTAACAAACACCTATGTGAATATAGCAGTCATAACCATCACAGTCAAAAATTTTGTATAAACAAATAAAAATGAAACAAAAAAGTAGACAATGAAGTCGTCGTTATTTATATAACTTCTTAAAAATTCTCTACACGACTCCTCCATTACCATATTTTAAATTAAAATTTACTTAAATATCACGCGGCAATGGACTGAATTTAAATATTAGTGCTCTAAGTCACGATATTGTAAAGTTGCAGTACAACTACTGTTGTAACTTTAAATAAGTTGAAATAACCCGAAAAAATTGGAAAAACAAATTTATTTATTAAAAATGCTTCCCAAAATATGATTATTTGCGTTATGACACGTTGTGGTGGCGTAAAAGTATCTTACACCTAATTTCATATCGTGGTTGTCGTAACCGGCCACTGTAGGAAATGCTTTAAATATCTCACACTTTCCGGTAGATGGCGGTATAATCAGTCGTGAAATACCGCGACTGACAACGGACTGCAACGTCAAAAAGTTGCGACACGTCTGCTACTGCGGGCACTATCTACCTTCCAAACGTTGCAAACAAGGCATATCCTTCAAGCAACAGGAGAGGTTCATATCCAGCAGTAAACTTTACGAGCAAAAGAAGAAAATGAGGAACTTGTTGCCGTTTTTGGTTTGAATATTTAAAAATTCACAGTCTGCCATGTAGAACGATCCATTTTAACAATATTACTAGAGATTCTAATCATCCGATTCTATTATTTACTACATAACGTAAAATGTATTACTACATTCTCTTTGGAATAACAATTCATTAAAAGGGTTCGTAGTCACTGAACATAAGGATAGCAGCATGTTCTTTTGTTCTTGTGTTCTCCTTTAAAAAAACCGATCACTTTCCATGTTTTTACTTGAAATTTCTACGTTTTGTTATAGTAAAATTATAAGATAATAGAAAATGAGAGCGTATTACGTACTCTTTAAAAAAAAAATACTGTATAAACAAACGCTAAGGCACTATTGTGAACAGTTCATATTTTAAAACAGAAACAGAATTTTTTATTCATTATAGATCATAAATAATACTTATTGAAAGTCACTTTTTTAATATACCACTAGTTCGGAAAAAAAACTATGCCTTGGGAATAACCAGCAAGAAACCCAGCAAAACTTTTTTTGAAAAAAAACAGCTTTATATCATATATGTTACAATTAACAACTCATAACAAATTAGAAATAGCTTGGTAGCAATCACACTTCCCAGGGGTTATTACTATCCGTAAATTCCATAATATTACACAAAATTAGTTTAATAGAGTTTTTGAACTTTGTGCAGGTCAAATTTTGTAAATTTTCTCGTATTTTTGGTTGTAAAAGCGTATATCGCCCTAAGAATGAATTACTGACTCGGTGGAGTCGAGTTACTAGTACTACTAGCTTGTGTGTTGAATGAATATCACTTATTTTTGTAAAACTGCTTTTACTGTACTGAGAGGAAAAGTTTATACATTAATTTCTTAAAATTTTTGTCTGAGCGAGTCTTAAGGTTTTAAATCATAGATTGCTCTAACGGCCCTCTTCTCTAAAACAAATATAATCTCAGTGTTAGTCGCGTGTCCCCATAGAAAAATATCATGCGACGGTATGCTATCGAAATAGCTAAAATAAACTAGTCTAGCTGTTACAACATTGGTAAGAGTTCTTATCTTCTTTACAGAATATGCTGCAGAACTAAGTATGCTAGTTAGTTTTGATATATGGGTGCCCCATCGAGGCTTTGCGTCTGGTGTGATTCGAAGAAAAATGGTGGTATCTACACGGATCAGCTCCTCCCCATTTAAAATTTTACTAGTACTAACATGTTTGACATTCGGAGCCACGAACTTCATACTTTTAGTTTTAGTGCAATTGAAATGCAAATTATTAATAGAAAACCAATTTAGTAGTATAGATAAAGCATTATTTACTTCGTCATAATTTAGTAACTGTCGTTTGAATTTGAAAATCAATGAAGTGTGATCAGAAAATAATACTAAATCATGGTTATCCCCTACTATGTAAGGTAAGTCATTATGTATACAAGACATAAATAGGTAAAGACGATTGGGCCCCAAAGCACGCTTATTTGTACTATCGACCCGGAAGAACTCTTACTTTTAATGAAACTTAAATTCGACGCTAGGATTATATGACCTTTTATTGTAAAGTTCATATAGCCTTTGTCTATTCTTAATCCATCCAGTCCATTGATTGAATGCCTTGCATTTCGTCAAAGAGAATGTTTTAGAAGTAAAAATATAATCAAATTCATTGCAAATGAGCTTAAATAATGTTCCGTATTGTATTATTAGTCGTGGACATCGATTGGTGAAAGTCACTTTGGTTAGGATGTCGATAAATGGGAAATATCATAAAAAATAAAAATTTCTTTAATGCGGGGAAAAACTCTAGTTTTTCACTAAATAAAATGTCCACACACATAGTTTTTGAAGTCGGTTCTTACTGTAAAACAAATGCTATTTTTTTGATCCTTTAAAATGGATTTATGGTAATAGAAGATTTAAGGTATAAGTAGAATGTCATAAAAATTATAACTTCATCTTCTCGTTCTATTTTCTCACACTTAGGAGTGAGATTCTTTCAAAATTTACTTAGAACCAGTCCTAAAATATAAGTACTACTAGATACAAAAAAGAGTAATTAAAAACGGTGTTTTAGCTAACCAATGGCGTGTACCTTCTCCTTTTGAAGTCGACTAAAAACTTTACGAGAATTTAAATTCACGCACCTGCCATTCCCCTGTTGTTGGGGTTGTTCATGGGCGGCGGTAGTCACTTAAAATCAGGTGAACCGTATGCTCGTTTGTCCCCTCTTATATAAAAAAAGTGTGTAGTGTTCTCGTAAATATAAGAAATCTTTATGAGAAATCTTCAACTGGACTTAAGGCTAAAGTAATCAGCACTGAAACTTAGCAATTTATATTGTTGAATGCACGTTATCCTTTAACTTATACGTAATAAATATAGCATTAAACACTAACGAATTATTAATTTGCTGAATGAGGACAAAATAAGAAACGTGTTAAACTTGGAACCGGGTGGCAGGAAACATGCTTCAGGACGCCGATAGTTTAGGTAATTTCTTTTTACAGTGAAAATAATGGTAATTTAAAAAAATAAAAAACATAAGCCCAGATTTATAGTTAGTTTAGTTAGTATGCAAAGTTTCATGATCTTATTTAAAGTATTTTATGAATAATAGTAGTTTATTGATCAGTTTGGAGGTAACTTTGGATTTTTTCTATCAAGAAAATTTTACGGAATCATGTTTTCGTCCAAAATAGTACTTAAAATTAATCCTCAACTTTACCATTATATTTATTTCCAAATTAATGCTGCAATATTTTCGGCACAAAAGATCTTCCTAAGCCATTTAAGGTTATATTTCCTCTATCTAAAGTACAATAGTTAACCAATGTCATCGATAGATGGTGGTGCATAAAGGCAGATTGTGTTTTTCTTTCATGTAGAAAAGAAATCGCTAAGAAAATCATAAAGTGTGTCTTCGCATTACATTTATTAATTGTGTCAAAAGATTTTCAAAAAATAGGTTCGAATTAATTCAACGGCGCCTTAAAATCTCAGAAATAGTAATAAAATTATAAGTGTGTAAAATTACGTTCTATAATAATACATTTATACTTAAGACAGACTATACAAAAAAAAATATATTCCTTAAACTAAAAAATGCTAAGATTTTGATGCTAAGATTTTTCGCCAGTGGATCATATTGAGACAATAGCTGCGTGAAGCATTGTATAGATAAGAGCGTATATACGGAAATAAATAAGAATCTCTAATGTAAAAATTGGTCGCGACAACAGCGCCGCCTGGAAGCTATTAAATACTACTCGAACTATACATAGCTATAGATATTATATACTTCTTTCGCTTCTTTCAGGTTCATTAACTTCTTCATACATGCACGTCTAGGTATCCGAGTACTCTTGACCCTCCCCTCTTCGAGCAATTTGCTCACATGGTCTTCGAAAGTTAGTCTCGGTCTACCTCGACACCGTTTAATATTTACTTTCGCTCTATATATTTTCTTCACCATTCGGTCTTCACTCATTCGTTCAACGTGCCCAAACCATTGGAGTACGCCCCTATCAATTTTTGTGATAAGGTCATCTTTCAATCCTGCCATATTGCGAATCTCTTCGTTTCGCTTTCGGTCGGCTATGCTAACGCCACACATTTTATGAAGAGATCGCATCTCCACTGCATTCAACTTGCTTTTATGCTTCTTCTGGCATACCCAGGTTTCGCTGCCATATAACAAAGTCGGTACCAACACTGCGTTATGTATTGCAAGGCGTGCACTCTTCACCACGCCTTGCCTTTTGACTAATGCATTCAGGGCACCATTGACTTTGTTTCCGGCAGCGACACGCCTATCCACATCTAAATCACACCTTCCATCCCGGCTGAAAGCACTCCCCAAGTATACAATTTCATTTACCTGTTCTAGACATTCCTGATTTACCCATATTTCACATTTCGTTCTCTCTTCGTCCTTTTCAAATACCAGAACCTTAGTTTTATTAGCATTCAAACGGAGACCTTTAATTTCACATTCCTCTTTCATACACGTGACTAATGCCTGCAGTTCTGCTTCTGATGGTGCAATAAGCACTGCATCATCAGCATCATCATCATCATCATCATTACAGCCTTTCACAAGTCCACTGCTGAACATAGGCCTCCCCCAAGTAATGCCACAAAGCACGGTCCTGAGCCACCTGCATCCATCGACTTCCTGCATGTCTTACCAGGTCGTCACTCCATCTAGTGGGGGGTCGCCCTACACTACGCCTACCGGTACGAGGCTGCCACTCGAGAACCTTTCTTCCCCATCGGTTATCGGTTCTTCGAGCTATATGGCCGGCCCATTGCCACTTCAGCTTACTAATCCGTTGGGCTATGTCGGTCACTCTGGTTTTACTGCGGATATCCTCATTTCTGAGTCTATCACGCAGAGAAACTCCGAGCATAGCCCTCTCCATAGCTCGCTGAGCGACCTTAAGCGTCCTCATACGGCCAGCAGTGAAGGACCACGTCTCAGATCCATAAGTCATCACTGGCAACACGCACTGGTTGTACAATCTAGTTTTTAGAGATTGAGGTATACCTGACGAAAAGATATGTCGTAATTTTCCGAACGCTGCCCAGCCGAGTTGAATCCGTCGATTGACCTCTCGGTCGAAGTTGGACTTACCTAGTCGGACTATTTGTCCCAGGTAAACGTACTCGTCAACAACTTCGAGCATAGTGCTCCCAACAACTACCGGCATAGGTGTGACATGGACATTGAACATGATCTTTGTTTTGTCCATGTTCATCTTAAGACCTATCCGTTGGGAGGCACTATTGAGGTCATTGAGCATAGTGCTTAAGTCCTCCAGCGATTCTGCCATAAGGACTATATCGTCGGCAAATCGAAGGTGAGTGATGTACTCGCCATTGATGTCAATACCGTATCCTTTCCAGTCCAGTAGCTTGAAAACGTCTTCCAATGCAGCGGTGAAGAGTTTCGGGGATATAACGTCACCCTGTCTTACACCTCTCTGCAGTTGGATAGGTTTCGAGCTCTGGTTCTGTACTCGGATAGCCATCGTAGCCCTACTGTATAAACACTTCAGCACTTCGATATACCGACAGTCAACTTGGCACCGCTGAAGGGACTGTAGCACCGCCCAAATTTCGACGGAATCAAAGGCTTTCTCATAGTCCACATACGCCAGGCAAAGTGGCAGATTGTACTCTTCAGTCTTCTGTACAATCTGCCGCAGGGTATGTATGTGGTCTATGGTACTGAAGCCTTTTCGGAAACCGGCTTGTTCGGGAGGCTGGAAGTCGTCAAGTCTGCGTGCGAGACGATTCGTAATGACTCTCGAAAACAGCACGTAGACGCGGCTCAGAAGGGAAATCGGTCTGTAGTTCTTTAAGAGAGCGTTGTCGCCTTTCTTAAAGAACAAGACCACCGCACTTCTGCTCCACGCCTCTGGAGTAGTGCCACCATGGAGGACGGAATTGAAGAGCTTCTGAAGGACTACAAGTACCGGTGTTCCACCCGCTTTCAGAAGCTCCGCTGTAATTCCATCCTCGCCTGGGGCCCTGCCGTTTTTAAGGTGCTGGAGAGCCATTCTAATCTCGCTTAGACTGACGTCCGGGATATCATCGGAATAGTGTCGGATAAGACTTGCTCTTGGATCGTTACTCACACTTGCGTGTGGCTCCAACGATGATGTGTACAGCTGCCCATAGAACCTCTCAATCTCACTCAAAATCTCAGGTGTCCCGGAAACGATGTTGCCACACTCAGTCTTTAGCTTTGACAGTTGGCTCTTTCTGGCAGACAGATCTCTGGCAAAGACTTTGGAGCCCTGGTTCCGCTCGATCGCTTCTTTAATACGAGAAGTATTAAAGTTGCGTAAGTCTCGCCGCATGCATTTGGAGATCTGTCTGTTCAGTTGCCTGTATGCTGTCAAATCTGTTGACGATTGCAGCCTCATCTCCCGTCTAACAGCCATGAGATTAAGAGTGTGATCGGAGAGTTTTTGTGTTCTTCTGCGGCGGGTCTTGCAGAACTTAGCTCCGACCGCATGGACAGTTTGCACGAGCTTGTCGTTCATATCGTCCACTGCATTGCAATCTTCTAGGCACTGGAAGCGGTTACGTAACTCGAGCTGAAAGGTTTCGGGATTCTGGATTAGAGCACGAGGGGGACGGAGCGTTGACTTCATTAGACGAGACCTCTCCAACTTAACGTTTAGGTTCAGTGTGCCTCTAACAATTCGGTGATCGCTGCCAGTTTTCACCCTTGCGATCACTAAGACATCACTGAACAGTTGGCGTCTGGTCGTCATAATGAAGTCAATCTCATTTTTTGTCGAACCGTCGGGGCTCGACCAGGTCCACTTCCTGTGGGGCCGCTTCTGGAAGAAAGAGTTCATCATAAAGAGTCCCTCTTTCTCCATAAAGTCGGCCCCTAGCTAAAGCTGGCCCCTTCGGTTCCGTTGCCCTACTCCAAATTTCCCTACCTTCAGCACACCGCTTTCTCTTGTGCCTAGTTTTGCGTTGAAGTCTCCCATCAACACCGTGTAGTGGGTTTTGGAGGAATGTATGGCTCTGGAAATATCCTCATACATTTCCTCCACCTCCTCATCGGGGTGTGCCGAGGTTGGTGCGTAAACCTGAATGACCTTCAGCGAATACCGTTTGGTGATTCTGAGTATCAGGTACGCGACCCTCGTCGACACACTCCCAATCTTTACAACGTTGTTGACGAGAGACTTGTGGACGATAAATCCGACACCTCCTTGGGACAGATGGTCGCCCTCCCGGTGATAGAACAAGTTGCCGGACTCGAGGATTGCCGTGTCCTCCCCCTCTCTTCGGACCTCGGATAATCCAATAATATGCCAGCGCAACTTGTCTACCTCTTCTTCCAGCTCCAGTATCTTCTCGTCAGTCCTCAGGGTGCGTGCGTTATATGTTGCCAGGTCGAGTCGTCGTAGGTGGCAACCGAACCTCCACCGGAGATTCTTAGCACCCCCTGCCCCGCCGTTACCATGGTCGCCACCGTAGCCAGGAATAGCGGGGCCGCCGGGGACTGGGGGCCGTCTTTTTGTGTATTTGTTCATTGGGGGGTATTTGCCGTAGTTGCCACGCTTGGCGAGCGGGTTGGCAACCGCAGTTTTTTATTACGTCACAGTTGTCATCAGGAAGATGCTGCTGCCCATCTCCTGCCTGTCTCCCTCTGTCGCCTCTTACGACACCCACGGGAAGATATGGGGTAGTGGATATTCTTAACCGCCACTACACGGCATCATCAGCATACAGCAGACAATTAACTTTTATGTCACCCAATTTCACACCCAAATAGCTATCTTTCAGCTTCTGTAAACAGCTGTCGAGATACAGTATGAACAGCCAGGAAGACATGACACAACCCTGTTTTACGCCCGCTTGGACGCTAAACATGGGTGACAGGTCATGCCCTACCCGCACACAGGCTTTACAGTCATAGTAAAGTGACTGCACAGCCCTTAACAATCGACCATCCACACCATATCCCGGCAACAGTTCCCACATTTTCTTCCTTATAACCTTATCAAATGCTTTCTCCAGATCCACAAAAGCACAGAAAATCCTCTGGTTAACACTCAGAAGCTTCTCCGTGATCATGCGGAGAGAAAACATTTGATCCGTGCATCCTCTTCCAGGTCTGAATCCGCATTGTGCCTCCCATAAGAATCTTATTAGAAGAAATTAGAAGTTAATGAACCTGAAAGAAGCGAAAGAAGTATGTAAGGACCGTGACACTTGGCGATCTGTTCTCTCTGGCTACCCCGTTAGGGATTGTGCGTGACGATAAGTAAGTAAGTAAGTATATTATATATACCTATATATATATACATATATACACAATGCTTCACGCAGCTATTGTCTCGTATATATATATATATATATATATATATATATATATATATATATATATATATATATATATATATATATATATATATATATATATATTGTAGGCATGTCGATTCACTCTTAAAAAATCGATCTCTGAATCGATTCGAATCGAACATTCTAGAATCGATCATCGATTAAATCGAGGATTAAAAGATCGATTTTCGATTAATCGTGACATTTCCAAACATTGTTTCCAGAATTGCGATTTTTCTTGAATTGAACTTTTATATTGACTAAAACTACTTTTACGGATTTTATCGCGTTTAATTATACTTTTAATTATTTTTATTTTTGATTCCCGATGTTTCGAGTGCTTTCCAGCATCCATGGTCACGGGGGACTGAGATGACTGACGTCCCGATGTCATTGTTAAACCCGGAGTACCTTCAGCTTTTTTAATTATTGTTTATGGTCCGATCTATGCAAAATGAACTGACTATGTCCTGAGGTCTTGCAGTGATATGCTTGGGTTTAGTTTTAATTTTATTGATTATAGGTTATTTTATTGATTATAGCCTTCTTCTCTATTGAAATTAGGATGTTTTTTAATTTCAACGGCCTCACGCATAATCCTTGGTAGGAATCGGTGTTCTTTCGCGAGGATTTGTGGTCTATCAAATATGATGTAATGGTTGGGGCCGTCTAGGATATGATCGCAAACTGCAGACTTCCCGGAACGTTGATGCTTCACATAAGCTATATGTTCTTTTACGGGTGATCTAATTGATCTTTTTGTTTGTCCTATGTTATATATATTTTAGGCTAAAAAAACAACAATACTTTAACAAAAGTGCTAATTTCTACGTATATTTCTCGATAAATCGGTTTCAATCTAATAACTCAATATTTATCAAATTAAAATAATGCTACACGAAAACAATACTGGTTATTTTGTAACCCCTATACAATTCAACATTTAATATTTATTTACCGTATCTAGAACGTCGGTACTCTTATTAGTTTGTGGTATCTAGGTATTTAAAAAGTACTCTGTCAGTACTTTGTGTGTAAAGTAATAAATTCACAGGCTCAAAGCTATAATATATTAATATATATTGTGGTCTTTGTTCACAGCACAGATTAAGTTAGACCCACATTCCATAGGTAAGATTAAAATTAGAATTTTAAAAATGAAAAACAACTTTACGATATATTTGTATGCATTCATAAATATTTATATTATTCAAATATATATTGCGTTCAAATTATCAACCAAGTACGACTGGTTCTTTTTTGTCCGCCAACAGCAAATTATTAAAAAACTGTGGTATCTAACTTCTTACCCCAGCCAGTTTAGGAACTTTATCGCTAGTTCTTGAAACAGATGAATCAGTCCGATTCGAGAGGTTTTTAAATCAATTCATCGAATGATGCAGTCATCTGAATCTATCTAAAAGATCGATTATTTTACTCCAGATTTCGATTTCGAATCGATTTTTCGATTAATCGATTTTAGATCGACAAACCTAATATATTGTATATACCTTTATACTACTCCTTTCATATTGTTATTTATATTAATTATTTTGTCGATTTCTACTTACTTACTTACTTACTTATCGTCACGCACAATCCCTAACGGGGTAGCCAGAGAGAACAGATCGCCAGGTGTCACGATCCTTACATACCTCTTTCGCTTCTTTCAGGTTCATTAACTTCTTCATACATGCACGTCTAGGTATCCGAGTACTCTTGACCCTCCCCTCTTCGAGCAATTTGCTCACATGGTCTTCGAATGTTAGTCTCGGTCTACCTCGATACCTTTTAATATTTACTTTCGCTCTATATATTTTCTTCACCATTCGGTCTTCACTCATTCGTTCAACGTGTCCAAACCATTGGAGTACGCCCCTATCAATTTTTGTGATAAGGTCATCTTTCAATCCTGCCATATTGCGAATCTCTTCGTTTCGCTTTCGGTCGGCTATGGTAACGCCACACATTTTACGAAGAGATCGCATCTCCACTGCATTCAACTTGCTTTTATGCTTCTTCTGGCATACCCAGGTTTCGCTGCCATATAACAAAGTCGGTACCAACACTGCGTTATGTATTGCAAGGCGTGCACTCTTCACCACGCCTTGCCTTTTTATTAATGCATTCAGGGCACCATTGACTTTGTTTCCGGCAGCGACACGCCTATCTACATCTAAATCACATCTTCCATCCCGGCTGAAAGCACTCCCCAAGTATACAATTTCATTTACCTGTTCTAGACATTCCTGATTTACCCATATTTCACATTTCGTTCTTTCTTCGTCCTTTTCAAATACCAGAACCTTAGTTTTATTAGCATTCAAACGGAGACCTTTAATTTCACATTCCTCTTTCATACACGTGACTAATGCCTGCAGTTCTGCTTCTGATGGTGCAATAAGCACTGCATCATCAGCATACAGTAGACAATTAACTTTTATGTCACCCAATTTCACACCCAAACAGCTATCTTTCAGCTTCTGTAAACAGCTGTCGAGATACAGTATGAACAGCCAGGAAGACATGACACAACCCTGTTTTACGCCCGCTTGGACGCTAAACATGGGTGACAGGTCATGCCCTACCCGCACACAGGCTTTACAGTCATAGTAAAGTGACTGCACAGCCCTTAACAATCGACCATCCACACCATATCCCGGCAACAGTTCCCACATTTTCTTCCTTATAACCTTATCAAATGCTTTCTCCAGATCCACAAAAGCACAGAAAATCCTCTGGTTAACACTCAGAAGCTTCTCCGTGATCATGCGGAGAGAAAACATTTGATCCGTGCATCCTCTTCCAGGTCTAAATCCGCTTCGATTTCTAAATAACAATAAAAGCACTGCTTGTTACTTACGTATAGAAATCGGCATTAATACTCTCGATAAATTGAAGGAATTAGGCAAATAGAAAGATTTTCTTTTTTGCTAAGTCCTTCAATTTATCGAGCTAATGGTTAAGTTAAAACTATCAAATTCGAAACTATCTAAGTTCGAGAACTTTTGTCGATTTATTTTGGCTTCACACAAGTTAAAACATAAAAGGAATGTTTTTATCATCCTTAAAACATAGTGATTATTCTATGCTCGTTGGTTTTTTCACAAAGAATTAGGCGGAATAACTCATGCAGCAATCTAAATTTAACTATGTTTTATTTAATTTATAAATCGTAAAAGATCGAGATGTATAGCTAAAATGTAAATCAAATCAAAGATTTAAGTGGTACAATTTTTTTACCTGTATAGTCGCGGTGTGAGAACATCCACTATACCATAGCATCACATATAACCATACAAACCAGCAGATGGGTAGCAGCGTCTTCCTAATAACGACTAAAATTAAAAACTGCGGCTGCGAACTTGCTTGCCAAGCGTGGCAACACTGGCAAATATCCCCGTACGACGCTCTCTATGAGACCTATGTTCATCTTTTCTTTTCCGGAAGGGTTTGTTTTTTGGAATGGGCAGAATTTATCGCATTATTAATAATCTTATTATTCACTACGGTCGCGGAATTTTTTATAAATCGGGGAGCTCATTTTATAATAAATTTCCCCCCTTTTTTTTTTTTTTTTTTTTTGCGGATGGAAAATCATCTAATGACCCCTTTCGCTCTGGGTGGAGCGTAAGGGAGTGTCAGACTTTTACTGACTAAAAACCATCCGTGTTCCTTCAGTGCCCTTACGTTCCGGAGCCGCGGTATCTCTTTCGAACAGCCCGCAGCCCCGGCAGGCGTCGGCCCTTGTGGGCCCCTTCACGCTGCTGACAGCTCTTTGAGGCGCGCGCGTGGAACAAAACGCGCCGTCGACACGGCCTGTCGTCATTAGACGGACGGACGACGAGCTACCCATTGTTCGCCGTCCACAGGCCCGCGCCTACGGTGGCCGGGGGCCACGACGTAACGTAGCCCCCGACGCCCGGGGCGTCTCCCGCGGCGGCCGGGGAGAAGAAACTTCCCCCTGTGAGGAAATATGTGAAGGAGGCCTATGTTCAGCAGTAGACTTTTATAGGCTGTAATGGAAATTTAGTTTGTTTCGCTGCTTCGCTTGGTTCCAAATCTTTACAATGGTAAACTGCTGAAATTAGTTTTTCCTCAAAAGAATGTGCTAGACATAGATATTAACATCGGTTATGATGTAGATGAGGAGTTGTTTTATCCCACGAATTCGTTTAAAACGTAACAAAGCGACTTGCAAGAGTGGATCCGAAGTGTAGAGTGTGTCAGTGACGGTCGCATTATTCTAAAGCTCAGAGCTTTATTGCATTTTTATGACGTAAAAATAATCAATTGCTATCCTTCATCATTAGCCCGTAAATGTCTACTACAAGACATGGATCTCTCCCACTTCAGGAGTATTTGTTATAATTTTCACTGTTTGCAAACAAATTGACGATCGCAGTGCAATGCGTCTCGCATCTTTGACGCTGCTGGCCAGTTCTGGGTACGAATAACCCGTCTGGGTGCTTTATGTCTGGCTCTGACGTAACCGATTTGTTTATAACGCCATATATCAAAAGCCGTTACATTTTTCTGGCGTTTCCCATTATCGCCTCTTACTACACATCCAGGAGGTGTGACGGTGCACGTACGCACACAACAAACGAATTTTCGTTCCCTCCTTATTTTTTATAAATTAGAATAATTGTTAAACCATTTTTAGTTTCTTTGTTATATTATGTTAATGCATAAATACGCCGATTGCCACTTCAGCTCAATAATCCGTTGGGCTATGTTGGTAAATTAATAAACGACAATGAAATTCATCATACTTTTGTTAAAACTAAACTAACTTTAATGACGAAAGAATGTAAAGTGTAAAATGTAAATAACGCAATTTTTTCGAAATGTAAAAATGTAAATAAAAAATTATTAATTGCTTTTCATAAAGATACCTACATCAGAAGACACGCCTGATATGAAAAATAGCAGGTGATTATAGACATAAGATATTATTACAATTATGAAAAATTTATTTATTCACGTATTCATATGAAATATTATATCTATGCTAAATATCAATCATCTACGTTCAATAGTAATAATAGTGATCGAATTTTGCCAAATTTAGAACGGAACAACATTTATTAATGTTGCTAAATTAAAGCCCACGCGAGCGAAGCCGCGGGTAAAAAGCTAGTTTCAAATAATAATAAGTGTTTAAATTCATTTTAAACAGTTGTAATTTTGGTTTATGAGCTTGAATTGTAACTATATCTCCACCAAATTATTCATTATTTTCAGGATTATTGGTGGTGTTATATCACCAGTTTCGGTTTTCTACAGGAAACTTTCGGCGAGTGTGCACAGAAATCGCATAACTTAATTTCTCCCTTTCCCTTTCACTGTCGGGCAACCAGATAATTGGGCAGTCTCCAACTTTTCGTTGTCGACTGACCACGACACATTCGAATCAAACTGTTTACTTCATCTTTTGACATGAGTGCATCAAAAGAGTGGAGTAAGTTGACAGCATCTCTCTTTCCGTCCGATTATAATGTTGGTGTCTTCAAGGCTAGAGTTTATAGGCTTTTGCAAAGTGAGTGCTCTTTACCATCTTCGGCTGCATCTCCACTTACCATCAGGTGGAATGGTCGTAAAGCACTGACTTAGAATATTTAAAACAATTTATAATATTTTCATGTGTATAGTAAACAGAGTATTGTATTAATAAGTTCACTGTAGTTTACGGTAGCCATCGGAGTGTAATTTTAATCAAATACTAGCTTGCCAGGCAGACGTAGTTCTGCCCTTTACGACGACCTTTGTCATGTCCTATTAAAATACTTAAATTCGCAAAAAAAATTGTGGGTCACTCATGGGCAAAAAATATCCTATCTCTCAAGTTGGACCAAAATGCATACGGTGTGCAAATTTGATTAAAATCGGTTTAGTAGTTTAAGAGTCCATCGCGGACAAACAACGTGACACGTAATTTATATATATTAAGAATATTTAAGATTTATCAAATATTTATCATATTTGAATAATATTTAAGGATTTCAATAAAACGTGGATATTTATTTCTTTCAACAATATTCAATTTCTCTTACATCTGTTTTAAGAAATTTAGATAATGAAGAAGGATTCCAATTATTTCCGTAAATGTTTTTTTAATGAAACGTGTAGAATCGTTATTATGCGTCGGAATGAAGACCTGCCAGGATTGCCGTGGTACGTGGGACGTGTTCTGTATTGTAATTGTTCTCTTTGAACTCCATGTATAATACTGAAAACTTAAGTTATTATAGTTTACATAAGAATGTTAGGAAAAAAAGTAACTTTATTAATTGCTGGTGTACCTAAAGAGTGTATTTAAAAGTGGTAAATGGTTTCATCATCATAATTTTTTTAGAAAATGTATATTATTTTATGATGTATTTCCACAAGACTTTGACAACTTTTAATGGGCTATAAATAATCGAACAAAGATATTTAAGATAATAAAACATAAAGTCAAATTGTAAAACAATGTTAGAGTATATAAAATAGCCAGAATGGTGACGGTAGCCTTTGTTTAGTGCATTATCTAGGATTAAATCACTTAATATAACACTTTGTGTAAAAGAACAATTAGAATTCATGGGAAAATTGTGAGGCGAAGTAATTTCCGTCAATAAAACCGATAGAGACTTTCAATAAAAGCTATCTCGGAGGATGAGTAAGTCTCTCTCCCACAACACTGCTCACTGTTTTCGGTTTGGATATTTTACTCTATCTAAACATTTCAGATAATATGATTTAAAATCGTCAAAACATTTCATTGCATTCATATTCACATTGAAAGCACGAAAGACTAGATAATAGGGCATTAATAGATTTACTTTGATAACAAACACGAACTATGCATACAAATTATGTATTGCCGGCAAATTTTCGCAGCGTTATTGAAAATAAGTATATGTTCCGAGTTATCCCGGCTAACCACACAGTTGAAGACTTAAAGTTCCTATCAGTAATATCGAAATACATGCCTTCTATTAAGCTCAAGTGGTTATTTGTTATGATGACATGTAAATAACCATTTTTAATTTTTTGTCCGTTTTCTGTCAGTCTGGGCGAATCTTCGAAACGGCTGAACCAATTTTAATAAACCTTGTTCGTGAAGGTTAGGATAGAAAAGAAAGAAAGAATAAAGAACAATGCTAAATTTGATCTCGACTATAATTTTAAGAAATAAAACCGGCCAAGAGCGTGTCGGGCCACGCTCAGTGTAGGGTTCCGTAGTTTCCCGTCCGTCACAATAAGTGTTCCCACTTATGAGTTTAAAGGTGGGTATTCACTACGTTCGCGCTCCAGCAGCGCTCCGCGCTCCTGCACCTACTCCCGGTAGTGGGTACTGTTGTTTCCGTCCAAGTTCAAAATGATTTTCCTAGAAAGTCCTTATAAAGTTCTACTTTTCAGATTTTTTTCATATTTTCTAAACTTATGGTTCAAAAGTTAGAGGGGGGGACACATTGTTTTTTACTTTTGGAGCGATTATTTCCAAAATTATTGACATTATCAAAAAATGATTTCAGTAAACCCCTATTCATTTTTAAATACCTTTCTAACAATATATCACACGTTAGGGTTGAAATTAAAAAAAAAAATCACTTCCCACTTTACATATAGGGGGGCTACCCTAATAAAACATTTTTTT
The DNA here is from genome assembly GCA_036936625.1 of Parnassius smintheus behrii. Lineage (NCBI taxonomy): Eukaryota > Metazoa > Arthropoda > Insecta > Lepidoptera > Papilionidae > Parnassius > Parnassius smintheus. The sequence continues at coordinate 5,266,038 of JAUPFT010000029.1, forward strand.
CCAATTTTTATTTTACCACTTTGTCGGCGTGATTAATACACATATTGGTACCATCATTTTTGGGCCCACTAAAAATATTAACGTCACTTAATGGTATTACATCAAAAAAAAGATACCAAATTATAATAGTAAATGGCCTACAGATTTTTCGAAAATGTGAACGGAATCAAGAAATATGAAAAAAAATTAGTTGTTTTGATATTCGTGTTCTGATTAGAGTAATATGGGTAAAATGCGTGTACCTACTTAGTCATTTTGCAGTTTGTATAAAAAGAACACTATTTTTTCACAAAGCTGACTTAAAAAAGATACCACTAAGAACTTTATGTTTAATTTCTAAAAATTTTAGCTAATATCACGTTATAACATAGTTCTAAATAACTGTGAACCAAAACGTTATTTTATCATTGACTTCCGGTAATTCCCAGCGGCCGGCGGACGGGTACGGCGGGGCGGGGCGGCGGGGTATTACCTACATCTTTAATCTTAACGGCATTGATGTTCGTCACGCTACTGTTTTTTTGTATTTATATGCGATTTTAAGAAAATGGAATCTGCTAGATCAGCATACAATGAAAATAGAAGTGTATGTTGCAATTGTGGAGTCAGGTTTCAACGCAGTGTGCGAAGACAATTACTGGCCGAGACAACTGCTGATGTGCGCCAACTTTTATCTGTGTGGATTTCTCATGAGGTAGGTATAATATTATCTCATGGAAAGCTAATGACTGCACTATACAATCTATCTACTTACATATTATCTAGATTTAAACTTTTATGGGAAATATATATTATTTTTGTTACTCTCGATTTTATTCCAACAATATTACTATACTGCGGAAACGAAAATTACATATTTTCTTTATTAATGTATTACTTAATATTTTTATTTTTGTTGAATAATATGGGATATGGTACGATTTTTTAGAAATAATACGAAAGAAAACGATCCACAGACTCCAGGAACACATAACGATCTATACATGATTAAGTACTCAATTATTTTAAGTTTTTAAAAGTAATAATAAATATCCCTTTATATTATTAAAAAATTCATACCTTCTATAGCTATAATTTTAATCTTTCGTTATATTAAATTGATAAATGATATATTATATTGATTGAATTATTTTACATTTTGACACAAGATGACACTGCATTCTTTCCTGCTATTTACCAACTTACAGGCATAGTTCTTTGCAATGACTCCATTGACTGGCATTGACTGTAAGAAAAAAGTCTGTTGTTTCAAACTATTTGGTAGAAAAAATATAATATGGTATAAACTTGTTTGTTTAAATTGATGTAAACTGTGTTCTTGTTAAAGTAAAAGTTTAAAAATGAAAATTCACGTGGTTTTACTGCTTACAAGTGGATTAGTATGTTAATGTCTAATTGATGCAAAAAATGTTCAACCTAAGGGTTATATCGTGCACGTAAGTCAAATATTAAATACCTATTTCACATTTATGTATATAATTTGCCAATGACATTCGAAAATGCAAACTTACGAGTAAAAGTCCATGTGAGTAATATAAAAGTTTATTTTTCCTCCTAGAATTTTGTAAAATCTATAACTTATACTGAATTAACCTTTAACAAATGATAAACACTGGTCTTACTAATGTGTTAAATGTTAAAGTATTGAAGTTTTATATTATTAGTGAAATCTAATTTAAATAATAGATAAAATAAAGTCAAACAATATACACAAAAGAAGTTTTTGTGGCATGGTATGATGTATCACATGTTATGTGTGTCTAATTATCTTTTGTCAGTCAATCAGAAATCAAAGTCGAAAAAGTATATATATGTGTCAATATTTATTCTAAGAATAAAATATTATGTAAATAGAAAAATAAGTTATGTTGTGCAATGAAAAATATTTCAATCCACTGTAATATTACCGTTACAGCCAATTAAACTCCACTGCCGAACATAGGCCTCCCCCATATATTACTAATATTACACAACTCCATAATACTCTAATATTATAAAGTTTATTTATCACTATATGATATACCTGAAATACTGTAAATATTGTTAAATCATATATTATTTGAAATAAAATGTATTGTATTTCAAATAATATAGGGTTCCACATCAAACATTCACTTTCATGCCAACTTCGCTTCCCTCCTCAAAATGTACATTTATCTGAACTTAATACTTATTTACTCTTTTATTTTTAATTCCTGATTTTTTCAGTTACACCCACTTGATGAAGTTTGTTGTAACTGCCTAAGAATATTGCAAGAAAGTGTTGCATCTGCTCACTCCATTAGAAGATTTGGGTACAGGAATATTTGTACGAGGGTGGATTGAAAAGTACTCGGCCTAACCAAGAAAATAAACACATACTAAATCAGTTATATTTTTATTTTTCTACATAATCACCATTAAGTTCAATACACTTTTGCCACCTCCCCTTTCAAGCATTTAGACCGTTGAAAAAAAATGATTCTTCCTTAGAGTCAAAATATGCGTCTACAGCTGCTTTGACCTCGTCGTTTGTCGACAATCTTTGACCTCCCAAGTGCTTTTTTAGGTTAGGGAACAGAAAGAAGTCTGATGGTGCCAGATCAGGTGAATACGGCGGATGCGGTAACAGTTCAAAGCCACAGTTGTGAATTTCAGCCATTGACTGTACTGACGTGTGAACACGGGCGTTATCTTGATGAAACAGGACTTTTCTTCTGAGCATTCCTCGAAGTTTTTCTTTTATTTCCTCTCGTAAACGACGTAGTAAGGTGCAGCAGTAATCAGAGTTTATAGTCTGACCCCTTTCAAGATAATCAATCATAATCACACCTTTCGAGTCCCAGAATACTGAATCCATCACCTTATTTGCCGACAAAATCGACTTAGCCTTTTTATGGGGTGGTGAACCAGGTCTTCTCCACTGTTTTGATTGTTGTTTTGTTTCCGGTGTACAGTAATGAACCCATGTTTCGTCCATAGTAACAAAACGATTCAAAAAATCATCTGCATCGGCTTCAAATAACTCCAAACAGTCGCGTGAAATAGTCAAGCGCGTCCTTTTTTGTTCAACTGAAAGCAGTCGCGGAACCCACCTCGCAGACACCTTGTGGAAACCCAACTCGTTGACAATGATGTTTTGAGTTCGTTCATAAGAGATGCCTATAATCTCGGCTATCTCTCTAATTTTTAATCTGCGGTCTCCCATTATTAAATCAAGTACTTTTTTAATATTTTCGTCAGTAGTTGACGTCGAAGGCCTTCCAGAGCGGGGTTCATCTTTCACACTCTCTCTACCACGCTTAAATTCTGCTATCAATTTTTTGACGGATGAGTATGACAGAGCACAATCGCCTAATGTACTGACCATGTCATCATGGATGGCTTTTGATGATAGCCCCTTCTTATGGAGGTACTTAATGACGGCACGCTGCTCGATTTGCTCCATTCGCGGAAATTATGTCCGATTACTTTGTTAATAAATTTATAAAATCACAACTAATTATCGCACACGTTTCGAACTTCACACAATGAACTAGTCTGAACTGAACTAAATAATGTGGGTAGATTTGATTTTTAGAATTGAATGGATCTGTGTTAGGCCGAGTACTTTTCAATCCACCTAGGTATTCCATGTGGATCGTCAATTTTAAGAGCACACCGTACACGGATTGTGCCTATTAACTCTGAAGAGAGAGATATTATTTTGCAGTGGATACCATCACACCAGGTACTTACTTTATTTTAAAAGGCTGTACACAGATTGATGTTTGTAAAATCAGACACCTTGCATACAATTTGGCCTGATATTTATGCTCATTCAACATGGCAGTTCGCTAACAGGTTATCTTTAAGTTTACAGTCTACCAAAAGTCTACTGCTGAACATAGAACTCCCCATAGATTGTCTTATGGGGGGATATTTGCCATTAATAACCACTTTTTTATTTTTAGTTATTAGATGAATGATACTTCTTCCTTATCTTACACCCATATTTGTATGCTTTTGTACTTATTATACAAGTAATATTTTTTACCTTAAAAGACATTAGTATAAATAAAACGGGTTGGGTTTACAATTCGGTCGCCTCAATTTGAAGATTCTGTTACTGTGGGGGGCGTCAAGGGAGTTTATCTGAAGCACATACACGCGAGTTTTGCTACCGGAGCAGCATCGAAGTATTTTTATTTATTTTTTGAAAATATTGGTAAACGACTAATTAATTAAATATTCTCACGTTTTTGACGTTTCATCTGTCAATGTCATATCGATATATAGTACTAAATCGATCTAGTGAATCGATATTTCACCCTAGAGAATCAAGATCAAATCTTTTCTGTTTTGTTAAGATTTACAAAATTATTTACAATTAGTTGAAAGTACCCCAACTCGTAAAGAATGACAGTTTTTCAATTTAATCATTCAATGTTATCTGTAACTTTAAAGAACTTGGGCTTAGTGAAATATTGTTAATAATTCTAAAATAATTACTTCTTGTCTGGTATGTGATGTATTATTTATTTCTATTTAAATAAGTAGTGCCACAAAAATATTATGAGGGGAAACAATAGCATGCTAATATTTATAATTTTAAAAGACATTAAAACTATTTAGTGTTAGAAAGATTGAAATAAATAGAACAATAATAAATATTATTAATATTTATAGTAGACACTGTAAAACTATAGTTCATTTTGTTAGTTGATAAAAAAATAACTTTTTTCAGGTGGATCGTTTAGAACGAGTATGCAGTCCTTGCTGGCTGAGGGCTTCCAGAGCTGTATGGAGACAGAGACAACAAAATGAGAACAGGGATATTGAGTTACAATCCATGAATATAGAAGACATCGGTAACATCCCACAACCACCCCCTATACCTGCACCTGTAACCCCTGCCATTTCCAGAGCGGTATCAACAATTACTATGGCTAATTATAAGCGTGCTGCTTCTACTTCCCGTCACTGTATTTTTAAGTCATGTAATCATTCATCTAGATTTTTAATACCTAAACTACTTAAAGAGAGATTACTGATAGATCACTCATTTTATGTGCTACTGTGCGCTCGTATTTGTGAATACCATTTAAATGAACCCCACAATGATTGGAATAATTTATACACGAGTAATAACTGTTCAGATTTTACTGCATCTCAGATAGACAACCTTTGTTCCTTACTTAAAAGTAGTGTTACTCAAAATTATAATATTTTAAATATCATTGAACATAATTCAATATTATGCAAATATTGGTTAGGATTTACCAACTACCAATTTGAACAGTTACTAGTTGAAATTCCATCTATCAGTGAAAGAGTTAAATCACCTAAAAGAAGTCTAGCTATGTTCTTAATACAGTGTGATAGTAGTGCGTACAGGTGATAGCAATGAACGCATACCTTCTCTATTTAATGTAGCTTCATCGACTGTGTTCAATCACTTAAATATTGTAAGTCAGTGCTTTGAAGAGCAATTCATCCAACTGCATTTACGGACAAATACCTTATGCATTCAACAAGTTGCTCAATATAACTTGACAATACCAAATGGCTTGTTTGGTAATCCAGATATGGATCCTGAATTTATGCCAGCCATAGTAATATGTGATGGTACATACATTTATGTGCAAAAAAGTAGTAATTACTTATACCAGAAGCAAACATATAGTTTACATAAGTATCGTAACTTAGTTAAGCCATTTTTAATAGTGTGCTGTAATGGTTATATCCTTGATGTTTTTGGACCATATCCTGCAACAGAATCAGATGCTTCTATAATTCTTAGACTGTTCAACGATAATAGTCCACTGCAAACCTATTTTAGAGAAAACGATGTATTTATTCTTGATAGAGGTTTTAGGGATGCAATTCCATACTTGCAGCAATGTGGTTATAAGGCTTACATGCCTGAATCTAAACAAGCTGGTGAAATACAATTATCAACCATTGCTGCCAACAAGTCCAGATGTGTAACTTTGTGCAGGTGGGTGATTGAAATTGTAAATGGGAGATTTAAACGGGACATCAAATTATTTCGTCAGGAATATTTTAATACTGCATCTACTCATCTCATGATATACTTTAAAATTGCAGCTGCATTAATAAATCGATTTCATACGTTGATTCGTAATAATTTTCATGCTGTAGAGATATTGGCAATTGCTCAAGCCAAACTAAACACTCCAAATAATTTAGCCTCCTACGTAGAAATGCACAATTTAAATAGAGTGAGAGTGCGATTTGCCAGCATTAATGGTAATCTTCCAGAGCTGGATAATTTTCCTCAACTGACATTCCAGGATCTCATTCTGTTTAGTCTAGGAATTTATCAAATTAAACAAGCTCGTAGTTATTATGGGGAGCATGTCAGGGCTTCTGGAGAATATAAAATCGAGGTATACCTGCAATCTGTCCATGATTTTGGTCCAAATAGTTATCTATTGCGAGGTAGGATACAATCAAGGCACACTAGTAAAAAAACTTATTACACTTATATACTAGTTGACACCAACCCATCAATTGCTAACACTAGGGCTGCTTGCTCATACTGGGTACTGTTGCAACTGTTTGGTAGGCAGACGCACTGTTGGCTGCTGTGCACATGTCATGTCTGTTGTCTGGTTTCTATCTTGGGCACGGCATCGAGATGAGGTTGAGCTACCTGCATCTTTTTTAGATGATATATTACTTTCAAGTAATGATATTGAAAATGATGAATGATGATTATTAATATTGTATGCGTATTAATATTGTAATATAAATGATCATTTTTGCTATAGTTGTTCCAATATATATAATAACCAAAGTTTTTTGTGTTATTCTATAGGAAGATGCTGCTGCTCATCTCCTGGTATTTTTATTTTATTCTGTCGACTTTAACGACACCATACGGGACGGAACGTGATGGCAATTCACGGAAGGCCTCTGTAATATTTTACATTATATCTTTAATTTAGGAGCCATATGTTCGGCAGTGGACTGTTGTAATGACGATGAATAATGATGACTAAAAATTGTAATTTTTGTTGCTTATTTGAACTATTTCTATTTTACTGTGTGCTTTATTATCTGTTATATATTATGTTATATGTGTAATTTATAAATAAACGCCGAGCAAAGTTGAATTTATTGCTCTGGCACCCTTTTTTATCTCTTTTAATTGACAATATCCTTCTGATTTCTAATAATATCGTAAACGGGTGAAACATTATATTTTAATGATGTATGGGATTTATACTTGCTAATAGATGAATACTTTAATGAACAAAGGGCCGGCACTGCACCTGTCTGCTGTGTTATTTTTAAAAGGGGATTCATAAAACACTGACGATTTTTACCATAATTAATGCAGTGATTATACATGATCTTTGGGACTTATTACATATCAATATCGTATCATAAATAGAAATGTTACCATCAAGTTATTTTGAAAAAATCTTTTAATATGATCTTTTGATATGAAAACACGAAAAATGTTTCTACCTATGTCCGTTAGAAACCATCCAAGCGATTTTGATGAAATGTTTATGTGTGTTTGAATGGGTCTCTATATGATTCATATTCACATATGGACTCGGTAGGTGACGCTGTTGTCGAAATCCAGAAATCACCTGTGCGAAGTCGGGGCGGATCGCTAATAATAAATACAATTAAACTATACCTGTGTGTTTATTATCTTGGCACAAATAGTTCAAAACATCTTACTTCCTCACTATTTATCAGTGTGTAATAACAGATAAGCATGATATTACCTAGTCATTTTGGTATTTTAGAACCCAGTCATTTTAAGATGTATAATTAGGTATTTAATAATCAACCAAAGCATATTAAAAAAAAGTCTTGACACCGGGCCTGTCTGTCTGTCTGCATTAATAGATCTGAATTATATGTCTGAATTATATAGACTATGTTGGAAATGATGATTTACTATCTATAAATACGGTTGCATTATAACTTGTTTTTTACACAATCAGTTTAAAACATCTTTCTTACTATATAACGTGTGTTGGTAATATTGTAAATATAAATGGATATATTATACCTTAGTCATCTTGAATTTAATCATATTATTTTAACGGTAATTGGGAAGTACACTCACAATCAATATATGTAAAAAATTGTATCCATACCACATTTGTACACAGACAGGCACTATATTTTGCCGTAACTGCTAAAAATATTGAAGTACCTGAAAATGCTGAATGTACCTACAACTTGGTTTTATATGAACTATTATTCAACAGTGCACTATTTTAACTTAAAATACCGGTAAAAACCACTATAAATAGCATTTAGTTTATTTCTAGGTTATTTTAAAATTCATATTTTAATTGTTAATTTCTCGATTTTCCGTCTAGATGTGGTAAAACTAATATTACTTTTGTAATCTATAGATTATAAGGAATAAATCGACATCCATTTCATTGCGTGACGTGAAAATTTGTGGTGGGCCCATTCTCCATACAAAAATTGATTGTCTCCTTTCAGCTTTCTAGTACTATCGGTCACAGAGATTAAGCGAGGACGGACAGACGGACAGACAGACATGGCGAAACTATAAGGGTTCCTAGTTGACTACGGAACCCTAAAAATGCAGGTTTTAAAAATCGAAAAAGTAAAAAAAATATATTTTTTAATGATTTTTACCTTTTACCCCATAAATGATCATGTGGAAACAGTGTCGACTAATTTGAGCTCCACGAACATTCATGTAAGAAAAGTGCGGGTAGGTTTTCACGGCATGGTTCTTTGAACGATGTCATCCGAAGAGCTCTTGTCTCTTTAAATGTTTTCTCCGTTATACAGACATGTGGAATATATGGAGACGAAGGCAAGAAACCAGACGGTATGACATTGGTCCTTTGGAAGACAATCACACAATCACTAGTGTAGGATGCTACTTGCATAGACAATTTGGTGACCTTTCATCTCAGGGGTACCTCATTTGGAATCAGGGCGACATCAGAGGCAGCTGAACTGAGCAAGTGGCGCAAATATGGATCTCTGAGTGATGACTACACATTAGTGTCGTTTGCTGCAAATAATTATCGGTCCGTGGGATCCATGTGTGGTGAAATTCTTAACGGAATTCTATCCGCGACTGGTCGTTGTTGCTGGTGATAGGAGGGTTTGGTTCTTTTCTCGCTCAAGCGCTTAGTATAGTCATTCGGCGAGAAAGCGCTACCAACGTTCTTGGCACGATATCACGGGAAGTAGATTAAATGATAATTAAGTTATAAGTTTTGCGTATTTTTATTAACTATAGTTTAATTTTTTAATGTTATGATTATTTGATAAAGTTTCAAATAAATTTATAAGTGCTAGGTTAAAGTAATACTGCCTCTTAACGTAAAATTAAGTCTTTTATTTTTACTCTAATTCCTTAAAGACTACACAGTTTACGAGATAATCCTAAAGAACTGAGTCTGATTGTCCATACCATGCTATTTTTAAATGTTTTCGTAATTAGTATTACATTATAATAATATTGCGGATTAAATTTTTTGGTGGTTCTTCCCACAAGAGGATTCACATGTACACTTGGGAAAGAGGTGATGATAGAAGCATGATAGATTTCATAATTGTGGATGAAATATTGAGGGGCGCAGTGGTGGATACAAGGGTTTACCGAGGGTCAAACGTAGGAACGGATCATTTTTTGGTTTTATGCCGAATTAATGGTCTATTCAGGCGGTGGCGCCATCGGTCATCTGTGTCTACCACTGCGTTACAGCGTATTAGAACAGAAAGATTACAAGATGAAAGTGAGAAAAACAAGTTTAAATGTAGACTGAAAGAAAACGTAAGTGGTTTGGATGAATTATGTATGAATGAGTTAGACTTGGAGAATGTATGGCAAAATGTTAAGAAAGGTTTAGTAGATGCAGCTACCGAAGTATGTGGTGTTAGTAAAAGAAAGAATGAAAGGAAAAATAATACGTTATGGTGGGATGATGAGATACGTACGGAAGTTGAAGCAAAGAAGAGAGCATGGCTAGATTTACTAGCAACTAAGGCTGGTAATTCTAGCGGTACGAATGATGATTTTGAAAGAAAAAAGGCAGTCTTTAGACATCTAAATAAAAGAGTAAAAGAAGTAGTTGAAAGGAAAAAGCAAGAAAGAACGGATAAAAATGATAGAAGAATATCGGATAACTTCCAGGCAAATATTAAAATGTTCTGAAAACTCGTAAGAACTGCCAGGGGATGTTCAAAACAGCCTAAAATGAATGCTATAAGAGATGAGAATGGCTATATTCTGAATGATGAAGTTTTGAGTTTAAAGAGATGGAAGGAATATTTTGAAAGCATGTTTATGAGTGAGGAGACAACGTATGAACTGAATGAAATAGGAACTCCGAAAGAAGAGGAAGGAGGTAGCGAGATAAGTATAGATGAAATAATGAAAGCAATGAAAAGCATGAAATCAGGTAAGGCTGCCGGATATGATAGAGTTTCACTCGAAATGCTGAGGGCTGGAGAGGAAGTGGTGGCAGGCCTGCTGCACACCTTGTTTAATTTATGCTGGGAACTGAAACGGGTACCAGGAGACTGGTGCAAAGCCGTGATAGTCCCAGTACATAAGGGAAAAGGGTCGCAGCAGGACTGTAAAAACTACCGCGATATCAGCCTTCTTAGCATCTTGGGAAAACTGTATGCCAAGGTACTAATTGAAAGGGTCATGAAAGAAACCGATGGAAAAATTTGGGATGTGCAAGCGGGATTTAGAAAGGGAATGGGATGTACAGATCAAGTCTTCTCCATGCGCATGATCGCGGAGAAGTTTTTGGCCAAAAACCAAAAGGTTTTTTGTGCGTTCATGGACTTGGAGAAGGCCTATGACAGAGTGGATAGGAATGTGCTATGGCAAACACTGAACTCATTTGGGTTGAGCGCTGGCTTGATACAGGCATTGGAGTCTCTTTATAGGGACTCTAGTGCTTGTGTTAGGATCAACGGGGTCCACTCGGACTGGTTTGGCATCCATAAAGGTGTCAGACAGGGCTGTGTGGCTTCCCCGTGGTTGTTCAACCTATTTATGGACAGTTGTTTGCAAAATTTGAAAGTTGAAGAATGTGGATTAAGAATGGGTGAGTTAACCATCAAATGCCTTTTGTACGCCGATGATCAAGTTATTCTTGCGTCGTCGGCGGCTGAGTTGCAAATGATGGTTACATTAATGAACAGATCATTAAAAGAAAGGGGTATGAAAGTGAACGCAAGTAAGACGAAAATTATGGTTTTTGAAAGAGATGAAAGTAAAACGATATGTGAAATAAGAATAGAAGGGGAGTTGATCGAGCAAGTAGATGAGTTTGTATATTTGGGGTGCGTATTTAGCAGGGATGGGAGATATGATAAGGATATAGAACGACGAGTGAACGCAGGAAACAGAGTAAATGGGGCCCTGCACTCTATTGTGAAGAGTCAAAATGTGTCAAAAAAGGCACGTATGGCAATTCACAATGCTGTGTTGGTCCCTACTTTAACGTATGGTAGTGAAAGTTGGGTATGGCAGAAGAAGCACGAGAGTAGAATAAATGCAGTAGAAATGCGGTCGTTAAGGAGTATGTTAGGGCTGAATCTGAATGACAGGGTGAAAAATTGTGTGATAAGAGAAGAGTGTGGTTTGCAAGATGATGTTGTGACCAGGATTAAGAAAGGAATGCTTCGGTGGTTTGGTCATGTGGAAAGAATGGATGAGGAAAGAGTGACAAAGAAAATTTATGTTGCAGAAGTGAATGGCAGAGTCGGAACCCTACTTTAACGTATGGTAGTGAAAGTTGGGTATGGCAGAAGAAGCACGAGAGTAGAATAAATGCAGTAGAAATGCGGTCGTTAAGGAGTATGTTAGGGCTGAATCTGAATGACAGGGTGAAAAATTGTGTGATAAGAGAAGAGTGTGGTTTGCAAGATGATGTTGTGACCAGGATTAAGAAAGGAATGCTTCGGTGGTTTGGTCATGTGGAAAGAATGGATGAGGAAAGAGTGACAAAGAAAATTTATGTTGCAGAAGTGAATGGCAGAGTCGGAAAGGGACGTCCTAGGCGAAAATTTATCGACCAAATTGGCGATTTATTGAAAACGGGCCAAATTAGGAGTACCCTTAACCGACGAGCATGCATGCGTAGGTGTATGGATGTGAAGGAGGCGAGAGAGGTGTATCAGGATCGTGCCAAATGGAAGTCTGTAGTCTCTGCCTACCCCTCTGGGTGACAGGCGTGAGTGTTTGGTTCTTCCCAGTACAGACAGTCTTTCGGAACCAGTGGTAAAAGTATAAATTATTTTCATTGAGTATTCTTGTAATTAAATTATATTGAAAAAAAAATTCTATTCCGTTGCGGTTAAAACACATTTGGCTACTTGCCTAGAGTGGTTCGGTAATATCACGTGCTAAGTGCAGGTCGAAACAGTACCTGCCAAAATTCTTATAGTGAATTTTCTGTCGGTTCAATCATGGCGCGCTATGACTGTTTTGCATATTATGGCATGGGACGTTGTAGAGTTTGCATGCTGATAAAGATAAATAAAAAGAAAAATTTGAGAAATTTAAGTTTAACGTTTTAACATTTTACTGTTATAGTGTTCTCGGCTATCCATTAATAACTACGTTAACTGAAAAATGCATAAAACTTTAGTGAGTCAAAGTTTCTCAGCGGAATTAAACTCAACATCCAACTGCTCTTTAAATATTATAAAATTTGTGCAAAATCACTCATGATTCAGTGTTCAGACTTGAATGTGATGGATCTATTGGTATTTTATACTCAATCTTTAAGTCATAAACGTTACATTGAATAATGTTCAACGTATTCAATTTAGTAAGAAAAAATAATGCCTCTGTGCTTGTAGACAATATAAGTGCTTGTGCACAGGAAATATATATGTTGCTATCCTTCTTACAATGAAAAGGTTCATGTTCAGTAGTGCACATTTAAAAGCTGGTGAAGGAAAGAAAAATTATCGTGATGAAATGAATTGAATCTTGAACGAGTTATTCTAGTAAGGTTTGTCTAATTTATTCAGTCAAACAATTTGATTAACTAACGTGAGCTATCTTCTGTGTCCGAAAGTAGAAGTGACAACAGTTGAAGCTTGGAGTGAAGCACGTGTATTGCCAAATGTAATTTGAAACGCTCCTATCTTATAGATATACTTAATGAAATTAATATTTATAAAATATCTTCTGAGGGATTTCGTCGTCGGTCTAATTGTTCTTTTAGAGAATTATGTCCAGCAGCTGACCATAGAGAGCCATATTCTCGCTTATCTCTTAATTTATGCTGCACCTTTCATAACCACATGATCACAACAGAATATAGAATTATGATAAAAGCGAGCGCACAGTTTACATGATCGTAAGTGGATGCTATAGCCCATAGGTATTTGTAGAGCTATGATCGATTAAATTTTTGACCATTTTTATTTACAAAATGCAGTTGTCACCATAAAAACAAAAATGAAATAACTCGTTACCAGTAAGTTGCGTTGCTAAACTCTGCTTCTGTTCGCACATCAGACAAAATACACCATCATTATGCATCTATTTTAATGTGGGTGATATATGGCAGCGAGGATTTAACAGAGAAAAATGCAATGGTTTGCTGTCTGTTAAGTTATCATAAAGCTACTAGTTTATTTCAAATAAAATGCACATGATGTCAACTTATCGACATCATATAAATAAACATCAAAATTAAAAAAAAAATATTTTTCGGAATACGTGGAGAAATAAACTACCACTTTACAATTATACTACGAGGAGTTGACTGTTTAGGAGCATTTCCATGTAAATTCTTAATACACTGATAGATTTTCTGTTTAAACATATAGAGAACCAAACAATTTTTCATCAATACGTATTGCTTAAATACTATTAACATATTAGCTTTAATCTTTGTAAGAACGTAATTATTCCAAACAAGAACTATTTTATTACCATTCATGATTTATATTGTAATATTGATCCACTCGTCTGGTACTGCTCGACAAGAGTCCGGGACCACTCTCTCATAGAACACAAGGAAGTTTTCTCTCGTCTTACTACTTTCAGTATAAATTATTAACGAGTGCTTAGTCCTTGCCCCTGAGCTGACTTATTATGTTGTATAGTATTAAGTTTATAAATGAAATCCTTACTGTAAGTTTATGAATTACCAACGTCACATCAAACGCAACAATTTTGTACTTATTAATAAAGTATAATTTTATGTCATTAAACTAAATATTTGGGGTGATAAGTGACCAACGAGTAAAGCTAGTTGACCATAGTAAGTCAATAAATACCTAAAATATGACCCCAGATGAACAAGATGTAAAGGAGATGGGAAATTTATTTCATATTGCAGGATTTACTTGCGTAACATTACTTTAATCTCCACACGCAGGATATGTACCATTTATTACGTCTTAAGATATATCCATATTTTTATTACCCGAGATATATATCCTAAGCACGCAGCAGACTGTTGTAATATATGTTTCACTTTATTGAATCTCTCATCCACCTGTACCCACTTAAATTACCTGTATACTGCGAGCACACATTCTTTCATACACTTATATCATCAGTTCTTACGCACTGTCAATGCACTGTGGTAAACGAAGACTTTTGAACCTGCATTGATATTTACTATACCATTGCATGGTCCATGTGCAGGCCTCTATCACTCCTGCTACCTGCGTGAAATAATTACCTACAATCGCGACGCGCCCGGGCGAAATAACGCAGTCAGGGCTAGCGCGTTGGAGGCGATTGAATGTTAAAGTTTTTTAACGCTGTTTACGCTGTTACGCTGTAACTTTATGTAAACATTGTTGAAATAGTTTTTGTTTAGTGTTTAGTATATTTAATTATAGGATAAAGTAGTTCAAAAGTTTTGTAGAAAAATGTAATTTAAGAACTATATTTTATGTATATTACCCATTATTTAATAAATTTTAATATGGCAAAACGTCGTTCCTACTATAATTATTGCGTGGATAGACGCTAAATTACCAACAAAATATTTCAGATATATCTTTTTTATTACCGAAGGATTTTAGTAGGAAGTTATGAAACGTGAATTTATTTAATTTTTGTTGTTGGATAGGTACTTATAGCAAAAAAAATTAAGTAATAATTTATTTAATATCTACGAACTTTATTACAAAATTTAGTAGAAATTTACTTCACTATCCAAATATCTACTTACGTACATACATATACTTGCCTTTTGTATTAAAATATTTTAAGCTGTTATTTTAGCTTACAATATTTTGAGCTAAAATAACACAAAACAACGAAGTCAAAACTTTGTTTACCAACAACATTTTTAAATATGTAGAATACGATTACATTTCTGTTAGGAATCGTACTTCAAGTTTATTTGTTGTTTACACTATCTACCTTTTCCTTCCGAACTAAGCGTCGCGATTCCCGACGATTGGCCTTGCAAGTTGCATGCGTTAGGCATCGCAGAAATCACGTAGGTGCGAAAATATGGTCTGTCGATCATAGTCAGAATAGGTATTTCACCTAAGTAATCTAATTAATATTTCGCAATGTATTTTGTTACTCTTTATTGACATCCCTCCATAGCAACGGAAAGTCCACCGTAACGTGGGAAGAGGGAAATGTGCAAAGTAATACGGACACTCTCATGCAGGGATAAAGTTTTTTTATCTAATTAAAAATAATTATGTAGGCTATTAAATGTCGGCAAGCAGTCAACATTAAAAGAGTGAAACTTCTGTAGTTGTACTATTATTTATTCTGTGCTATGTACGCCGATCGTCAATTGAGCTTATGGTCCCTTCTTCCAATATTCAAAATACATTATGTGTCCTGCACACACAACTAATTATTAGTATGCCATATTTAATCGACTTCGAAAAAGGAAAGTTTCTGTGTTTCTATCGTATGATTTTATGATTGAAATTGTGCGTTTTTTTTTAAAACTACATACTGATTTTATGACCCCAGTAATGGAATGATTCATGTATAAAAATTATAAAGATTTTCGATTTTTTAGTCCTTTTTAAGAAGGGTCATTAAACGGCCCGTATTTATTTTAATAATCTTTAATAGTAGCTGTAAATAAAATCCTAAATAATTTTAAAACAAAAAAAAGCAACATACTTTTCAAACAGAATGCTCATAAACATTTCTAGCTGGAATGTTTTTACTTGGCATGCAGTTTTGGTCTTATACGGCAGATTATTTAAGTGCGTCAGAAATGTCACATAACTCGCTCTGCTTGCTTCACAAGGGACTGAGGAATGCTAGTGTGCGAACTCTGTGACTTTTAGCGTGTGCTGCTTAGTTTTTTAACAAATTTTAAATTTACTTACCGTTACCTTCACAGCCTAATAAAGTTCTGTAGGTAGGTCTACCCGTAGATTGCCTCGTAAGGGATATATTTGATACAGTTGTCACGCTTTGCAAGCGAGTTGGCGATTGCAGTTTTTGTTTTAATTTTGGTCTTTATCAGGAAGATGCTGCTACCCATGTTTTTGTTTGTTTCCCTCCGTCGCCTCTTACGACACCCATAGCATGGTATAAAGTGGTGGATAATCTTACACCGCCACCGCACGTTACTGTGATGAAGTAAAATACAAATATATAATCCTTAACGGATTTAGCATTATGATAATTTAGATAACTTTTTACGTAGCCTATTGGGCAATAAGCTAACTTACAGCAGATATAAAGCTGACTGGCTGACTGTTAAGGAAGGGGATTACAGCCAAAACCCGAAACTTTTAATGTCTTCTTGTCATTTGATTATTTGCAATTTTTTTTAAAATTTCTACGGTCAACCAAACCATCAATCTTATTGCATGAATGTTACATCAGACATGATTATATACAACGGCTCGGTAACTCAATAGAGGTAGTAGTATAGGGGTACACTTTGACATACCAATATTTCCTACGCGATTAACAGCTGTCACCATGGTCCAAACAGTTAAAAGGAACAATAGACTTGTACTTTATACAAAAAAAAAAAAAACAATATTTCATATGATTAAAACAACTTTTACGGATTTTTTCGCGTTTTATTTATTTTACTTTTAATACCCGACGTTTCGGGTGCTTTCCAGTTCCCCGTGACCATGGGTGCTCGAAAGCACCCGAAACGTCGGGTATTAAAAATAAAATAAATAAAACGCGAAAAAATCCGTAAAAGTGGTTTCAATCAATGTGCAGTGTTCGCGTAAATATAAAAAATCATAACAATATTTCATAAATGTTTAAAGCCCTGTTCGTGAGTGGTATTGGATATTCTTGCAATGATTAGCTATAATAAAGTTATTCCTTAGATTTTTATTAAATCTTAACACTCAATAACTTAAAGTGACGTAGCCTGTTATTACTATGATAGTTATTAACATGAAATTACTGCACTTACAAGCGAATATTTATAAGTCACTTAATATATAACTTAATCGAAAGGCGAACGTCCATTGCTACAGAAACTATCATCATTTTTGAATTTTCCAGGATCTGTCTTTCCATCCGATTATATTGTAGGTATCTTCAAGAAAAGAGTGAATGTGCTTATGTCCAGTTGGGTCACCGTTTAGCTGCATCACCACTTACCATCGGGTAGGATAGTCGTCAAGCACTGGCTTAAAAATTAAAAATAATCTGTGGAACTAATTGTAGCTTATTCTTATTGAAAGGTACTTTGTGACTTTTGAAATTATATTCCTGACATTTTTTTATCGCACACACAGGAAGACGCGGAATAAAGGCAGACTTTTCTTTTGGGTTTATGTATAACATTTTTTCCTTAATGTTTCGCGCAGATGTAGAGTAGCATCTGTTTCTATAGTATTATTGATCATTTTAATACTGCAATAACGCAAATAAATCTTTCCCTTCTCGACTTAGTTCTGCCAACAATGTGGTTAATGTCTGATCATTATAAAATTGCTTTAATTTGTTTAACGCAGCAAACATTAGGCGCGTTACTCACGATGTCCAATAAATAAAGGAGGTGTTTTACTTGTCAACGCTTTTCTAATTATCAATTATAGATCAAATTACTTCTATTGAGAAAATCCACGCAAGTCTATTTTGTCCTACCTATGTAGCTTTCTCCAATTTTGATCTGTTTTGTTTGTCAATTTTGATTTCTCAACACTAGAGCTATAGAGAATTCCTGCATCGTGAACCAATAAAATTGTCAAACTTTACCTTCAAAACTATTCCTATCTAATTATAACGTCATTATATAATTTATATGATACAAAGTTTGTCTTGAGACTTAAGTACTTGTAATTACTTAGTTTAAATTTTAAAAATTAAAATCAATCAGATCAAGTTATTTAATTTACTTGTTTATCTACACAGGTAAATCTCGCGACAAGCTATCATATAATTTTTGTAATGACGTGGATAAGTTTATAGTAAAATTTTAAAGGAAAAGTTTATTTATCATTTTTAGTGCATTGAAATAAAAACTAGTTTTAAAAAGGTTTTTTTTACTTTTTATTTATTTTTAACGTTTTATTTATCACTGGACATGTTTCTGAGCCTTTTCATCTCATTTAACGCATCATTTTCGCAAGGTTGTTTGCCGTTTAATTTTGAGCAGTCTAGCTCTACAATAAGGAGACCTACTAAAGATTTTACCCTACTTAAGGCCACCATGCTTTAACAGCAGAAAAAAGCTTCGAGCCTAAGTATACATATGGCATGATCAACAGTACTACCCGGCATTTTATGTACTGTGTAAGCCCAACAATATAATTGGCAGCATACTTCGTTCTGCAGTGCCATAATTATATTTTGCGGGAAATGACACAGTCTTGGGTTGAATGAGATGAAAACGGTCTTTACCGTAGTCTATATGAGTGGATAGTATGTCAGTATCAAACATTTGTATTCTAAGGAAGCAGGGTCATATGATTTCTATAAATCTAATGGCACCATTCACCAGACCTTTGATCACATCTACATTGTAACGCAAAATTACCTTGGCTCCAACGAATATTTCTAACTCCTAAAGTAGTCCCCCTGTCTTGTTTATATCGGGTGGTATAACTAGACAGGTTGCAAACCAATGCTGTTAACTCTTATCTCGCTAAATTACACAAGTCAAATTTAATCAACCGATGCTATAGATTCGAACGATTCGACCTCAATATCATAATTAGGGGCTCCAAAAACCCCAGTAAACCAAAATCTCATACGGATTGGAGTAATAGAGTTTATGATCACAATCTTGCTTACACCACTACTGTTTATTCTTATTGAGGATTATTGCGAACCTTGCAATATTTTGGGCATTTCAAAATTCACATTTAAAAGTTTTTAACCGACTTCAAAAAGGAGGAAATTTTCAATTCGGGTATATGTTTTTTGTGTGTATGTGAACAGATTTCAATAATTGTTTATTTAGTAAATAGTCTTTACATTTTGTTTTTAGGTGGTCTCATTATTTTTTATTAAAAAATGCAATTACAAGAATTTTATTAATAATTGAATCATTATCTTTCCTTCTAATTTCTCCTTCCTACTTTCATCCCTTCCTGTCGTTTTATGATCACTAGTCTGTCAATTAAGTAAATTCCGGCATGTTTATTAATTTACTTTTATATTTAAGATTTATTATTATTTATAGTGCACTCTACGCTTTAGCCGTGGTAGCTCAGTGGTTAACGCTCGCTGTAAATATAATAGAACGCGAGTAACCCGGGTTCGATCCCCGCCGGCACCAATGAAATTGTTAATTGCAATTTTAAGTGCTGATTTACCACGTGCTCGGCGGTGAAGAAAAACATCGTGAGGAAACCTGCATGTCTAAGGAATATGAAAAAAAAATATTTCGATGACATGTGAAGTTCGTCAACACGCATTTGGGCAGCGCGGCGGACACTTCCTTGCCCTAAACCCTCTCAGAAATGAGGGGAGGCCTGAGCCCAGCAGTGGGACGTATATAGGCTGTAACTTTACTTTACTTTACTATGCTTTAATTAAATTTGCACTTATTTTTATTTCTTATTAAGGTTGTCTGGAAGAAATTGCTGCATAGCAATAACACCGCCTTTTATTTTTGTGTTTGTTTTTTTCTTGTTACGTTATTTGTTTTCTTCAATAAAGGGTACTGTATTGTATTGTGTTGTGATTCACTAAAACTGAAATTACACATATTTTATGTATGAGAATACAACATTATTAACGGAAACACATTAAATTCCTTAAACGAAATAATATATATACATACATCATCATCATCATCATCATTACAGCCCTTCACAAGTCCACTGCTGAACATAGGCCTCCCCCAAGTAACGCCAAAAAGCACGGTCCTGAGCCACCTGCATCCATCGACTTCCTGCATATCTTACCAGGTCGTCACTCCATCTAGTGGGGGGTCGCCCTACACTACGCCTACCGGTACGAGGCTTCCACTCGAGAACCTTTCTTCCCCATCGGTTATCGGTTCTTCGAGCTATATGGCCGGCCCATTGCCACTTCAGCTTACTAATCCGTTGGGCTATGTCGGTCACTCTAGTTTTACTGCGGATATCCTCATTTCTGAGCCTATCACGCAGAGAAACTCCCAGCATAGCCCTCTCCATAGCTCGCTGAGCGACCTTGAGCGTCCTCATACGGCCAGCAGTGAAGGACCACGTCTCAGATCCGTAAGTCATCACTGGCAACACGCACTGGTTATACACTTTAGTTTTCAGAGATTGAGGTATACCTGACGAGAAGATGTGTCGTAATTTCCCGAACGCTGCCCAGCCGAGTTGAATCCGTCGATTGACCTCTCGGTCGAAGTTGGACTTACCTAGTCGGACTATTTGTCCCAGGTAAACGTACTCGTCAACAACTTCGAGCATAGTGCTCCCAACAACTACCGGCATAGGTGTTACATAGACATTAAACATGATCTTTGTTTTGTCCATCTTCATCTTAAGACACATGCGTTGGGAGACACCATTGAGGTCATTGAGCATAGTGCTAAGGTCCTCCAGCGATTCTGCCATAAGGACTATATCGTCGGCAAATTGAAGGTGAGTGATGTACTCGCCATTGATGTTAATACCGTATCCTTTCCAGTCCAGTAGCTTGAAAACGTCTTCCAACGCAGTGGTGAAGAGTTTCGGTGATATAACATCACCCTGTCTTACACCTCTCTGCAGTTGGATAGGTTTCGATAGGTCTGGTTCTGTACTCGGATAGCCATCGTAGCCCTACTGTACAAACACTTCAGCACTTCGATATACCGACAGTCAACTTGGCACCGCTGAATAGACTGTAGCACCGCCCAAATTTCGACGGAATCAAAGGCTTTCTCATAGTCTACATATACCAGGCAAAGTGGCAGATTGTACTCTTCGGTCTTCTGTACAATCTGCCGCAGGGTATGTATGTGGTATATGGTACTGAAGTATTTTCGGAAACTGGCTTGTTCGGGAGGCTAGAAGTCGTCAAGTCTGCGTGCGAGACGATTCGTAATGACTCTCGAAAATAGCATGTAGATGCGGCTCAGAAGGGAAATCGGTCTGTAGTTCTTTAAGAGAGCGTTGTCGCCTTTCTTAAAGAACAAAACCACCGCGCTTTTGCTCCACGCCTCCGGAGTAGTGCCGTCATGGAGGACGGAATTGAAGAGCTTCTGAAGGACTTCAAGTACCGGTGTTCCACCCGCTTTCAGAAGCTCCACTGTAATTCCATCCTCGCCCGGGGCCTTGCCGTATTTAAGGTAGTGGAGAGCCATTCTAATCTCGCTCAGACTGACGTCCGGAATATCATCGGAATAGTGTCGGATAACTTGCTCTACTTGCACTTGGATCGTTACTCACACCTGAGTGTGGCTCCAACGATGATGTATAAAGCTGCCTATAGAACCTCTCAATCTCTTTCAGAATCTCAGGTGTCCCGGAAACGATGTTGCCACACTCAGTCTTCAGCTTTGACAGTTGGCTCTTACTGGCAGACAGATCTCTGGCAAAGACTTTGGAGCCCTAGTTCTGCTCGATCGCTTCTTTAATACGAGAAGTATTAAAGTTGCGTAAGTCTCGCCGCATGCATTTGGAGATCTGTCTGTTTAGTTACCTGTATGCTGTCAAATCTGTAGAGTATTGCAGCCTCATCTACCGTCTAACAGCCATGAGATTAAGAGTGTGAACGGAGAGTTTTTGTGTTCTTCTGCTGCGGGTCTTGCAAAACTTAGCTCCGGCCGCATGGACAGTTTCCACAAGCTTGTCATTCATATCGTCCACTGCATTGCAATCTTCTAGGCACTGAAAGCGGTTACGTAACTCGAGCTGAAAGGTTTCAGGATTCTGGATTAGAGCACGAGGGGGACGGAGCGTTGACTTCATTGGACGAGCCCTCTCCAACCTAACGTTTAGGTTCAGTGTGCCTCTAACCATTCGGTGATCGCTGCCGGTTTTCACCCTTGCGATCACTGAGACATCAATGAACAGTTGGCGTCTGGTCGTCGTAATGAAGTCAATCTCATTTTTTGTCGAACCGTCGGGGCTCGACCAGGTCCACTTCCTGTGGGGCCGCTTCTGGAAGAAAGAATTCATCATAAAGAGTCCCTCTTTCTCCATAAAGCCGGCCAGCTGCTGGCCCTTTGTTTCCATTGCCCTACTCCAAATTTCCCTACCTTCAGCTCACCGCTTTCTCTTGTGCCTAGTTTTGCGTTGAAGTCTCCCATCAACACCGTGTAGTGGGTTTCGGAGGAATGTATGGCTCTGGAAATATCCTCATACATTTCTTCCACCTCCTCATCGGGATGTGCCGAGGTTGGTGCGTAAACCTGAATGACCTTCAGGGAATACCGTTTGGTGATTCTGAGTATCAGGTACGCGACCCTCGTCGACACACTCCCAATCTTTACAACGTTGTTGACGAGAGACTTGTGGACGATAAATCCGACACCTCCTTGGGACAGATGGTCGCCCTCCCGGTGATAGAACAAGTTGCCGGACTCGAGGATTACCGTGTCTTCCCCCTCTCTTCGGACCTCGGATAACCCGATAATATGCCAGCGCAACTTGTCTACCTCTTCTTGCAACTCCAGTATCTTCTCGGCAGTCCTCAGGGTGCGTGTGTTATATGTTGCCAGGTCGAGTCGTCGTAGGTGGCAACCGAACCTCCACCGGAGATTCTTAGCACAACCTTCTTATATATACATACGGTACAAGTAATTTTTCTAACTTCAAGTAACTGCCTGTAATATCGAAATTATTGTCATATATTAAAATACTATGTAAAACATGGTGTTTGCATGTATATATATATAAATAAAGTAAATATACCAGTAAAATTATGATTTACTATTTGTTTTACCAAGTCACCAGCATCCGTTGTCTTAAAATTTATTATCAATCAATAAAATCTCACAGATTGTTCATGGTGTATTGGAGCGCAGAAATGTGAAAATCTACCCTACGATGGGAGAAGCTCAATACAGAAGGAAGATTGATAGGGGGGGGGGGGGGGACTGGCTCTACATAACATTTTAGAATATGACGTAACGTTACACGTTTCTTATGGCAGTTCTCATTTTATTAAGTGACAACCTGGTAAGAAATGCAGGAAGTCGATGATGTTTCTCATTGCAATTACCCGGTCGTGTCGGATTACCGTCCTAACGGACTGTGACAGCAAGATAATATAGAGTGCAGCTATTTTTGAGCATACACTTGGCTCTATAACCATGTCCTGCGCAGATGGCTCCTTTGAGATTGACTGCCGTGACCGAAATTCGGTCTGAAGGACATTATCCTATCATCCAATTTCCTCTTGCGGCATACAATAAATATCGGAAAAATATGACAACCAAGATTTCAGAATACTCAATACATAAAATGTCAGACCTAAAATCTTCAAGTCAGTAAACGGATCAGAAATGAAGCAACGTTAGAAGTTATGGTCGAATAGTGTTATTCTTCAAAAGTCTCATACTACAAAGCTGTCGCGTTTGTTTTGGTAGTACCGTCGTAGTTACGATTTCGTTACGTTATTGGTATCTGAAATTATTTTGAATCTTTTAATAATCCTTTTATAATTGATCAGTTTTAAGTTTAAAATTTGAAAATAATTTAATGAATTAATTTGAAATTAATTTCTTTTCGTATTAGAAAAAATGTTAAATCTACTTATCATAAAGAACCTCTTACATATTGATTTTAAAGGAATGCAGGCGATTCGACATACCTAATAATTTTATTCCATAAGATGGCTTCACGTTATTACATCATAAATCTCCCTGCCAAAACAACTTGACAAGCTCTAGCCATAAAACTTTTATTTTGAATCCAATGTCCATGAAATCTGTTTTATAAATTTCTGAATTTCGTAAAATTCAGAAATTTAAAAAACAGATACTGTTTTATTCCATTACGAAGTGTTAGGGAGATGCTGAATTTTAGTTATGATACTAAGAGAAAGTATAATTACAGGTTATATGGAACTTTATCTTAGCCCACAGTGATGACAAGACATCATTTGCTTTCTGTTTGAAGTCAGTCGAAGGTGTCTATGGACCGCAGCAGTCGCACGTACATAGCATCAGAGCGTATAGCGAAAACTGTTAGATAGTTTGCTAGATTAATATCAATAACCAACTTTACAACTGAGCAGGCGATTTCCTGCTCACTACGTATGCCGAACAATTGGTTCGAACCTACAGTGGTAAGTTTTTTAATCCGTACTCAAAATCATAAGGCTAATATGAACCGTGGGCTCGAACAGAGTGTTTGGTTGTATTTACTTTTGCACTCTAGATCTACTATGGTTAAATAAAAAATACCTAAAACTATTGTGATTCAACAAATTCAAGACCTTTAATTTTACTAGCGTCAGGCAGGATTAGTCAAAATAGATGTTTGGGTCCCTTTGACACTAATTCGTGTTAGTTATTCTGTCTGTGCTCCACGCTGAGATTTGACTGAGATTTGGCTGAGATAAGGTAATGCAATTACTATTTAGTTGCGTCGCTCGACTTTGCCCTTAATCGGTTTGAGTACTGGGGCCGACTGTTGTGGTTTTGTTATAAGCGGATAACGGAGACGGACTGGCAGTGTGTTCAGAATGGATATAGAAATTAATTTACAAAGCAAAGTGATTTTTTTCTTCTTAGAAAATTTACACATGTTCATGTAAGACATTATTTACTTACTGTTTTAAAAGTGTAAATATAGTTGACACGAGCTTGTAAAAGTTTTGTCGTTTTTTTATTTTATAATCCAGGACTTAACAACAATCCTACTTGACCTGACCTATTGATAGTGAGGAATGATGAAGCCTAAGATGGTAAAGAACACTGACTTAATAAAATTATATTCACTCTTGCCTTAAATGCATTTATAAATTAACGGGATGACAGATGCTGGTAACTTATTCCACTACTTTGCTGTACACATGACTAACAATGTAGCAAATCATTTGCTTTGAATGCGTGGTAGGTCCACAACTAAAGAGTGGAGACTAGCCGTACGCCTGTTTGACCGACGGTAAAAGGAAGTAGGAGGAATTAAATTATGTAATTCCTGCGTCTGACTCTCCGAAATGCATCCTGTAAAAAACTGTAAGGCTGGGAACTTTGCCCTGTGTTTGAGACTGTTAGGATTGGTTTAAACCAGATTTGGGATACCAATGAGCACACCTTACCATGGCGTCTAAAGCTACTAGGGGGCATTTGGCATCACCAACCCATATAGCAATGCTCCATGCATGACCGATTTTTTTTCATGGGGAAATGCTTACGCATACCTGCCTCGCGGGGGCAAGAAAGGGTTATGTAGGACTCGCACTTACTAAAACCCCATGGTGTTCCACCTTCTTATTATATTGACAGGGCCACGGGAACGATTTCGCACACATGGCGGCCCTTCTTCAAGAGGACTACTCCCCGCTTCTCCTTCACAAGTAAGGTGCACCACAACACATGGCGCACCCTCCTCCGCGGCCTCAATTTTCACGTGGGCGTGGGTGATGCCGATAAGCGAATACCATGGACATAGGAAAATCAACACAGAGAAGCACTGGCCTTCCTGAATCCAGCGGCGGATCTGGTCTATGGCTCCGCCGCCAACTAAGATGCGGCTGCAGAGGATGGGGAGAGCGGTGCTTCGCAATACCGACAATCCTCTCTACCCGCAGACCACTGCATCAGTTAACGGTGCGGCCCCGTCAGAGTCGCGCAGGATAGGGCGAGTGGCGCATCGCCATACCAGTACTCCTCTCCCTCCACGACTCTACCTCGACTGCCGCGATAGGTAGAGAGGGAACCCCCCCTCGCCACAGCCCATCGACAAACACCCGAAGTGGGCTCGTCTAGCCCACTCGGAGTGGCCTCCTCGTGCCCGTCCTATACCTCGGGACAGCCATGTGGGTTCCTCTTAGTACATCGCGGGTGAATAAGCCACGGTTACTAAGCCCGCTCCCCGCCACGACAAGACGGGAGCCCGTTCGGGGGTGGCACAACCGGACTTGCGCTTCGCTTAGTTTAACCAGTTGTCCCAGCGCGAATTTGCAAGGACTCCTAGCTTCGCACATTCACTGTGTAACTATCCTATATTTTAAAACTTCACCTCTCACTTTCACGCTACTTTTCATAAGCAAAGCTAATTGTCTAAGAGACGCGTTGAATGAAAAAAATGAAAAAAGAGCTTGCAAACTTGCCATTTGAGATTTATGAAATTAAAGAAGGCTGGGAAGTAATGATCTGTTTTGTTAGCTCTTACGTATGTATGAACTCGATATACATTTTTACATAAAATCAGTGTGTGTGAGTAGATAAGAATAAATTATTAACAATATTAATATAGCCTATAATTCTAATCATGCACAAACACATATTAAATGTGTTTGTGCATGATTAGAATTTATACCTTATAATTTACTCGTATATAATTCTACATAAGAGAAGCCTCTCACACAGTACGCGTGCCTGCGTATTCAAATACTTGCTGTTTCCTGCGATTGCGTCCGCGTGATTTTTTACGCGGAACCCTAAAATAAAAATAAACCTTGTTACTCCTTATGACATCAGCTATCTGTCAGTGAAAGTCATATTCAAATCGGTTCACAGGTTTTAGCGTGATGCGTGTTTAGACTGACGTCGAGTAAGAGTTTTATAATTATTTATTTATTTATTTCTTTTTTGTACACCACAATACAGAATGCCAGCCCTTCTCAGGGCTGCAATTCTACACAGCTGCGCACCCATGCGAACGAGGGTTAGGGCGTCCCCCCAAGGCGACGCACACCAGCTCGTCCCCGTTGGTGTGGATTGCAGCGCGCAAAGCGGCGATGGGGACCGCCACCCGTCACGCACAGCCCGACACGGCGGAAGGTGGAGGACGGAGTGCAGAGTTGGCACGTGGAATGTTAGAGGAGGCATGAGAGATAAGACGAATGAGTTGATCGAAATAATGAAAGAAAGAGAATTAGATGTCGTGTGTATGTCGGAGACCAAACGGAAAGGCAGTGGTATTGAAGAGCTCCCTGGCGGGACGTTAGCTATATGGTCCGGAGTCCCGGAAAGCGAGAACGCCTGCCAAGGAGTGGGAGTGCTGCTGTCGTCCCGGTTGGTCGATCTTATGACTGAATACAAGGTTGTGAACTCAAGACTTCTCTGGGTTCGCTTCAAAATGGGACTGACGAAGTTATTCCTTTTGGCTGTTTATGCGCCGGTAGCTTCGTCGTCCAGGGCTGAGCTGGAGGAGTTTTGGGAGAATGTAAGAGAAGTTCTAGATTTGGTTAAGGGAAACGAAAGAACTGTTGTATGTGGTGATTTGAATGGATGGGTAGGCATCGCTCGACCAGGATA
Source organism: Parnassius smintheus behrii (assembly GCA_036936625.1). Lineage (NCBI taxonomy): Eukaryota > Metazoa > Arthropoda > Insecta > Lepidoptera > Papilionidae > Parnassius > Parnassius smintheus. The sequence continues at coordinate 5,293,802 of JAUPFT010000029.1, forward strand.
CGAGTCGGTGCTTGGAAAGTTTGGAGATAAAAGGGTTAATGATTCTGGCAAGCTTATACTGGCTGCATGCAAGGAAAAGGGTCTTCTTGTGACAAACACTATGTTTAATCACAGGAAGATCCATATGTACACTAGAGAAAGAAAGAATGAGAGAAGTATGATTGATTTGTTCCTGGTGGATGACCGACTGCGAAAACAGGTGATGGATACACGAGTGTTCAGGGGTGCTGACCTGGGAACGGATCATTATCTAGTAATTACTAGATTTAGGGGTTTGTTCGCGGGTTGGCGCCACCGGACGGCAGTAACAGAACCACAGTCGGTCTGTCGCATCCGAAGCTGGAAGCTTCAGGAAGCGGATACTAGGGACAAATATCACACGAGGGTAGCCGAAAAGCTTGACACCATCGATGGCAGGAAAGAATGTGTGGAGAGAACATGGCAGAACCTTAGGGATGGAATGGTAAGTGCAGCGGAAGAAGTATGTGGTAAGACAAAAAGAGGTAGTAGTAAAAGAAGAGATGCATGGTGGAATGACGAAGTGAAAGAAGCTGTAAAAAAGAAGAAAAAAGCATGGTTAGACTACTTAGCCTCTAGTAACGATGAGCATATGAGAGAGAAGATGAAAGAAAGATATAAGCTGCAGAAAGTTCATGCGAAAACATTGATTGAGGAAGTACGTGAAAGGTGTAGAATAGAAGCGGACGAGAGGTTGTCGCACAACTTTAGGGAAAACTCCAAACTCTTCTGGAAAGAGGTTGGAAGGTCCCGGAGTGGTGCGACAGCTTTAAGAATGAACAAAGTGCTTTCGAGAACCAATGACGTCCTCTCGGAAAAATCGGACGTCATGCAGCGATGGAGTGAATTTTATAGAGAATTGTATGCGTGTCATGATCTCAGTGAAGGATCCGGGGGTGACGCCGTGACTGGCACGCCAGACACGGACCTCGATGACACTGAGGTCATCAGCATGAAAGAGATTGAACGTGCGATTCGAAGTTTGAAATGTGGTAAGGCTGCGGGACTAGACAGAGTTACTGCTGAAATGGTCAAGTACGGTGGGCCTCGCGTCTGGGACAGCTTTCATCTGCTGTGCAATTTGTGCTGGCGGACGGGAGATGTCCCGGATGATTGGCGATCCGCGGTCATTGTGCCTTTATATAAAGGTAAAGGTTCACATTTTGACTGCGGGAGCTATCGGGCGATAAGCTTGACCAGTTTAGCAAGTAAAGTTTATTCGAAGATTTTGACACGCAGGATGCAAGAGAAATCGGAAAGATTCTTATGGGAGGCACAATGCGGATTTAGACCTGGAAGAGGATGCACGGATCAAATGTTTTCTCTCCGCATGATCACGGAGAAGTTTCTGAGTGTTAACCAGAGGATTTTCTGTGCTTTTGTGGATCTGGAGAAAGCATTTGATAAGGTTATAAGGAAGAAAATGTGGGAACTGTTGCCGGGATATGGTGTGGATGGTCGATTGCTAAGGGCTGTGCAGTCACTTTACTATGACTGTAAAGCCTGTGTGCGGGTAGGGCATGACCTGTCACCCATGTTTAGCGTCCAAGCGGGCGTAAAACAGGGTTGTGTCATGTCTTCCTGGCTGTTCATACTGTATCTCGACAGCTGTTTACAGAAGCTGAAAGATAGCTGTTTGGGTGTGAAATTGGGTGACATAAAAGTTAATTGTCTGCTGTATGCTGATGATGCAGTGCTTATTGCACCATCAGAAGCAGAACTGCAGGCATTAGTCACGTGTATGAAAGAGGAATGTGAAATTAAAGGTCTCCGTTTGAATGCTAATAAAACTAAGGTTCTGGTATTTGAAAAGGACGAAGAGAGAACGAAATGTGAAATATGGGTAAATCAGGAATGTCTAGAACAGGTAAATGAAATTGTATACTTGGGGAGTGCTTTCAGCCGGGATGGAAGATGTGATTCAGATGTGGATAGGCGTGTCGCTGCCGGAAACAAAGTCAATGGTGCCCTGAATGCATTAGTCAAAAGGCAAGGCGTGGTGAAGAGTGCACGCCTTGCAATACATAACGCAGTTTTGGTACCGACTTTGTTATATGGCAGCGAAACCTGGGTATGCCAGAAGAAGCATAAAAGCAAGTTGAATGCAGTGGAGATGCGATCTCTTCGTAAAATGTGTGGCGTTACCATAGCCGACCGAAAGCGAAACGAAGAGATTCGCAATATGGCAGGATTGAAAGATGACCTTATCACAAAAATTGATAGGGGCGTACTCCAATGGTTTGGGCACGTTGAACGGATGAGTGAAGACCGAATGGTGAAGAAAATATATAGAGCGAAAGTAAATATTAAAAGGTGTCGAGGTAGACCGAGACTAACTTTCGAAGACCATGTGAGCAAATTGCTCGAAGAGGGGAGGGTCAAAAGTACTCGGATACCTAGACGTGCATGTATGAAGAAGTTAATGAACCTGAAAGAAGCGAAAGAGGTATGTAAGGATCGTGACACTTGGCGATCTGTTCTCTCTGGCTACCCCGTTAGGGATTGTGCGTGACGATAAGTAAGTAAGTAAGTAAGTACAATACAGAAACATCTATATAGTTAAAACTAATTAAGGTATGTACAATAGGCGGTCTTATCACTGAAAGTGGTTTCTTCCAGACAACCTTTGCGTAGAGGAATGATGCAAACAAAGTTACAAATAGAGGGGGCGTACAAAATAATAATAAAAAAAATACAATAATACATACAAATAAAAGTAAGTGAAAGTTATAAATAAAATATCATATAATATATTAAATATGAAGAAATATGAGAACGGTAAAGTAATTTATCTAATAGCGTTCTAAATAATACGATTTAACAAGAATTTTGAAAGAGTGAAGAGATTTAGCACGACGAATATGGAGAGGTAAGGAGTTCCACAATCGCACAAGGTAGCAAATATCAGCATAGTCAAGGATAGGCAGAAGAAGAGACTGGGCGAGCGTAACTTTAGTTGCTGTGGGAAGGAAATTACGTAATCTACGTAAAGAGCTTAACGCAGCAAACATTTTTCTACTGACCTCATTAACCTGTGAGGTCGAAGACATACAGGAGTCAAGATACAACCCCAGGTTTTTAACCTTGTTACTGTAAGGGATTAGAGTGCAGTCTAGTATAATAGAGGGTAGGGAAGACCAGTCAATTTTACCAATTAATCTAGAACTACCGATGACAATGACCTGAGTTTTCTTAGGATTAATCGTTAAACCATAACATTTACTCCAATTCGAAATACAAGTCAGATCAGCGTTAATAGTGTCAACTTCTTTAGATAGATCTTCAAGAGAGGACTGAGTATAGATTTGGAGATCATCAGCATACAAGTGGTAGGAAGAGGACAAATTATGACTTATAGAGTTAATGAAAATTGCAAAAAGGAGAGGAGACAACACGCCACCTTGTGGTACATCAGCAGCTGTAGAGAATCCGGGTGGAAAAACCTCTTGCACCTGAATTCGCTGTCGGCGACCAAACAAGTAACTTCGAAACCAGTCAACTACAGTTGGAGATATGTTGAGAGAGCGTAGGATGCTTAACAAGATATCAAAATCTACAGTATTAAATGCGTTACTAAAATCAAGCAACGTGAGAATAGTAAGCTTTTGTTTCTCCATACCATACCGAATATCATCAGTGATTTGTAAAAGTGCAGTAGTCGTACTATGGCCAGGACGGAAACCGGAGTGCAAAGGGATTTAAAAGATTGAGTTTTAAAAGATAGGTGCTTAATTGATTGTGCACAAGACGTTCTAGAACTTTGGAAAAGAAAGGCAAAATAGAATAGGTCTATAATCGGAAAAACTAGAGGGATTTGACTTTTTCGGAAGAGGAACTACAAATGCGTCTTTCCAAGCTGAAGGGAAAAAAGCGGAATTCAGTGATTTATTCAGGATAGACGTGATTACAGGTAAAAGGAGATCAATGAGAGGGATGACCATTTTCCGACTAATGCAGTCACTACCAATCGAATTCGAATGGATGGACATTATGGCTCTCTTAACATCACAACTGTTAAATTGGCTAAAATTAAAAGCAGGGGTGTCCGGAGTGGGAGCTTTTGAAAGAGAATCTAAAGTAATATGTTTTGCTTTATCGTTAATGCAAGACGAAGATGAGAAATGCAAATTAAGTTGATTGAGATCAAGGTTATGGTGTGTGAGATTTTGTCGTAATTTCCCAACTCCTAAGGACTTAAGAAATTTCCAGACCCCAGCAAGATCAGGATCTTGTACTGATTCATGGATATGGCGTCGTTGTGTTTTTCTACACAGATTGTTATAATATTAATATATGGATAGATAACCGAAAATATTGACATAAAATTGAACGAGAAATTTAATTAAGCTAGCGTCAAAAGACATTCAAATGATTTTATTTCACATAGAAAAAATCAAGTACTTAATTTTTATATTATTATAATTGGCGTGCCAAAATTACTCCATTTCAATCCAATTAAAAATCAAATTAATAAAACTAAAAATGAACAATAGCGAACGCAAAGCTTGTGACCTCATTTTAATTATTCTTGGTGTCTTGGCAACTTGAGTTAAATTACAATCAAAAGCTAGCTTTAAATTAAAATAATGAAAGAAAATTGTGTACTCCAAAACAAGTATAGTAACAACTATTTGTCCAAATGTAATGTAATGTACGTAGCTTCGCCTCGTTATGAATATTGTGTCAAGATTTGGTACAAAAGTTTTACTATTTCAGGTAATTACTGTAACTCATAAACACAAACAGCTGGTTCCATTCAAATGTGTCTACAGATACTCTGTCATGCTGACTTGTCTAGACTTAGACGTAAAGCCACGCTGCCTGCATATAGTATAACACCATTAAAATTGAATAACCTTTGCGGTGGGTGTGTTGCAGCTTGGCGGCAGAAATAGTAAAGAAAATGCTTCTAGCTTACAAGGACTCCTAAAAATATCGGTAACCTAGTAGAATATATCGATGAGAATATAACTTGAACCGTGAGTGGCGATATAAGAATATTCACTACATCATGTCATCCCGTGAGTGACGTAAGAGACGACAGACGCAAACAAATCAGAAGATAGGCAGCAGCGTCTTCATAAAAGCGAATAAAAATTAAAATCTGCTCGCCAAGCGAGGCAGCTATAGCAAATACACGACGCAATTTATGGGGAAGGACTTTGTTCAGCAGTGGACTTTCATGTGCTGTAGCGTTATAAACTTAGTATGATACTAAACTAAAAAATAAAAAAATAAAAAAACAATTGCCCCGGGTTATCAATATAAAACAGTTATAACATACTCGTATACCTACTACTGATGGACTGAGGACTGAAGACGAAGAAGACTGAAGAAAATTTAGATACAAACTCTCTTACTGAAGTGTAGATAATAATTAGTCGCGGGTTCGTCGAGTTATAAAATGTGAACTTATATAAATCATCACACGTGATGCTTTATCCAAGAAAGTTAACTAATTAGACAGCAAATTTCAAATTTTGTGAAGACTGTGGCGTCGTGTCTAAGGGACTACATCCTTGAAACAGACTAATGTATACTTGAAACGTAATTCGAACACGTAGTTAGAACACAGTGTAATGAATTAACTGGACAAAATTTATCATATAATGCTTTATTATATACAAGCGATATCACATTAAGATAAAAAATACAATGCTAAGTTATTTTAAATTCTTATATTCCTTATCATTAGATTTTATTTAGAAATATGACCTAAACGATGGAAAATAAAGATGTAAAAAAATTAAAATTCCCACTTTCATAATACAAAGGAGAAAATTTCCCGGAAAAATTGAAATGGCTACACGAGCGTATGACGGCGTCTAAATAGTTACATTTAAAACTACATTCTCTATTATTCCACCGTGTAGTGGCGGCGTAAGTATAACCACTACCCCGTATCGTCCCGTGGTTGTCGTGAGAAGCGACGGACGGAAATAAATCAGGAGATCACCGTCTACCTAATAACGACTCTTGCTATATATGTTCAGCAGTGGACTTTAACAGACTACAACCGCAACGGCTATTATTCCACCTTTCGAGGTTCCTTCAAAGTAATATGAACCACGCCTGTAATATTAGATATTTTAAAACAAATATAATATTTTAGTTCTGAATGACAAACGGTGAATTTAAATTTAAAAAAAGATGCATAAATGCAGAACGTTCATTTTTAAGTCATTTAAAAATATTATTATATTTTGTGACACAGACCTAGATAGCGGCAAGTTCAGACATAATGCAACTTGAATTTGTGTAACTCAAGCTCACATGTACAGCGCAATATAACCGCGTTTGTTGTTTGCTATATTTAACTTGTTACTGCACTGTATACACGTCCTAACTTCAGACCAACAAATAAAGAAAGATAAAGCACTGCAAACATTTCAAATGACACATAAACCAAGCCAAAACCATGCTTAACTTATTTTACATACAATACGAGTACGTATCTTATTTAATTTACGACAAAAACATGGCTTAAGTGCTTACGTGTACAGCCATCTGTGAAGTTTCACGGGCTGATAAAAAAATAAAGACACACGTGAGTGCGTGTTAAGTTGTGCATGGTTTTGGCTTTACTAGAAACGTCCGTAGTGATTCGTCTATTTGTTCTTGATGGTCACAAGTTGCTAACACTCATTTTTTTAAATAATTTAGTTACTAAAGGTTAATATGCCATAATATTGCCACTTTAGAATAATAATTACTTAGTATATGTCAATACCGAAAATTGATTAAGGATATATGAAATACAGATTTCAAATTCCGATCTCCGTAGCTTATTGAATAATTTTATGTTACGAAGCCTACAAAAAGTACTACTGTTTTCCACTACTGGTTAGACGAACTAACTGTAAATTTTAGTGTTAAGATTCTGAGGTGCACGGGCTATTTGGCTATTTATCGGAAGTGGCCCGCCTTTGTTTCATTTGTCGCCATTTACGATTTTTCATTGAGTGGGTCCCAGCATCTACAGTATTACTAGTATGTTATTATTTATCAAATTAATAGTTTCCTGAAACAATTCAATTAATTATAATACCTACTAAATCTTAAACCGCTTTAAAGTTGGGCCGTATAGTGGATATCGCGTCTCTTCGCACGCTCATATAACTTAAATATGCCAATTTGTTCCCTCAATAGGCTGCAATAAGTTTTCATTAATCTTTGCTAAAATGCTTCAGATCCTGAGGTTATGCGCAGCTCATAGCAAAAAAAATCTTACTTAGAATTGAATTACAAGGTAAGTCAAACGAGCATGCGCCTTATGGTAAGTTATTACCGCCACCCATGAACTACTGCAACACCAGGGGAATTGGGTCCGGCTACTCAGCCTTTAAAAAAAAAGTAGGCTCTTTTCCTGAATGTACTTATCATAACGAGCTTTTGAACCGGAGAATATTTTTTACTACTTTTGTTTGTTTTAGTAGATTATCTGATACTTTTCTCCACTATATTGTCTTAAATAATTCAGTGGAAAACTGCAAACAAAAATAGTTAATGCACGGAAATTACATTTTGCACAAATACTTCTGACTGTCATTTGAATAAATAAACACAACTAAAAACCTATTGCTGGTTTAAGTACAAATGTGTTTTTTTTTAAAATTGAGTAGTAATCCATTATAGCGATGGTGGGTGGATGCTGTGGCCCATAGATACGTGCTTGTTTCGCCAAATACGAATCAAAATGCCGCTGTCTTATCATCCCTGAGAACTAAGATGCCTCGTTATCAGAAAAATGGAGCGTAAAATCTGTACCATAGCTTGGCTCTACCACATTCAGAACACACGGTTCACTTGGTGGTTAGAGATGCTGTCAGCCATGTACATGCCATGCATTCATCACCCATTAAGAAAAAAATCTCAATATGACATAACATGACAACTCTGAGGACTAAGATGGAATGCTAATTCATACAAAAATGAATCATTATGGTTGTCTCCCACAGGGGACACATTTATGACTCTTTATGTTGTTTTCTTTTACAGTTAACATTTAAAAATATATAGCTTAATGAATATTTTTAAACTATTAATTTTTATAATAAGACTCAATAATATTAATAAATCCGCTTAATTTATCAATAAATATTACAATTTAACACTTTTGAAAATAAAAGTGACATAAGTCAAACCTCAGGCGTTTTCGTGATGAGGAGATATTTTTAGCCGCTCCGCGAACTAATATTGAGTTGCTAGGAAATATTTAATTTAAGTCAGTGTTTTTTCAAGAATTTATTCTATATAGACGTAGTTTCTATACAGGTTTGGTGGACTTAAAGTAAAAATCTATGTAAAACACTAACGCAATGCATGGCTCCGCTGGACCACACATATTTTTTTTTATTATTTACTAAATATTTAAATCTTGCTTGATCTTTGATCTTCTGCATTTTCACTTTTGTTACAATCTCTTGTATTATACATATCTATACAAAATGCGTAAAAACACAATTACATTTCTGAACGTATGCCACGTCCTCGGCATCCCCGGCAGTTTTTCATTATGCCACGAAATTAAAACCCTAAAAATTTTAATTAAAAACAGACAAAGGCACATAATGGCTGATTTCTGTTACTTGAATTCATAAAAAAACTTAAAAAGCGTAAATCGTAAAATATTATTGAAATACTTTTTATTTTGTGTATAAAAATTAATAAATTAACTATAGATACTTTAAATAAATATCAGCCCGTGAAACTTCACAGATGGCTGCACACATATGCACTTAAGCCATGTTTTTTGTTGTAAATGAAATAAGATGCATATTGTATGTAAAATAAGTTTAGCATGGTTTTCGCTTGGTGTTTATGTCACCTGAAATGTATTGTATGCAGAGCTTTATCTGTCTTTATTTGTTGTTCTGAAGTTATTATTTGTACACAGTGCAGTAACAAGTTAAATACAATAAGAACCGCACTCTCATTGCACTGTAGATGCGAGCCCGAGTTAAACAAATCCATTTGCATTATGTCTGAACTTGTCGCTATCTAGGTCTGTGTCACAAAATATAATAATATTTTTAAGCGACTTAAAAATGAATGTTCTGTGTTTGACGTTTATTTTTTTTAATTTAAATTCACCGTTTGTCATTCACGAATAAACCGATTTAAAAAATTATTTTGTTTTAAATATCTTATACTACAGAGGTGGTTGCATATTACTTTGAAGAAACTCCGAAAAGTGGTATAATAGCCGTTGCCGTCACGTGCTATTAAAGTCCACTGCTGAACATAGGGCTCCCCAATGAATTGCTTCATAGGGTTATATTTACGAGCCAGCTTGGCAAGAGTCGTTATTAGGTAGACGGTGATCTCCTGATTTATTTCCGTCCGTCGCTTCTCACGACAACCACGGGACGATACGTGGTAGTGGTGATACTTACGCCGCCACTACACGGTGGAATAATAGAGAATGTAGTTTTAAATGTAAGTATTTAGACGCCGTCATACGCTCATGTAGCCATTTAAATTTTTCCATGAAATTTTCTTATTCGCTTTATGAAAGTGCGAATTTTAACTATTTAACTATTTTTATTCCCAATAATTAAGGTCATATTTATAAATGAAATATAATGATAATATAAGCAGTTAAAATAATTTAGCATGATAATTTTTTATCTTAATGTGATATCGCTTGTATATTATAAAGCATTGTGTGATAAATATTGTCCAATTAATACATAATATAGTGTTTGGATTACGTTTCAAGTATAAATTAGTCAGTTTTAAGGACGTAGTCTCTTAGCCACGACGCCACAGCCTTCAGAAATTTTGACATTTCTAGTCAAATTCCTTAATTAACATTCTTGGATAAAGTATCATGTGTGATGATTTATATAAGTTTATGTTTTACTTCACATAGCTTTAAATTTTTTTCTGGAACAGACTGACGACGAACCCGCGACTAATTATTATCTACATTTTAGTAAGAAAATTTGTATCTAAACTATAATACCCACATATCATATTTTATTATCTAAACGAGAATCATTTTATTTAATATTGATTTATATTACAAATATTATAATAATGAACTTAAATAAAATAATAATTGAAATTATAATATTTACGATTAGTACTAATTATATAAAAAAAGGAAACTATTATTTGTTTGTATCTAAATTTTCTTTATTTAGTCAATGAGTAGTAGGTATATGTTGTCATTGTTTTATATTGATAACCGGGGCAGGTGCAATTGTTTTCATTCGATTCAGTTTATTTTTTTGGTTTAGTATTATACTAAGTTTATAACGCTACAGCCCATGAAAGTCCACTGCTGGACAAAGTCCTTCCCCATAAATTGCGTCGTATATTTGCTATAGCTGCCTCGCTTCACGAGCAGGTGGGCACCAGCAGATTTTTATTTTTAGTCGTTTTTACGAAGACGCTGCTGCTCATCTCCTGATTTGTTTGCGTCTGTCGTCTCTGACGTCACTCACGGGATGACATGATGTAGTGAATATTCTTACATCGCCACCACACGGTTCAAGTTATATTCTCATCGATATATTCTACTAGGTTGCAGATATTTTTAGGAGTCTTGTAAGCTGGAAGCACCTTCTTTACCATTTCTGCCACCAAGCTGCAGCACACCCACCGCAAAGATCATTCAATTTTAATGGTGAGATACTGTATGTACAACCAGCGTGGCTTTACGTCTAAGTCTAGACAAGTCAGGGATGACAGAGTATCTGTAGCCACATTTGGATGGAGTCAGTTGTGTGTGTTTATGAGCTGCAGTAATAACTTACCGAAAATAGCAAAACTTTTGCAACACATCTTCACACAACATTCATAACGAGGCGAACTTACGTTTATTACATTACATTTGGACAAACAGTGTTTACACTCTCCTTGTTTTGGAGAACACAATTTCCTTTCATTATTTTATTGTAAAGCCAGTATGCTTGTAATTTAACTCAAGTTTCCAAGACACCACGAATAATTAAAATGAGGTCACAAGCTGTGTACTCGCTATTGTTCATTTTTTAGTTTTATTTATTTGGTTTTTAATTGGATTGCAATGGAGTAATTTTGGCACGTTGTTATAAATTAATTGTTGTATCATCCAATATTAATAACATTAATATTAATTACTTGATTTTTTTCTATGTGAAATGAAATCACTCGAATGTCTTTTGACGTTAGCTTTATTAAATTTGTCGTTCAATTCTATGTCAATATTTTCAGTTATCTATCTATATATTAATATAATAAAAATCTAACTCGACGTCAGTCTAAACACGCATCACGCTAAAACCTGTGAACCGATTTGGATATCACTGCCAGAAAGCTGACGTTATAAGGAGTAACTAGTACTACTTCAATTGTAGGGTTTCGCGCAAAAAAAAATTCCACGTGGGCGATGTCGCGGAGTACAGCTAGTATTTGAATAATCAAGCACACGAGTAAATTATAAAGTAGTAATATGCACATTTAATATGTGTTTGTGCATAATAAGAATTATAGGCCATATTTATGTTGTTAAAATTTATTCTTATCTACTCACACCTCACTCACAGGAGCCGTGGCAGCTCAGATGGTTAACGCTCGCTGTAAATATAACAGAACGCGAGTAACCCGGGTTCGATCACCGCCGGCACCAACGAAATTTTTAATTGTAATTTTAAGTGCTGATTTACCACGTTTTTTTTAAGAATAAGGTGATAAAAGAGCACACAGTCCACCTGATGGTAAATGGTTGCTACGGCCCATAGACATCTACATCTATCTTCCATTACAAATCAAAATGCAGATGCGTTGTCATCCGTGAGGACTGAGATGGAATGCCTCATTTCCAGTAAAAAGGATCTCCGGTTCTCTTCACTCACTATACGAAATACAGCAGCATTAAGCTACTATTTCACGCAGGTATTCTGTGAGAGCGTGGTCCTTCCCCGATCGAGCCGACCCATTCGTGCTACAACTATACTACTAATATAACTGCAGCATGGCTCTACCACGTAAAAAGTTGTGTCTACGTGCTCGGCGGTGAAGGAAAACATCGTGAGGAAACCTGTATATCGGAGGAATAAGAAAAAAAATATTTCGAAAACATGAAAAGTTCGCCAACACGCATTGGGGCAGCGCGGCGGACACTTCCTTGCCCTAAAACCCTCTCAGAAGTGAGGGGAGGCCTGTGCCCAGCGGTGGGCCGTATATAGGCTCTAATTTTACTTTTTACTTTACTTTTACTCACACACACATATGTGAAAATGTATATCGAGTTCATACATACGTAAGAGCTAACAAAACAGATTATTACGTCCCAGCCTTCATTAAATTCATAAATCTCAAATGGCAAGTTTGCAAGCTCTCAATTCAACGCGACTCTTAAACAATTAGCATCGATTATGAAAAGTAGCGTGAACGTGAGAGGTGAAGTTTTAAAATAGAGGATAGTTACACGGTGAATGTGCGAAGGTTTACCCCACATTTTACTTGAACTTACTAGTTTCTTAAAGAAGCTAGGAGTCCTTTCAAATGTGCGGCGGTACTTCACGCCGGGACAGCTGCTTAGTTTATATGAAGTGCAAGTCGTCGGTCCGGTCGTACCACCCCCGAACGGGTTCCTGCCTTGTCGTGGTGGGGGGGGGGGGGCTTAGTAGCCGTGGCTTGGTCACCCGCGGTGAACAGAGAGGAACCTACATGGCTAGCCCGAGGTGTAGGGCCAGCACGAGTTAGCCACTCGAGTGGGACTAGGCGAGCCCACTTCGGATGTGTGCCGGTGGGCTGTGACGAGAGGGGCCTCCTCTCTACCTATCGCTGCAGTCGAGGTGGAGTCGTAGAGGGAGAGGAGTATTGGTATGGCGATGCGCCACTCGCCCTATCCTCCGCGACTCAAACGGGGCCGCACCGTTGATGCGGTGGTGGTGTTGCTGCGGGGGGAGGGGAGTGTCGGTATTGAGAGGCGCCGCTCTTCCTACCCTCAGCAGCCGAATATTGGTTGGCGGCGGAGCCATAGTATTGTGTAAGTGCAAGAGACTTCTGTCATCAAGCCGACATATCCATTAAAGTTAAAAAAGTTACAGCCTATATACGTCCCACTGCTTGGCATAGGTCTCATTTCATTTTGAGAGGATTTTAGAGTAAGGAAATGTCAAATGTTCAAATGTCTTCGAAAAAAAAATTTTCTTATTTTCAGACACCCGGGTTTCCTCACGATGTTTTCTTTCACCACCGAGCACGTGGTAAATCGGCCGTAGTAGCTCACGGGCAAGGCGGTCGCTGTTTACCTCGTAGTACGCGAGCAACCTGGGTTCGATATCTCGCTGGCACTTATGATCTATTCTTAACTTTGTGAAAATCGTTAGCTACATTAATGTTAACTACACTTTCAAGTAACAAAAATAATTTTAAAGCAGAGGTAGAAATGGTACACAAAAAAGTGCATTTATGACATTAATTTCTACATTTAATTTCACATTTAGTTTTTCATTTATTGTCTGGTGGTAGGTGGCTGTTAAATTTATTATTTGAAAAGTCCCTCCTAAGAATAATGAATAATAATATCTCCCGCCGCAGTTGTATGCAGGATTATTTGTATAGCACTAATAATATTTTAATTATTAGGGGTGTAAGTACTCAGGCTTACAAAAAACCTTTACTATGAGACCAATCCTGAAATATTATAAAAATTATTTTCACAAAGACTACTTCCAACCCCTCAACAAAGTATTGAATATTTTTTTGTGTGTTCTCATATGTTGAAGTCGAGTGAGTATAAAAAAAAACAACAAAACGGACGAGAAATGCAACTTCAAAATACGTGAAAAAATACGCGCCGTATTGAGAACCTCCTCCTTTTTGAAGTCGGTTAAACACACAGTATACACTCAGTTTTAGAAATACTTTTTTGTTATTTTATCTTCCACACTCACGTGAATAAACGTACGAAAGTAACCAAAACTGAAGTCACGAATTGACAGGTCGCTGTCTTTGAAAAATATTTTTTTGATAAGCTTATATTTAATCGACATTGTTATAATTTTCAGTGACATGTGAAATATTTCTTCTATTATAATACTACTAACTCGATTATACACCAATGTTTTCACTTAAATATATACAATACTTGGTAACAAAATCCGAATAATTTTTTCCAACCTGAAGGCCGACCTCGTCTCCCTCTCAAGTTGTTCAAAGTGTACTGATGTTTTACAAAACACTGACGTCTAATGCCATTCCACAATGATGTCAAAACTAAAATTAATATTTATTTTGGTAGAATTATAAAATGACATGGGCAAAAATTGGTAACAAAGAAATTGGTTTCATTTGGGAACTTTTTACTGGACAATATTATTTAATTTAAATTCCATAAAACGATTTTGAATTGGACCAATCGCGCTAAGTAAAATGAAATTCAATCGGTTACTTCGATCAACAATACCAACTGGCGGTAAGTGGTTGATGTGGCCCATAGACATCTACATTTATCCTCGATTATGAATCAAAATGCAGATACGTTGTAACTCTTGAGGACTAAGATGGAATGCCTCGTTTCCAGTAAAAAGTGTATCCGGTTCTCTACACTCACCATACGAAACACAGCAGCATTAAGCTACTATTTCACGCTGGTATTCTGTGAGAGCGTGGTTCTTCCCCGGTCGAGCCGACCCATTCTTGCTACAACTATATTGCCAATATAATTGCAGCATATATGTATATATATATATATATATATATATATATATATATATATATATATATATATATATATATATATATATATATATATATATATATATACTTTTGTTCATATCGACTCGACTCGAAACTTTTACTCATATCGACACAGAGTGATAGATAAAAATAACAATGTAGTGGCCATTGAGGGATCATGCTAGGTGGGTGGAATACTTTTCTGTCTTAGAGTCCGTTTGGGTAGAAACCACCTTCTCACCCACCGGCGCCACCAGTTGCTGTTACTGCTGTTCCTTAGACAGCCGGTATAATTATAATCTGTGAGGAATTTCATCTCAGTCCTCAGGCTGCCTCGTTGGTCTAGTGATTTTAAAACGTGACTGCTAATCACGAAGTACCGGGTTCAAAATTCAGGTCGGGCAAAAAATATCACTCATTACGTTTTTCCGTCACGAAATCTCAGTTCTCTCATTCTTAAGAAACTATGAGAGTAAGGGGAGAGTGCACCTAGGCTTGTACATACAATTGGGCACTATAATACTGTCCTGCACCGATGGATAGTTTGTGTTGAGGGTAGCCGCCGTGACCGAAATGCAGTCCTTAGACGTGGCAACGCCTCTGCAGCCTTCCTGGGCAGGTGTTCCCTGCCTTTAAAAATAATTGTAAGGAATCGTAATGAAGAGACCGAAATTTGGCTCAACTCTTGATATATATATATATATATATATATATATATATATATATATATATATATATATATATATATATATATATATATATATGCTGCAATTATATTGGTAATATAGTTGTAGCAAGAATGGGTCGGCTCGACCGGGGAAGAACCACGCTCTCACAGAATACCAGCATGACATAGTAGCTTAATGCTGCTATGTTTCGTATGGTGAGTGTAGAGAACCGGATAACCTTTTTACTGGAAACGAGGCATTCCATCTTAGTCCTCAAGAGTGACAACGTATCTGCATTTTGATTCATAATCGAGGATAAAAATGTAGATGTCTATGGGCCACAGCAACCACTTACCGTCAGGTGGACGTTTGTGATTTGTGTTCGTTTGTGACCCTATCTTATAAAAAAAAAATTGTTTGTGTTGGTATACAATAAAGAAAAATGAATAAATAAAATACTAATTATTTTATGTTTTTGCGTATAATAGGATTTTTATTTATTTATAAGTGTTTTATGTGTGGTACATAAAAGTAATAAACTGCATATACGCTTTTTATTTTTCATATGTACTTATGTAATATAGGCGGCTGCCAAAGGTGTCAATAGCTGTATGTTACAAATAAAAATATCACTGAATTCCACATCTTTATATTCACGTACATTTCAGTGCAATCAATAAATCAAAAATCAAAATAATTATAACAGTAGCAGAAACAGAAACTTTTTTATTCAATATAGATTAAATAATACTTATTGAAAGTCACTTTATTTTATTTTACCACTGGCTAATAAAAATTAGCCAGTGGTAAAATAAAATAAATATAATTAGCTTTGTAATGGAATTACACAAACAAAGACAAAAGTTTTGGTAACAAATTATTAAAAATTATTACAAAACAAGTCTACTTCATGTGTCTATGTTCTGTTTCACAAATGTTTGCCCGTATATTGGTCAACCTTGGCAAACTATTTGTAGGGGTAATTTTTATCGGTAATTTTGTTCAAAATATGATGTTATTTGTTAGCTTAGAGCTTAAAATATCACTTATTATACATGTACTTACCGAAAGTAAGACACTCCGGCCGTTTAATTACTTTTACGGGCATTGTTCTTGCAACTTTTAAATACACATTGCGGCATTGTGAAACCTGTTTACATTGGCTGTGTTTCAAGTGAACTAAACGAAACAAGAGCTCACGTCTCATGTGCGCTGTTACGTACCGAGATGACATCTAGTTGGTATTGTTGATCGAAGATCGGTTGTCATATCGCTTGAAATCTATAACGTTCTTCACGTTCAAAAAAAGATTGGAAAATTTGCACTCGAAGTGTCTAGAACAACAATGGGTCAGCCGCTTTTCCATACATTCGAATTTCTTTATTTTGATTTGGATTTTATTTTTTTTATTTTTAGTTTTGACGTATTTTGAATATTTATACGATAAACTCATGAAGTATCATATAATGACCCTTCATGAATTTCACTTTTTTTAGCACTTGGATACATTTAAACACGAGGAATAATGTTAACTTAAAAACATCGGACAAGTAATAAAAAAGCTTCAGCGCAAATATTTTAGGAACTGCTCATCTGTTTCTTTCATTCCATCTCTCACGCTCTTTACGTACCTCTCTTTTAAATGTCTTTGGATTTTTCCTCTCTCGTGACAACTTGTGTTCCCGATCGCGTAGCGTACGCGTGCTGCTTGAACTTCGACTTCGACGAGAAATTCTACGATGATTATGTACAAAACTGCGTTGATCGCGCTCTGGACTGCGTTCTCGAGACCGCTGCAATTGTAGCTGACGCTCACCACAATCACTGTAGCTGCGGCTTCGACTGCGCCTCTCGATTCCTCGCAGATGTTGAACTCGGCCTTGAGATGCTGTCGACCACTAGTACGACACGAACTACGAGCGCGTCGAGAATTCTCCTCGACTCCTTTGTCATTCATTTTCCTAGAACTCGGAAAAAATTTTCATGTATAAAATTATAAAAACGAACAAATCTTAATTTTCAATTATTCAATGAGGGAAGGTATTTTAAAATTTATTTTATTATTGCTAATCTCAATTTTTATGTTATATATTTTCGACATAAAATGGCCTTCCGACCGAATTTCGGCTACGGCAGCCTGCCTCAACGGAGACTAGCCCTCGGCGCAGGACAGGATTATAGTGCCCAAGTGTATGCGCAAGCACAGGTGCACTCTCTATTCCCTCACTCTCATAATCCGATGGGTCGGTAAACCGACACGACCGGAGAGAGATCAGGCGCAGGACCAACGGTGTTTAAGTGCTTTCCGAGGCACGGGGGTGAGACACCGCCAACTACCTGACTCCGGGTGGCTACTGAGAATTTCTGGACGAAAAAACTCAATAATTGATTTTTTGGCCCGACCTGGGATTCGAACCCAGGACCTCATGATCAGCAGACACACTACTACAATCACTAGACCAACGAGACAGTCAGCAGTTTTCGACATATGATGTAATTGCGTCATCGCTTATGTATATAATAATAAAAAAGAAAAATCTCAATTTTCATTTATTCAATAACAGAAGGTATATACATATACATCGCTCACTAACTAAAGTATCACTTCCACCAGCTGATATAATTTAAATTAATGACGGAAATTTCTTCGCTAAAACATTTTTTTATCTCATGACCTCCAGTTGTTTTTTACTCCAAATCTGATCTTGTCTTTTTTTACAAATCGATATATATTATAAATGAAGGGAACAAAGAACTGTGATTTTATATTCTGATCCTTAAAAATGAATGAGCTGCTGCAACTTAGCATTACACCATTATACTTGTCATTTATTCATAGCCAGCCTTAAATGATATCGTGTTTGCAACACTGCAAATTTTATTGTAATTTACTAAAGAAAAATTTTGCACGACGACAATTATTCGAATAATTTTCCTTAACTTTACACGACATTTGTAGTGGCATGGCGGTTGGTCAATTTAATAACATTCCTTAGTAGTGTTGAAGTATGAGTTTAAATCTAGTCGTCTTGTGTGTAAGTGCAGTACCATTCCCTGCAGTACGGCATTTGCGTAAATTATATTACTTATTACCACCACTGATGTATTTATGTTCACACTAAGCTTTGTACATCATGATGAAAATTTTAAACAAAAGCTTTCAGGTAGTCACAAAGTTTATCATGTTGTAATAAACTTATAAACAGCTTGACTTTAAATACAGTGAAGTTAAAGTTATAACATATGAAGGTAACGATGGTAGCATTCGTTGTCTATGACATCAAAGAAGTTGGAGATGATATTCTACGATCCTTAACTCCATAGAAAATAATAATAATGAAATCAACGCTAAGTCACGAGACCGTCGCGTGACTCAATGTTAATATTTGTTGTTTCCATTCATTTCAATATTTTAAAGCGTTAACAATCGTAAAAAGTATACCATTTCAATCCCACAGGACGTTCAACACCTCACCCCCCACCCCACCCCGTAACCATGAGTACCCCGTAACCTTGTGCTTTGTAGCACAAGGAACATCGGGAATCAAAAGGTTAAATTAAAGACGATAAAATCCGTAAAAATTAGTTTCATTTAATGTGTAGTGTTATATTTCTTAAGTTTAATACACTCTCAACAGGGTGTTGTAATACGTACATTTACGTTTACGTACATTTTACTTGACTCTTGGCCGTGTTGCCAAAAATGTCTAAGTCTGAAAAAAGCTCTTACTAAATAACTTTCATTAAACTTTAATTTTTATTTAGCGACAATAGCTTAATTGTAGGGTGCTAACAGCGAATTCAAAAGGTCGTGGGTTTCTAATCCGCTATTCGACTTTTGTCTAAACCATTTCAACACAACACAAGCATTTCTAGCTTGCCAGGAGTGTTTAAAGGAAATATGAGTAACTAGTTGACCCACGCAACTTCGTCTACGTCACATAAGATGGAGAGAGTGGGTTGTATGCACTTACAATACAATTCAAAAGAAGCTGAAGCTTTCTTTTTTTTATCCACGAATTACTTGAGAACTATTAATAAAATTTAGTAATATGTGGTAGTAATTAGTGCTAATTTAAAATAAAGCGGATGGAACCAGAAGAAACATTGCTTATATGTCTGTAATGGGCAAAATTTATTGGTTAATTTGAAGATTTGTTTTGATTTTTTTTATTATCTTCGTTAAGAATATAAAATAGGCTATTTCAGGTACATCACGCTATGATCCGTAAGACATTAGTAAAGGATGTCACGGGAATGGGAATAATAAAGAAATATTAGGTAAGTATTTAAAATTCGTGTTTGGTTAAATGCGACGTATATATGTTGCATATAACTTACCAGTAGTTTGTTTCTAATATTGAGAAAGACGCTTCAGCTAAAGCTTTGTGATCCATCTAATGGCCTGGAGCGCCGCCAGCCGTAGCAATAATTCTACGCTTGGCTTGTTGTATACAATTACTTTCATTAGTTAGTTGCTTAAATTTCATCCAAAATTGTTGACTATAACGTTTACTTTTTCTACCACGGACATATTAAATTCTTATTTGTATGGGGAACATTAACATCCCCATACGAACGCCGAAAAACACGGTCCTGGTCCACCTGTATTCATCGATTTCCAGCATTTCTTACCAGGTCGTTACTTCATATAGTGAGAGGCTGCCCACACTTCACCTACCGGCACGAGGCTGCCTCAACTCAAGAACCTTTCACCAGCCTCGGTTACTCTTCAAGCTATATTGCCGGCCCCCTGCCACTTGACCTTACTTATTCGTTAAGCTATGTTAGTTACTCTGGTTCAACTGGGGATATCCTAATTTCTAAGTTTAGCATGCAGACAAACCCTCTAGCGTAGCTCTTCAAATAGCTCGCTGAGCGACCTTTAGCTTTCTCATACGTCAAGCCGTGAAGGACCACGTCCCAGATTAATGAGTAATGACTTAAAGTTCTGAGATTTTCAACATGCGCTGTTTCTGCGCTGTTACAATCTTGTTTTTAAGTTTAGAGATATGCCTGACGACAAGATCCGTCATAATCTCCCGAACGCTGTTCAGCCGAGTTGATTCCGTCGATTGGCCTCTCGGTCGAAGTTGGACTTACCTACTCGGGCTTTTATCCTAAGCATACTCGTCAAAAATTTCTAGCTTAGTGCTCGCAACAACTACCGACATAGATATGATATGGACGTTACACATGATCTTTGTTAATGATGATGATGATCAACAAAGATGATGACATCTAGTTAAGCTTAGAACAAAAGCATAAATTTCATTAGTCGTAAAAGCAGTTAAAGATAATTCAAGAAAATATATTCTAAGGCAGGTGATGAATCACCAATTTTCAGCAAACTACACTTTTATTGTATCCAAACTTTTGACATAATCTGTGTTTTTTTCATTTGACAACTTCATTTATTATACGTTGTAGGGAACAAAGCGTCTCATCTCTCTCATTTCATTTCTGAGAAGGTAACGAAGCAGGAAAAGCATGTCCCACAGTGTAACTGTTCCATAGCGAACTGTCGAAATTCTGATGTCATCAAAACATTTTCATCATTATTCACTGCCAGTCATGTACGAAATCTGCGCGTAAAATTATAATCTCAATTTCAGTCATACCAGCAGGCAGTAAATTTGATTTGCTTGTGTACTGGAATTCACATATTGCATTCGTATTATGATGAAAATAATATTTATTTTATAAAATTAAGATTTGAGACAGTTAAACATTTAACATTTAGGTTGTACTAAGCAAAACTAAGCAGACTCTGGTTAAAAAAAGAAAAATATTTCTGGATTTCATTTGCTTTGCAAAAACGGGTTTTCCTAACATAGAAGTGCTTTTACTCTCTTTTACGGTTCTTTGTTTTCTCACGGTTAATTGAACCTGTAGAGCTTTTTGATTGACCGAATAGGAAAAAGCAGATATATTCAGACTTTGCTACAAGATTTTTGCATGTACAAAATTAGTAAATTTAAAGCACGGAGTAAGTGACCTGACGTCAAGAGGCTGATAATATTAAGAGTGTGGTGTGCGAAATTTATTTATTACTCCCGCCTACCATTACCACTACCACCTCATTAAAGTTCACTGCAAAACATAGACCTCCCCTACAGATTGCCTCAAAGCCGAGATATTTGCAATAGTTGTTACGCTCGGCCACTGGAGTGTCGAAAGCATTTTTATGTTTTTATTCAGCTATTATAGGGAAGATGTTTCTGCCTCTGCTTCTCGTTTAGTTTTCCTCTGTATCCTCTTACATTATAGAGGAATGGATTTGATTACATGCTGCCACGCGGTTCATGATGCTGCCAAGAAATGTTTCAGATTTGTGAATTTTACAACGTAATAACAAAGAATAATTATTACAAAAATTAACCCAGCTTCAATAGAACGGAAGAATTACTGTAATCATCGTGTTTAGCAGGCAAATTGACGATCGCCATTAACTAAGAGACACGCTATACGTTACCATTTTCAGAATCGCCGATCGTTTCTCTAAAAGCTGTACCTATTACTATGTACGCTGATAGTATGTATACATTTTATGCAAACAGATCAAACAATTGCCAAACTAAATATTAAACAGGTACAAGAAAAGGATGCATTCTGAAAGTTTTTGTTGTAACAGTAGAATTATAATAGCTTAAGCAGTGTGTTCCATACACATTCACATATCTTTGAACAACGGTCATACAAAATAACTGATTATGCATCATCGTCAATGGCCTGCTAGTCCTCTGCAGGAAATGGGCCTTCTACGTTTATTTAGATTTCTTTTAATCGACACGCTCTACAAATGACGTCTCCCAGCTCTGGAGCTGCTTCAAGTCCGTATATTTAACAGTACATTATAAATTTTACGTATAAATATGCCAAATGGTTATACCATAATCTATCCGATTTGGCATATATTGATCAAATATTTTATTTTATTATAATGCTTTGTAGACAACTTTTTTTTCATATATTTGTTAATAAATTATTTACTATGATATCTAAGCATTATGTCCAATATATCAGTAAAAAGTTAAACAAAAAATTCAACCATATCCACTACACGGTAATATAAACATCTACCCCAAAAATAAAAAAATAAAACTTATGCCTAAGATTATAAGACTTTCAAGTTTAGGACCTTTCATCTTTGTCCAATAACTTTTATAGTGCCTCCTAACAGATAAGTTTTGAGGTCACCGTTACCGTTACCCTCAAAGCCTATTAAAGTCAACTGCTAAACAAAGCCTCCTCCATAGATAGCCTCTTAAGGTGTATTTGCCATAGTTGCCACGCTGCACAAGAGAGACGCTGCTATCCGTGCCTTTTGATTTGTTTTCCTCGGTCTCCTCTTACGAAACTTACATTATGATATAGGGGAATTGATATTCTGACACAGCCACTACACGGTAAGGTATTAAGGTGTACACAGACACATCGAACGCCATGTGTAAATTCCATATCGTACCTATGCCCGGTATGCACACTAGAGTTTAAACATCATATTTTAAGTTTAACTTGTAATACAACGCACCTCGGCTTCGTGGGCGCCATGCATATTATGACAAATAGCACATTTAGTTCTGAACGTGAACGTGACCTTACTTCGGCAATTATAAATTTACCCTTCGTGATAATGACGTCAAAGTACAGGCTTGGCACAAATGCTTGTAAAATATTATTTTATGGAATTTTGTTTTTATATCATAAAGATAAAGAAGCTGTTATTTATATTTAATATAACATTTTCTAACGTTTATAATAAAGTGGCATATTTATCTATTTTACCTATTATTGATCTTCACCATGCAGATCGTCGATAGACCAAATTTCCGAATAAAATCTTTTAATAATAATATAAGCACTTAAATATTTTAGCAATCTTACCCAATTGTCAGTTAACTGATTCTTTATGTTATTCTATTTACATTTTCTAAATAAATTCAGCAATTTCAAATATATCATAAAAATATTAGACTTTTTGTTATAGACTTTCCGTCCTTTGCTAAAAAGAAGTCCCTTAGCCGAAGCGCCACATTCAGGCAAAATTTCACATTTGCTGTGAAACTCCATGCTTTACATTTCAATTTGCATATTTTATGTGGAATTTCTCTAAACATACTGACGACGAGCCTGAAACTATTTTTAAACCTCGTTTTGTAATAGGACATTTTGTATTTAATTCCTTTTTATTTAATCTTAAAATGTTTTAGCTGGTTAATATTGTGAACTCGTTTTGGGGCAATTAATTTCTCACGATTCGGCTTGTTTTCTTTAAACATAATATTAAGTTTATAACGCTTTATTGAATGTGCTAGGCTCAAGTTATATTGTCATCGTTATATTCTACCAGATTGTAAATATTTTCTGCTGAATTTTGTTTTTTTTTTTTTTAGAATAAGTGACAAACGAGCACACAATCCACCTGATGTTAAGTATCCTCGACTTTCCTAATCAAAGTCAAAATACGTTGTTACCCCTGAGAACTAAGATGAATTATCTCATAACTAGTAAAAAAGGTACTTGAAACACAGCTGTGAGTTAAGCTTCTATTTAACACGAATATCCTGCGTAATCCTTCCCCAGACGAGACAACCCATGTGTGCTACAACCATAATGTAGCTGTAGCATGGCTCTACCACTTACGTGTATTATGAGTCCAACTAAGTAGCCAGTTTGGTAATTACTTTACTTGCAGGCCCCCTGGTATTTCGTCTATGACCTCAGAGATGTCGGAACATCTACTGCTATACATATCTCACCTACAAAAATGTCATAAAACACGGACCGAAGCCACCTGCATCCATCAACTTCTTGAATCTCTTACCATGTTGACATTCCATATAGTGGGTGTTCGCCATTCATCTTGCTTACCGGTACGAGGCTGCTACACGAGAAACTTTCTTCGTCACAGATTGTCGGGATTGTCGAGCTATAGGATAAGCTCATTGCCACTTCAGCTTATTGATCCCTTTTTTGTTATTGGAATGTATTTTCCAAAAATATTGGTTAATATCACTAACATTATTAACATTATATGAAATTGCAAATAATTATAAAGGAGGAACGATGTGAACGGAAATTCAGCCTTTACTATCATTTCTTCCACATCTATAAAAGCACTTTCACACTCTCTTTAACGTGATATAGGTTTTGCAAAAGATAAACGCTTAATTCATCTCGGAGTAAATTTTTGTTTATTGCAATACCTGCAACGTGACAGGTGCGGATACTTCTAATCAGACTATCGCGGACGACGCCATGAAGAGGCAGGGTAAGTGAATCCACTTCCCCATGAAATAAGTCGAGTCTCCCCCCCCCCATGGGATTATTTTATCATTAACGAAAGTCTCGTACCGTTAATAGAGAAATGAAAAAGAACATGAGAAAAACTCAACATTATTTAAAAATAAACTGCCGTTTCTAACCAGCCTGCTAAGCACTGCGACGATGACAAATATCCCGCTATGAGGTTATCAACGGGAAGCCCATGTTCAGTGGTGGACTTTTTATGTAACTGTACCGATGACGATAATAACCTGCTACGTTTATAACTTATAATACATATTCCGGAATGCAAAACGTACGAAATATACATTACCGGATGTGCGAAACGGAATTAGGTCACACTTGGAAAATAAATCATACGAAATAATAGATTATATTTCACTAAGAGTGCGGAGTAGCCTGGCGTTGCAAAGAGTTTCGACAAATGTCTACCCGAGCCGAGGCGCAGCTGAAGGTTAGGGTTGACAGTCGGAACAAGTTGCAATGACGGTTCCGCACGTGTACTGAACAACTATTTTTAATACAGTTGCGAAAAAATGAAGCAATTTAATAAAATAACAAAAACAATAAACTCAACTAACTTGGGTATTCATTTATATCCACATTGTTCCTTATTTTCAGCATACATTTTATCATCGAAAACCTCGACCATAACGCAGGTTTTAATTTTGCTGAGAGTTCGGAGAAGTATGACAACATAACATTTTCTGAAAAACTATTTACTTTTTCTCTAATTCGTCATATTAGTCATAGATATGTAGCGAATTTCGGACTTTTCCGGTAAAATGTTGTGCAATTATACTGAGTTGTGATGATTCTAATTCAAATAAAATATCGTCGAAATTACTCATTTTGTGTAACAAACAACTAAACTCGCAAAGAACATTTTTGGAAAATGGCGCCAACCATTGGTAAAAGCAACGCAAATGGTAAAAGAATAAAGCAGATATTTTTTTTGTTTTCTTTACCCATTCTGGTTAGGCAAAGGGAACTATGCCCATACAGCCAAGTCTACAGTAGAATTTTTTTTATTGATATGCACGGATTAAGGGCAGATATTATGCAAACATTTTGTAGAAATTCTAAAATTGCACTAAACGTTAACTAAAAAGTTTAAGGACGAAGAAAGATAACAACATTTTGTATAGGTGTGTTCATCGTTTTTTCGTTTAATTTATAATGGCCCAGGTAAAGTGATGTTCTCATTCATAAATAAGTGTGATATTTAAATTAAACTAGTTTATACAGATTGTATCGCGTATATTAACTTATTTTATATTCCTGACACCCATGGTCATGGGAGGACTGAGGTATTCAACGACCCGTTGTCTGTATACTGATTACTTATTATTATTGATAATTCAACTTACTTTTTGAAACAAATTGTCTTTTCTATCTTTATAGTGCTATTCTTCGTCGTGCTAATAATTTCAAACATGCAATTTAAAAGTAAATATAAATAAGTAATATTAATGAATAAATACAACGAGGATAATAAACTGTATCTAGTAGTGTTCTATCGAGATTAATGGGCTGTTATGTGCTAACTACTTAGCACCAGTAAAATAGCTAGGTCAACGCAAACGCGTGTATTTTGAAGTTGTTATTAAATATATCGATTTTGGTATGCAACGTCAAAATACTTAATAATAACTTCAAAATAAAAAATTCGACCGAAAAAAGTAAAATCTACAGTAGAATCGAAAAACAGCGCAGGCAAATATGTTAGATATTGAAAAATATGAATTCATTGAAAGTTGAAATAATTTATAAATATAGAAACAAAATGATAAATGAATACACAAAGTTTTGACATTTCCTTAATAGTTAAAACTATGAAGTTAAACGTTACGTTACGCGTCTAGTGATGTAAAATTACTTATAAAATTGCATATTTTTTTCTTATTTCGTATCGCATAATTGTATTTTCAAATAAAGCTAGGAAAAAAAGTAATATTAGGTACTTTGCTTATCATTCTCAAGACTAGACTTTTGGAGACGGAACGTGTTTTACAATGACTCAAAGGCCCAGAAGCCGTGCCAAAATACATTAAAAATATGTTTTACACGTTCCGTTTCGGACTACGAAAAACTTTCTCATTCGTCAGGTGGTTTATGAATGTTCAAAATAACCAATTTCTTTTTTTATAACCAATTAATTTATGATTAGATACGATGTTACTAGTTTTGTACTGTGGTGTGAAAAGAAAAACAAGTATACAGATCTTATCTGACAGCACAGCAGTTATAACCTCAAACTTTTATTTACTTAATAGCATTTTCCCCTGGCCTCTAAATGAAAAGATGATAAGTTATTACGTAGACAGAGAAACCTATAGACAAATTGATGCCTTATTTCACTTTCGCACACGAAAACGAAAAATTTGTGCATACGTCTTGTATAGAAATGAGACAGAGCGGTGTGATTGTTTGTCCCTTTATCCGTGCCGGTTTTTTGTTTAGCAAACTACACTTTGCTAAGCACCTTTGACAGTCCGTGGCGATCTAAGGAGTTTACAAGTTGGTTTAAGTGAGAAAAAAGTGTTTTTTGAGCTTAAAATTTGTGAATCTTGTTCAGTTCAGTTCCTAGAACAATTTAAAATTTTATCTAAATATGTTTAAATGTCATAAAGAATATTGTATAACCTAAAACTACGTTATCGTCCTTTCTAACTCGAGGCTACGCTAATCATTAGTCTATTGGTTTCTCTGTCTACGAGTTATTATGTTATTATAAACAATAATTGTTATATACAACAGTAGTTGAAGGTAGACGCGACCTGTTAAAGGAATCAAGTGACAGGTCGTTCAATGTATGTAAAGTGGGCATGATTCTTTGGTGAGGTTATATTGACATCAGATCGAAGAATAGAGACACAATAGTCTCATGCCAACATGCACACGTATAATGCAGTGTTTCCGGATTTTGAAGATGTCAAAAATTGATTTTTACGTTGTAGAACCACGCCGTACCTAGCTAAATTATTTTGGCAGCACAAATGGGTTGGCTCGACTTTGAGAGGACCGCGCTCTCACGGAATACCATCGTCGAATAGCAACTTAATGCTGCTGTGTTTCTTATGGTGCGTGTAGAGAATGTTTTGCTTTTGTTAAGCTGAGCTAAACTCTCACCATTAAATGGAATAGTAGTTAAGCCCCGAATTCAAATAGTTAAAAGGCGCAGCGTATGGGCATATTGGCACAATTTTGCAGAAAATATTTTTGGCTCGTTTCTCAATAGGTTTACAATTTTGTCGACCTATTTTCAGCCGGTTGTTACTAGCTTAACGTTTTGAGTAGATCTTTAAGAGACGAGTGGTTAGTGATTGGATACGGGATACACTTGTGTGAGCACTGCATAAAAACCGGGTTATAAATAAATAAAAAAAATTTTGCATTACGTAGGCACTTATGTCGAAAAATAAATTTATTTCAGTAAAGATTATTGAATAATGACAGGTGATTAAGGTTAAGTTGAAAAATTCCTATTTCTCTATTTCCTTTTCCATACATAATTTTAATACACCTGCATTTTCTTAGTGTTAAAATACCATAAGATTGGTGGAATTTTACGGGCTGACGAAGAAACTAAGTGCGTTTATGAAGTACCCAATGAATGTGTTGTTTGAATAGACAGCTAGATTAGTTTATTTTAGTTACTTTCATAGTGTAATGACTTATGGAACTTTGCTATGGGGCTATGCGGCTGACATTGGAGTCATATTTTTTTAGCAAAACAGAACCGTAATGGCGATTTATAGCTTAAATAGTAAAGAATTAGCGTTGGCGTCGCAATATACGTATTTATGAATATTTATGTACATAAAAACATAAATAGCTTTCATAAGAAGAAATATATTTGAACTATTTTTTTTTTCATTTTTTTATAGGATAGGGTGACAAACGAGCACATAGTCCACCTGATGGTAAGTGGTTGCTGCGGCCCGTAGACATCTACATCCATCTTCGATTACAAATCAAAATGCAGATGCGTTGTCACCCTTGAGGACTAGGATGGAATGTCTCGTTTCCAGTTAAAAGGGTCTCCGGTTCTCTACACTCACCATACGAAACACAGCAGCATCAAGCTACTATTTCATGATGGTATTCTGTGAGAGCGTGGTCCTTCCCCGGTCGAGCCGACCCATTCGTGCAACAACTATACTACTAATATAACTGCAGCATGGCTCTACCATGTAAAACTTTCAACACTAGGAACAAACATAAGCTTGTAATACAAGTTGCTAGATTCCACAGAATTAGTAATTCATTTATGGGACAATGCATACGCTTTTAAAACAAAATCCCAGAAAATGTTAACAATTTGTTTCACAGCAAGTTTAAATGTTTTATTAAAGAAAAAAATTATGAAAAAGAGCACACAGTCCACCTGATGGTAAGTGGATAACGTGTCCCATAGACATCCACATTTATTCTCAATTAAGAATCAAAATGCAAATGCGTTGGCACTCCTGAGAACTACCACGGAATGCCTCAATTCCAGTAAAAAGGGTCTCCGGTTCTCTATACTCACCATACTTTTTACGCTGTTATTCTGTGAGAGCGTAGTCGAGCCGACTTATTCATGCAACAAGTGTAATATAGCTGGAGCGTGGCTCTACCCTGTAAAAAAATTGTTATAATTTTATTGTTAACAAATAAAAATAGCTGTTATATAACACCTCATACATTGTGAACATAGCAGCCAACAAAGACAAATTATAAATTCGCTAATTCCTCATATCCTTCTTCTTTCCCACAGATTATCTTAAGTATATATACAATGAATGTAGTAGTATAAAATAACTACTGCCAGCAGATCCGCCGGCTTTGAAACAGAATGTTTTTAATGTCATTTTTCCAACGCTTACTTTTATTTCCTTTGTTTACTTCTTATAAGCTAGTGCTTCCCTATGATCCCACCTAATAACCGGTAAGCGGTAACGAAGCCCTAGATTGTAGATAGTACACTCTTAGAGTAACGTTAACTTATTCCTTATTGTGATTGTGACACTCTAATTGTAATCAAATGGAAAGACGGAAGTTGACAAATTATACCACCCCTGTGCTGTTTGCATTACGAGGTATGAAGAATAATTTTGCGAAAAAATATAATCCATATAATATATTACTTGGGTTAACACACATACAGATAAAAAATGTGTCAATTGTCTCAAAGTAAGCTCTGGAACCCCCTTGTTTTTTATCAAAACTTCGGTCTTAGCGTAGACGCGGCAGGAATCATGTTTTACTATAAATATAACATTTCTGCGGAACGTAGAAAGTAAAATAAAAAAAACATCAACCTATATGCCTGCCACTAGGCTAGGCGCGGGTCATAGATATTGTTAGCAGCACAGACCTTTTCTCATTTCTCAGAGGGTTATAAAAAAAGCTTTCGGAATATTTTTATTTTAAAACTTGCAGATTCGTCACGATATTTTTCTCCACTACTGAGTACGTGGTAAACCAACACTTGAAATTACAATTAACAATTTTACTGGCGCCGGCGGGAATCGAACACCGTTTGCCCGCGTTACTATACGCGTACTGAATTTGCTGCAAGTGCGCTACCACGGCTCACCAAATGTTAAATACTGATGCAATACAAATAATATGTATTATATAAACACTTCCTATAGGATTGTGTTTGTGGTGTAAGACCAGTGATTATGTTTGGGGTGTAATTAACGTCTTTGTCTAATCAAGGCATTCCTTTCACAGAACGCTCAGTAGTACCAAAGAATATATACACTACGCGAATGTAGTACACATAAAATGCTCTTTATCAGTTGCATATTTCACTGAATCAGATATGTTGAATAATGGACGTAAAATATAATTAAATTCTAATTTCCACACTTCATCGAGCTTGCAGTCATGTCATTGCTTACTACATCATTAAGTTAATAGCTTAAAATACGTTAAAACCTGAATGTACAATATGTACATTATTATAATATGTTGTCCTTGTCCTTGTGAAACTTATGCACACAGTACGACACTAATGAAGTTTTTTCTTGTCGGATGAACACTTAGAAAAACAGCATATAAACAAACCGCAAGAAGTATAAGCGCTGGTACAAGGGGGTTTCACCTGAGGAGAATTATGAAATTATATTATACTAATAAAAATATACCTACAATCTAAAGGGAGATCCCCCAGTAGATGGAGTGACGACCTGGTAAGACATGCAAGAAGTCGTTGGATGCAGGTGGCTCAGGACCCTGCTTTGTGGCATACCTTGGAGGAGGCCCATGTTCAGCAGTGGACTTGGTAAACACTCTCCTTACTTTAACGTACTTGATATAAAGTATGTATATACTACAAATCTAGAGAATAGTTAGGAGACACAGAGGTAAACTGTAGGAGTTACAGAAAATTTTGTGTCAAACTCAGGACCTTGAAGTAGATAGGTACTCTGTCCAATTAGTCAACCTATCATCTGATTCTGAGTCATCATACAAACTGACCCTTTAAATTTTCACTTTTGGATACCAAGGGTCAATACTTATTAAACCTATGAAATTGTAAATCGGGTAATTTTACATAAAGGGTCAAAAAAATAAGTTCCGTAAGACAAGTACAAATCAGTATAGAAATATTATACTCGTATAAAAGTGAAGTATTTCCCACGAAAAACATCACAAGTAGTTTGTGGGTTTAACTCGCTTTAGCCATCTAATGTCCTAGCGCACCGCCAGCTGCAGCGATATTGTGTTTTTACAGTGAACAAACTAGTCACGGCTTTATAAATACGTATACAGAACGTTGACATATAAAAATACGGTGTAATATTTATGATATGGTGTAATATTTTGGACCAACTCGGTAAACAAGGAATTTGCATTCAAAACTCAAAAGAAATGCATCAGAACAATGTGCAATCTGGATAATACAAGCAACAAGATGTCAACTATACTTTAAACACTGACATTGCCTTCGATATATATCTACGAAATAAATCTATTCGTGAAATCATATGCAAACTTTTACAAGACTGCTCTTAAAAGCTACTATAGTCAACTACGTGGGAAAACAAAGATTAGACATAGAAATACGCTATTTATCGAGGTAAGGCACTAGTCACTAAAAGAATTCTTTGTATGACATCACTGATTTAAAACAAACTGAATATATGAAACCACGAATATTGAAAATAAGCGCACAAGCCCTGAATATACCAGTTAATTAAAATGTTTGTTTACTTGTTATGTTAATTACAGTTGAGTGATTCTGCCGTAACAAATCACGAATTATTGGCTTTCACCGTAAGAACTTCTTTCGGTATCTATGAAATATGAAATGGCAGATTAATAAACTCTTAATTTAGTGCGATTCACTAATAGAAAACTTGCATTGCTTATAAAGAGTGGCGTGGATGAGAGAGAGCTGTATTTTTAAACCAGAGTTTTGTAACATAGTGAATGTACGAGGAATTTTACTTCATAATAAACACAAGTTTGACTTGATAATATTTAACATTTTTATATTTTTTTTTATTTTGACTTGTTATTTACGAAATTGGTCGCCATCTTCGTAAAGGAGTTATTTCAATTTTTTAAAACGTTGGTGGTTCGATACTTCCTAACGTAACCTACTCTAACCATGCTAAGCATTTTAATGGAAATAAGTAAAAAATGTACAAAATCTGATATTAATAAACTTTGATATGTAAAGAAAGGGAAAAGACCACTTTGCACTATCAAATTACAGCAATGGATACACCGTTGTTTACTTGAAGACATTGTGAACCTAAGCGTCAAATAATGCTCAAGTTCAAGGAGACTGATGGATAATAAAAAATGATTCAAATAAAATCATCATCATTATCAACTGACCTATGATATCCACACTTTGACGTAGACCTTACAAAAATGCACTAGCTGGCGAGCACTGCTTATAATATTATTTGTTGTTGACCAACGAGCAAACAGCCCACCTGTTGGTTAAGTGGATAGTGGATACCGTGGCCCATAGACACCTACATGAATCCTCGAATAAGAATCAAACTATAAATGTGTTGTCGAATTTGAGGACTAAGCTAGAATACCTACCTCGTTACCAATAAAAATAGTCACCGGTTCTCAACACTCGACATACGAAACACAGGAACTATCATCGTTATGTATACATGTATGTGTACATATTAAATTAAACGATGAAATTTTTTGATGAAATTGTTTCACAACGATTTTTACATTGATGTTAAAACAAATTTAGTTAACATCTCCACAAAAATCGTTTGATGTTATATTTCTGCCAGCTGTAACATCCCCACAACAAAAACATTAAAGAAGTGTCTATTATTCACTGTTTTTATTCGTTTACAAAATTATAATATTACCGTATTTTAAATCTCAAACAAAGCTAATCCCATGTCATAAACGTCTGGTGAAAGAAAGCTTAAAAATGAATATCTTGTTCAAAAACTCTCGCTAAAAAAACATTTAAAACACAAAATATAATAAAAATATTAAATGTTCTACTTTTTTTCATGATAGTATATATTTGTTTGGAGCGGGATAAGGGTGTAAAAATGGCTGGGAATCTGCGCGTGTTCAAGCTGCGGCCGCACAAGTGTATTATGCAGGAGTTGAATTAAAAATAATGCTTAAAAATAAAAATAAAATATTTTATAAGATAAAGACATTCTTGCGACCAACATGTTTAATCTCACCATGTATTAGCGACAACAGAAAAATGATCGCTCCATCCCATCACATAGATATCGTAAGACACAATTGATGTACTAGTAAATGCCTGATCTAGCTCTAAAAAATACTTGTAAAATTTTCAGACGGAATAGAAAACAACATGTTAAATGCAGGACAACTGTTGACTTGAATTGAACCTTTTGAAAATGCTCATGTATAAAATGACTACAAACAAAAGTTAGTCTTTCCGAGGGAGTCATAAGAGTCAACAGAGGGATATGAATCATGAGACGGGTAGCTGCATTTTTCTAATAACAACTCAAAATAATGTAAAAACAAGGTTGTCATCCCGCCTTCCAAGAAACTATTGGAAATATGTCTATTATAAGGTAATCTACGGTTAAGACCTCAACCTAAGGCTCAGCGCTTTACCGTTAGCGTGGACTTTTGATAGGCTGTAATGAATCAATAAGTAAAATAAAAATTAAAAATATAGATCAATTATAAACTCAATCCGAGTCCGTCTCCGTTATTCGAATTAGAGAGTGCCGCGCCAGTTGGCCCGAATGCTTAAGCTGATTAAAAGCAAAGTCAGGCGACGCATGTAAATAATAATTGCATTACCTTATCTCAACAGTCAAATCTAATCACGGTACACAGACAGAATGACTGACACGAATTAGTGTCAAAGGGACCCAAATTTTAATTTAGACAAATCTTGCCTGACGCTAGTAAAGTAAAAGGTCTCGCTTTTGTTGAATCACAA
Organism: Parnassius smintheus behrii; assembly: GCA_036936625.1. Taxonomy (NCBI): domain Eukaryota; kingdom Metazoa; phylum Arthropoda; class Insecta; order Lepidoptera; family Papilionidae; genus Parnassius; species Parnassius smintheus. Next base: position 5,327,876 of record JAUPFT010000029.1, read on the forward strand.
TAGTTTTAGTTATTTTTTATGTAACCGTAGTTATATATATATATATATATATATATATATATATATATATATATATTGTTACAAATAGAAACACAGATTGACTTTTTAAAAAGATTTTAATGGCCTTTGGCCTAACAAATATTAACTAACTTAAAAGCTTAAAACAAGATTTAAAATAATGACGCTAGTATTCGAGCAAAGCTTCCGCACTCCGTGATGACCGTCGGCAAAAAAGGGCGAGTGACGCCAGCCGCCCTCCTATATAGCCCGGCGCGGTGTCGGCGCTCTTGATTCAGACCTTCTCTTCTAACACGGCCTCTCCTGACGGGGCTGCGTGCTCGAAGCCCTCAGCAGGAACTCGTGGATGGCTCAGCAACACTCACCGCGTCCCGCGGCTGTTCGACGTCACCATCGTCGATCTCTGAGAAGATACACACAATCTAAGAGACATTTATTTATATCGCGTATTAACAGTTGATCTAAATTCATATAGTTCATAAAAGCGTCAGATTATGTACCCAATTAGCCAAACAAGTCAGTCAGTCAGAACAGTCAACATGAACAGTTATCAACGCTACACAAAAGCGTTTCAAGTCACATAGGTTTTACACAGGTCTGTTCCCACGCAACCGAATACCCCGCACAAACTCGCGTGTGCAAACAGGATTTACATCAGTCTCTAGCAGGTCACCCCAGATACCCAATAATGGCTGGATTTACACAGGTCTGTTGTCGGCTGCGCCACCGACTCACCCCAGAAACCACCAGTGTCAGGGTCAACCCAATACCATGCGCACAGGATTTACACGGGTCTCTTCCACTGAACACAACACGTAACGTAGTCAAAATCAGTAAACACGGGCTTGTTTGGTACATAATCTAGCTCAAGAATAGGGAAAGATTATCTTCTCGACTGTCACAGCACCAACACATGACCAAGCGCATTCGCCGCGGCACCTCTAAAGGAACTCGCGCGATGGCGGTACGTGTAATCAGATTTGCGATTTCTGCAAAAGTCCCGTATGAGAGCTATAAACAAAGCATACATCGTTTGAGTTATTATAAAATAAGCTAACAAATTACATACGAATCAGGACAGCTCCCTTCGTAACACATTATCAATTCTATTTTGAAATTGATGTAATCGAGCTCCTCCTACTTCAATACACATAAGTCGTTACAATCACAAAAGCAAACCTTTATTCGACAAACATTTTACTTTACCCACTTAAAACATATTTAACATAAATCCATAAAAATAACATAGCTCTCGACACATTTTTTTTTTCACCCCACAAGCTCTACGATAACATGCCTCACTTAAGTGACCCGATAAGGTAAGTTTTGGGTGAGTTTAAGTCGAGAGTCGAGAATACTGCAAATTAAGTGGTTTATGTAATAATTTATGTCCCGTTTGGGTTCACATTCTTATCACAAACATAGTTTTAACTTTTGGATAAGAAATATAGCAAAAAATATAGAAATACGTGGGAACTGATCGAGCTCCAAAAGGCACTTGACATAATATTATGCGCCTTTGTTTACTCCAATATTCCAGAGGCCTGTTGACAGATGAGGGGTTATTAGGTATGTAAAATAACAAAGCAAATATAACAGCAATCGTACTACTAGTGTACCTTCAAAAAATGCAGCACATGTTTCGGGTGATAATTGCTCTGTGATGTAGTGTTGTAGCCCACACGACATAGATATATTAGAGTTAAGTTTGTAATAAAACAGAATTTTAATTAAAGATTTAGAACCAACAAAACGTCTCCTTTTTATTGACACTTTTCAAATATTACAGCTCGGTCTAACCTGACCATCTATTATAATCCTACCTAGGTATTCTATTCCGTTGGTAAGAAAGGTACATTTCTTTAAATTAACTAAAAAACCTATTATGGTTAGCGTTTTCGTAACCAAATCTAATAAAACGAAGTGTTTGTCTATCCCATCCGTCATTATTAATTCGTCATCGATATAGACCATACTTTTCCAGCATCAATGAAGGATTTTAAGCATTTTAGAGATAGTCTTTTGATAAAAAAATCGGCGCGTTTGCTAAACCGTAGATGTAACGAATGCGGTCTTATGAATCGACTCCTCTGCAACTCTAAGTTGATGGAAACCGGAAACCATATCCAGAGAGCTAAACCAGCGACCATTGCCTAGCCTGTCTATATAGTCGTTGATCAGATCAAGGGAAGAGGATATCTAGTTTTAACGGTTATTCGATTCAATGCACGATAGTCAACGACCATTATATCAGAACCATCCTTCTTTTTTACGAGCAAGATCGGACTAGCGTATTCTGAATCGAACTCGCGAATAATTCCTTTATCGAGCAGATCCTTCACTATAGTGCGTACTTTTAATTTTTCGCCATGCGATAATTTGTAGGGTCTATAGTACACGGGCACATCGGTTGTTAATTTGATATGCATCTCACTATCTTTCACCGTAGTGGTCGCGGTACCACTTAAAAAGCAATCGGAATACTTGGTGAGGATCTCTAGTAATCGTTCTCTATTACTTCCGGATACCGACGTATTAACTTGATCGGACAAAGAAATCAAATTTACTTGCAGAATATCGTTTACAGTCGCCTCACTATGAATTATACGTTGGCTATCACCGGTCCTAACATATGTAATACCTTTCCTGTTTAGTACGTCTGTACCGATAATGACTGGCACACTCAAATTATTCCCACCCACCACATAAAAATCAATTTCTATCGTTATATCGCTAAACTCGACGGGTAATGTTACAAATGATTCCGATCTTATTTCCATACCACCCAAGCCGCGTAATAACTGATTAGTAAGTATAAGTAGGCTTTACTTGACACGGGAAATGATTAACAACATTTTTTGACATTAAGGAAACACATGAAATACCATCGATTAGTACATCTAACGGTATTCCCAATATAACCGCAGTTGTCACATCGCGATTTTTATAACTATCCGTGATTTCGCGACAAAAATTGACACCATTATTATTCCGAGAATTTTTATTATTAGAGGGTTGGTCAAATCGATTGAAACCATTAGAATACACTTTCTTATTATGGCTGTTAGAAGGTTTAACAAAGCTCGATAAAAACTCCACTATAGAGTCAGGTGATAATTTGGCGTTAGCAGCCATAGCACGAATTTGTGGATCTGCAATTCCACGAATGATAATAGCCGTAAGCAGCTCGCTACTGAGACCTTTAACTATGCGTAACCTTAAAAGTGATTTACGAGCATACTCAGCATATGTGGAGTATTTATCTGACCCTGTCCGCACTACATCATAAAGCATGTTCGCGACATCGACAGAACGTCGGCATAGCGCTTTTAGTTCTGATTTGAAATTGGACCACGTGCGAATACTGCTTGTTCATTGGCTAAGCCAGGTGCGAGATTCTCCTTTAAAACAATGTCCGACACGAGCAAGGCATTCTCTGTCGTCCCAATGGTTCGAAATACGGGCTCTTTCTACCTCATCACAAAACGTGTCGAAGTCATGAACATTCGGATCAAAATCAGAGACAAAATATCGGTTAGATCTGACCTGAGTACTGCCGATAGCGGTCAAAAGACGCTCTACGGCATTCGTCACTACGTCTTCAGACTGCGTTGATCCCACGTTGCCAGTGTGTGGAGTCAGCGGCGGCGTCCCCACTCGCGAGGGCACAGGCGCACGCGGCGGTGTAGGCATCCCGAACACCGATGCCGATGCCGATGCCGATGGTGTCGTGTTTGGCAGCTCAAGGGCGCGCCTAGGGCCCGAGCTGGTCGTTGCAATGGCTTGCGTCTCCACCGACGCACGGGGCTGCTCCTCCAGCACGCGTAGCCTCCTCAGGATCTCTTCCATCGGATTGGGCGAAGGAGTTTGCCCACGGCGTTTTATTTTGTTGCGTTTATCGTTGCTAGGCATCTCACAGACAAAACTGTGCTCGAATATTCAATAAACAACTGAAAGGAAACTAAGTTATCCTTTATAAAATCAGAAATATAGGCGTACAGCGGCTTTTCGGCCTTCTGATCCCACTTCTGATGTTACAAATAGAAACACAGATTGACTTTTTAAAAAGATTTTAATGGCCTTTGGCCTAACAAATATTAACTAACTTAAAAGCTTAAAACAAGATTTAAAATAATGACGCTAGTATTCGAGCAAAGCTTCCGCACTCCGTGATGACCGTCGGCAAAAAGGGGCGAGTGACGCCAGCCGCCCTCCTATATAGCCCGGCGCGGTGTCGGCGCTCTTGATTCAGACCTTCTCTTCTAACAATATATATATATATATATATATATATATATTTATTTAAACCAATCTACAGCATCTCCCTAACACTTCAGAATGGAACACAACAGTATCTGTTTTATAAACATTTGAATTTCGTAAATTTAAAGTTTAATAACTAATCTTGTCAAGTTGCAATATTGGTAGGGAATAATATTATGGATGTAATAACATCTTATGGGATAAATTTATTGGGTGGATCGAATCGCTTGCGTTCCTTTTAAAATCGATATGTAAGAGGTTCTTTATAATATAGAGATATATCATTTCGTTATATACTAAGAAAAAGCCCGATGCAAGCGCTGAGCCTAACTTTTACGGATAGCGTTGATCCTAACTCGCTTATTACTGGTGTACCGGAATAAGAGTAATATAACTAATTGCAAACAAGCAAATAACTGACCGCAACCCGATAAGTTAGAATTGAATGCACATACTATTGTAGCTCCAGAAATAGGAAAACTCAATGATATTTTTAAAGAAAAAATGTAACGATAATTAATCACTTAGGGGACTGGATGTTCGAGCCCAAGAATATTGGGTGTAGATTCGTACATTTCATTTAATTCAGCTGTAGGGAAGGATACGCAATAACGCCAGCTAAGTCCGTTTATATTTGGAATTAATTCGCAGACTGCTGTTGGTACTATATCAGCAACTGGAAGTCCTTGTAGATAGTACGGAATGATATAGGGAGTCGCTAATCTAATAATTAACCATTGAGTGGTATAGTAGCCCGGCACTGACTTAAAATTATATTGGCATTATATTGGTGCGTTCGCACAATTTTTGCAGGAATCTTACACCTAACAATTTTTTTGGCTCGATTCTCCATAGGTTTGCAATTCGAGTAATCCATTTCCAGACGACTATTAGTATATTATAACTTAAAGTTTTGAGTAGGGCTTTAACAGACGAATGAAAAATGTGCGAGATACATTTTTTAAAGAATATTAACAATGCTATAAACATTATTAATATTCCCCTTAACCACTCATGGTCTTTAATTGCTTGTGTTACGAGTGGTTCACGCCAGTAGTCGAATGGCGGATTCGAACCCACGACCTTTTTGAGTTTGCGGTCCGCGCCCTGTCATTAGGCTACTGTCGCTTATTACATTACATTGTCTGGGACTGCAAAAAGAAACTTCACTTTAAAAACTATAAAGGACAATTTGTTTCACATCGTGTAAAATACTTATTTCGAAAAAGAAATTTATTTTATAAAATATTAGTGATTAATGACGGGTCAAGTTCAAGCTGACCAATCCGATACATTTTTCAAGTTTTTTTTATTAATAACATTTTATTATACCTTTATTTTCTTAGTAGTATTATTACATATAACGTGGTTGGTAGAATTTTACAGACTGATAAAAAAAGTGCGTTTATGGAGTAACCATAAAGAATATTTTGTTTGAAAACACTTAATGGTGGAATTTCAGTCCAAATTTATAGAGCCCTTAAGCTATTAACGTTTAAGTCACGCCTTATATACGTCTCGCTGCTGGGCACGGGTCTCCTCTCATTTCTGAGAGGCATTTAGAGCAAGGAAGTGTTTGCTGCTCTGCCCCAATGCGTGTTGGCAAATTTTACATGTCCTTCTTTCTTATTTCAAAGACAATTAATGACGCAATTACTAATAATGCAATTCAAATAATTATTGAGATCCTCTTTATTGGCAGTCTGCTAAAATTTTATGAGTCATCAACTGGACTCAGGGCTAAAGTAACGACACTCTAACACAAGAATATTTTGCAGTATTTGATATTACGTTTGTAAAAGGAATCGTATAATATTGCGACAATAATTTTAACTTCGTGTATAAATATTAAAAATCAAACTGTAGATACTTTAGATAATGTGTAATATACGTAGAAATAAACACATTCAAAGCTTAATCTATAATTACTTAATAAGCGTTTAATTTTAAAAGAAAACATGACAGAGTGGATAGGGATGTGCTATGGCAAACAATGAACTCATTTGGGTTGAGCGCTGGCTTGATACAGGCATTGGAGTCCGTTTATAGGGACTCTAGTGCTTGTGTTAGGATCAACGGGGTCTATTCGGACTGGTTTGACATCCATAAAGGTGTCAGACAGGGCTGTGTGGCTTCCCCGTGGCTGTTCACCCTATTTATGGACAGCTGTTTGCAAAATTTGAAAGTTGAAGAATGCGGATTAAGAATGGGTGAGTTAACCGTCAAATGCCTTTTGTACGCCGATGATCAAGTTATCTTTGCGTCATCAAAGGCGGCCGAGTTGCAAATGATGGTTACATTAATGAACAGGACATTAAAAGAAAGGGGTATGAAAGTGAACGCAAGTAAGACGAAGTTATGGTTTTTGAAAGAGAAGAAAGTAAAACGATTTGTGAAATAAGAATAGAAGGGGAGTTGATCGAGCAAGTAGATGAGTTTGTATACTTGGGCTGCGTATTTAGCAAGGGATGGAAGATATGATAAGTATATAGAACGACGAGTGAATGCGGGAAATAGAGTAAATGGGGCCCTACACTCTATTGTGAAAAGTCAAAATGTGTCGAAAAAGGCACGTATGGCAATTCACAATGCTGTGTGGGTCCCTACTTTAACGTATGGTAGTGAAAGTTGGGTGTGGCAGAAGAAGCACGAGAGTAAAATGAACGCAGTAGAAATGCGGTCGTTAAGGAGTATGTTAGGGCTAAATCTGAATGACAGGGTAAGAAATTGTGTAATAAGAGAAGAGTATGGTTTGCAAGATAATGTTCTGACCAGGATTAAGAAAGGAATGCTTCGGTGGTTTGTTCATGTGGAAAGAATGGATGAGGAAAGAGTGACAAAGAAAATTTATGTTGCAGAAGTGAATGGCAGAGTTGAAAAGGGACGTCCTAGGCGAAAATTTAGCGACCAAATTGGCGATTTATTTAAAACGGGCCAAATTAGGAGTACCCTTAACCGACGAGCATGTATGCGTAGGTGTATGGATGTGAAAGAGGCGAGAGAGGTGTGTCAGGATCGTGCCAAATGGAAGTCTGTAGTCTCTGCCTACCCCTCTGGGTGACAGGCGTGAGTGTTTATGTATGTATAATGTTAGGACCTTGAGACCATCAAAGAAATGTAGACAGAGCACTGCGTACATACACTGCTGCGTGGACACACATAATACAATTTTGTCCAATTAATATATAATATAGTGTTTGGATTACCTTTCAAGTATAAATTAGTCTGTTTTAAGGAAGTAGTCTCTTAGCCGGGAGTTCACAAAATTTAACCTTTCTAGTCAAATTCCCTAGTTTACATTCAGGGATAAAGTATCAAGTGTGATGACAAATAAGTTTACCTTTTACTTCACATAACTCTGACTTTTTTTGGAATAGAATGACGACGGACCCGCGACTAATTATTATCAACATGTTAGTAAGAAAGTTTGTATGTGAAGTTTTTTATATTTAGTCAGTCAGTAGTAGGTATATGTTGTAAATGTTTTATATTGATAACCCGTGTTGGTGCAATTATTTTTGTTCTATTCAGTTTATTTTTTTGGTTTAGTATCATACTAAGTTTATAAGGCTACAGCCCATGAATGTCCACTGCTGAACAAAGTCCTTCCACATAAATTGCGTCGTCTATTTGCCTCGCTTGGCGAGCGGGTTGATACCAGCAGATTTTTGTTTTTAGTTGTTTTTATGAAGACGCTGCTGCCTATCTCCTGATTTGTTTGTCTCAGTCGCCTCTTACAACATTCACGGGATGACATGCGGTAGTGAAAATTCTTACACTGCCACCACACGGTTCAAGTTATATTTTGTTGCAGATATTTTTAGGAGTCTTTTAAGCTGGAAGCACCTTCTTTACCATTTCTGCCACCAAGCTGCAGCACACCCGCCGCAAAGGTCATTCAATTTTTATGGTGAGATATTATATGTACAGGTTGCGTGGCATTACATCTAAGTCCAGACAAGTCAGCATGACAGAGTATCTGTAGCCACATTTGAATGGAGTCAGCTGTATGAGTTTATGAGCTGCAGTAATTATTTACCTGAAATAGCAAAACTTTTGCACCACATCTTGACACAACATTTATAACGAGGCGACGTTACGTTTATTACATTACATTTTGACAAATAGTTATTACAACCTCCTTGTTTTAGAGTACACAATTTCCTTTTACTACATTTTATTATAAAACTAGCTTTTGCTTGTAATTTAACCAAGTTGTCAAGATACTAAGAGTAATTGAAATGAAGTCACAAGCTTTGCACTCGCTTTTTTTTTAATTCATTAGATTTTTAATTGGATTGCAATTTTATTAAATTTGTCGTTCAATTCTATGTCAATATTCTAAGTCATCTATCTATATAATAATAATATAATAAAACTCTAACTCGACGTCTGTCTGATCAGGCATCACGCAAAAACATGTGAACCGATTTCGATGATACTTTCACTGCCAGAAAGCCGACTTTATAAGAAGTAATAAGGGCTACTTTAATTTTAGGGTTCCGCGCAAAAAAAAATCCATGCAGACGATGCCGTTGGGAACAGTCAGTATTTGAATACGCAAGCACACGTACTGTGTATAAGAGACTTCTCGTATATAAAATTATATACGAGTAAATTATAAAGTAGTAATATGCACATTTAACACGTGTTTGAGCGTGATTAGAATTATAGGTTATATCTATATCTTTAATAATTTATTCTTATCTATTCATACACACTTTTGTTATATAAAAATGTATATCGAGCTTATACATACGTAAGAGCTAACAAACAGATCATTACGTCCCAGTCTTCTTTAATTTCGTAAATCTCAAATGGCAAGTTTGCAAGCTCTCAATTCAACGCGATTCTTAGACAATTAGCATCGCTTATAAAAAGTAGTGTGAACGTGAGAGGTGAAGTTTTGAAATAGAGGATAGTTACACAGTGAATGTGCGAAGGTTTTACTCTAAATTTTAGTTAAACTTACTAGTTACTTAAAGAAGCTGGGAGTCCTTGCAAAGGTGCGGCGGTACTTCACGCTGTTTTTTTTTTTTGCGCCCGAAGCAAATATGGGCAACCCTCCGGAAAGCGGGGGAAGGAGGTTGGGAATGCTCATAGCATACCACGCAGCCGGCTGCGTGGTTATGTGGTAACTTTTACCCACTAAACCCAAACTTTTAGGAATTGGCTTAACGAGTTGACTAGAGATCTCTAAGCCGTATACGAACGCGACCCTCCTTGGCAGAAAGGAGGGCGCAAGCGGCGAAAAGCCGCTTAGAAGAGTGCCTAACTAAGGCAGATTAAGGGATGTGTTATGTAGGCTCGGCCTGAGCCGCCAGGAGGCAGTTCAGGTCAGCCAAAAGTCAGCTTGTTGGGGGGGTCCGAGAGAGAGTTTCTCGGTCTGCGCACACTATAGCGAGTGTGGATAGGGGCTGCATAGGCAGCTGTCTCACGAATGAGATGATCTGGGTGGGATTCTGAGGCTTTGAAAAATCTCTCAGAGAGTGACTTAAGGAACTGCTGGATTGTTGGGAGCTCTAAGTCTCGATGTAGGTCGGCATTACGGACATAATAGGGCGAGTTAGTGGCCCTATGACAGAATAGATTTTGGACTATTTGAAGTTCATTTATAGCTTTGGGCTTAGCGTGTGCAAAAATGGGGGCCGCGTAGGTCATGACAGGTCATATGCAGACCTTATATAGGGTTCGCTCGTACGGAGGGACATTTTACTTTGTCTGCCCAACATGCTGTTGACCCTACCCATGTAAAATCGTGCGGTGCGAGTAACCTTCTTGTATGGGGCTCGAAAGTGAGCCTTGCATCAAGGGTGACGCCTAGGTATTTGGCTTTAGTTTGCCATGGGACAGGGGTTCCTAACATCCTGACTGGTGGAGTGGTGGTGAGAAGACGTCGTTTATATTCGAAGCAAACGGCGGAGCTTTTCTCCAGGTTTACGTCGATACGCCATTTTTGGAACCAAGCTCCTAAGTCGCTTACTGACTTTTGGATCTTGTTCCGAATCTGTGGTAGTGAGTTGCCTTTAGAGTAAAGGGCTGTGTCATCTGCAAAGAGGGCTAGTTTAACACCATTCGACGGGATAGGGATGTCGTTGGTGAATAGTATATATAGGAGGGGAGCAAGCACAGAGCCTTGAGGGACACCGGCTTTTATTTGACGAGTAGAGGATAGCGTGCCTTCGTGTCTAAAGCGAAAGGTACGATCCTTCAGATAGGAGGCTACAAGGCGAACGAGACGGTCCTGGACGCCTAAGTCGTACAGTTTGTAGATAAGGCCCTCGTTCCAGACTCTGTCGAAAGCCTTGGCATTGTCAAAGAAGACCGCGATGGTTTTTTGACGACGATGATAAAAACCGCTGAGGATGTATTCCACTATGCGGTGAACTTGCTGGGGGCACGAGTGTTTGGCTCGAAACCCGAATTGTTGTGGGATGACAAGAGGGTCGCCGTCTGTGGGAAACAAATGGCGCCTCAAGCGCACGAGAATAACTCGTTCGAAAAGTTTGCCCATCGCCTTGAGGAGGCTGATGGGACGGTGATTGGAGGGGAGGTGGTGAGGTTTGCCTGACTTGGGAATGCCAATGACGGTTGCCTCTTTCCAAGAGGTGGGAAAGTAACTGAATTCGAAGCAAGCGTTAAAGATAATGGCCAGTAAGGCGATTACCTGCTCCTGGAAGTGTTTGAGGGCTTGGTTGGAGATACCATCCGCACCCGGTGCTTTTTTAGGCTTAAGTCCTTTGATGGTGGATGAAATCTCATATTTGGACAAAGTGATAGGGTTAGAGACGGTAGAGGGCGAGTTCCAGCGACGGACCTCGTCCTCCACTAGTTGGATGTGTATGGGGTCACTGGGTTGTGAGCTAGGAGAGCATTGAGCGGCGACGATGTCAGCGAAACACTCAGCCTTTTCTTCGTCCTCGAAGGCAATGGAGCCGTCGGGACGAGACAGAGGGGGAGTATGTGTTATAGCGTCTATCCGGAGGGCTCTCGCCATCTGGTAGTATGCTGTGTGGGAGGGAGAGATTTTCTCCATGAGATTGCCCTTTTCGTGGTCTCTGTAATCTTGAAGGCGGTAACAGAGTTTGCGTTGTAGGCGGTGGGCCGCGAGTCTATATTCGGGAGTGGGATAGCGTGCAGCTCTACGGAGGGCAGCTTTTTTGGCTTTTAGCAGGTTGCTAATATCTAGGGGGAAGACTAGTTTTAGCAACCGGGACAACTTTTTCATTCTCTTTAAGAGGGGATGTTATAAGTGAGCTGAGATTTTCGACCGCGGTGTCTATTTTCCCCGTACTGTCGAGGGCGTCGGAAGAAAGGGTTATGGGAGGATCCGGAGAGTCTATAGCCGAGGCTATAGACTTCTTGAAGCCCTTCCAGTTGGTGTAGGTTTTGGAAGTGGGAGTTGGAGATGGCTGATGGCCAAGAAGGAGGGATACAGGACGGTGGTCGGATCCTAGATCATCGAGAGACTCGATTGCTCTAAGGTTAAGGGAGACTCCTTTAACTAGAGCAAAATTTAGCACGTCAGGAGCGTAGTTAACAATGTCGGGATAGTGGGCGGCAGCGAGGGGGCTGTAGACAGTCAGGTCGAGAGACTGAGTGATATTGAATAGCACCCTGCCATTACTGGTAGTAGTGCGGCAGGTCCATTCAGTATGCTTGGAGTTAAAGTCTCCAAACATAATGACTGAGTCGCCTAATGCAAGGATGGCTTCGAAATCACTCTTAATGGGGAAAGTTCCGCTAGGGATTTAGCAAGAGGCTATAATGATTGACTGGTGTCCAGTCATAGCTAATATAGCGATAGTGGCTTCCGTACTAGTAAGCGTCGGAGTAGATATGTGGGAGCAATGAAGGGACTTTTTGTAATGGATGGCAGTACCGCCGCCCTTGCGGTCGGGTCTGTCGTTACGTAGAAGTGAATAACTTTTAATAGAAAGGCCTTTAGAGACCTTGGGGCTGAGGTGAGTCTCCTGAAGGAGGAGGAGGTCGGCTTTGCGATCTCGAAGAAATAGCCTAAGCTCTGGGAGGTTATTTCGCAAACCGCGGATATTGAATGAAACAAGCGACAAACCCTTTGGTTTGATACGACCGTGAGATATTGCGGGAGCAGAGGGCTCCGGCATAGTTTAATTACAAAGACCTTAGTAGGTTGATGTGCTCGGTAAGAGCAAGGAAACGGTCCTGAGGGGACTGAGCGGTGCGCAGTTTACGCGCAAGTATAAGGATTTCCTCTAGATTGATCCTATTCAAAGTGTTATACACTAGTTTTAGAGATTCAACTACAGAGTCTTCCTGTTTTTGTGGGTCGGCGGAGGGCCGCGGGATATTTGATTCCTTTGGGAACCAAGGGTTTATTGAAAGCGGCGCAGGCTGGGAGAGCGGAAGGCTCATAAGGGGCCGAAGAGGGCCCTGAGGTGGCCGATAGGGGCCCTGTGAGGGCCAGTAGATGCCCTGTGTGGGCTGAGATGAGCCCTGAGGGGGCTGAGGTAGGGGCTGGCCCTGGCTGGGCTTGCGGCTTACAAGAGCCGGGAAGGTTCGGTCATTGACCTAGGGTGGAGCTTTGCGGCTCGGAGGTGGGCGAGAAGCGCGAGGGCAACCTCTAAAATTGTCTGGATGGCCTGTTTTTCGGCAAAGGAAACATGAGGGTGGGGATTCGGCGTTTTTGGGCCGAGGGCATTCTTTCGAGTGATGGGGTTCTAGGCACTTAATACACCTGGGTGGAGCTGAGCAGTTGGCTGCCGCGTGCTCATAGAGTCGGTAGCGGTAGCACTGCGCTGGGTAACCGCGCCGGTGTGGGGCTTCGGCCTTTACTCGCGACAGGCCGCACACAGTGCGTACCTCGCGGAAGATGGCCTTCGCCTCCCGCACATTGGTGAGAAAGAGGAGGGCGAGGTTAAATCTTTCGCCCCTACTGCTGTGCATTTTGTGCACAGCTTCTATGGGGAAGCCTTGGGATTTAAGGTCTTCCAGAATTTCCTCGTTTGCGAGTTCATAGGGAACTCCGCGGAGGACTGCCTTGACCTTCCTTTCTTTGGCGAGGGCGTATGTGTGATAGGACACACGCTCGGCCGTGAATAGGCGGGTTATATTTCGGAAGTCTTCTATAGACGCCGGCACTATTTTGATGGCCTCGCCGACATTGGTGGCTTGGTCATATTTGAAACCCTTATCGTAAAGGGTTTTGGATATTTAAGTGAATTTGGCCTTGTTTCTGAGAAAGACAGGGGGCGGGACTTGGTTTTTAGTACACCACGGTCGCTGCAGTCGAGGTTGTATACATTTCTAAATTATTTTCAAATTTAAAACTTAAAAACTGATAAGCTATAAAATGATTATTAAAATGTACATAGATTCAAAATACTTTCAGATACCAATAACGTAACTAAATCTAAATCGTATCTACGACAGTGCTACCAAAACAAATGCGAAAGCTTTGCAGTGTGAGGCTTTTCAAGAATAACTTTGTATTGTAAAATTATTATCAAATAAAGAGAATAGAAAAAATATCTTTTAATAATGAAGTTGATGTCGATCGAGGCTTATTCCTTATTTATTATAATATACCTATTTTAAATAATGGGGTTGTAACATCAATTATTTTTGATAAGGGCATGTAAAGAATTTCTTTCACGTACGTTACGTAATACAGAAATTTTGAAAAAACAAAGTTAAAGTCTTTTCACCGAAAATATGTTTAAAAAGTAACCACTCGGCTTTTGCTAAATTGCTATTAAATGCTTTGAAAAAAGATATTGGTGTTAATTTATTGAAATATCAGTGTAAAAATTGATCGACTTTGGTTTTAGATCTATATTTGATGAATCAGTTATTTTTTCCGATATTTTTAGACCGAATCTGAAAGGAATTTTATTTTCAAAGGTCACCAGCACTGACAGCATACGGGCATAATATTCCATAAAATTCAAAAAAATTCTCTACACGAATCTGCCATCAATCTATTTAAAATTATAATTTGACGCTAACGGGCAGAACTAAAATTCAAAATAAATGAACTTAGTAATAATTGCACTAGAATTTATGATATTGTAAAAGTGCATTACAATTATTGTTGCACTTAATTTTTAGTAACTTTAAATTGACGCGAAAAACACTGTATATATAAAATGAGTAAAGTTCAGGGAAATGCCAGAAAAAATTAACGGCTTCCGATAAATGGCGGTACGAGTATAACCAATACTAAATAATATTAATATTAAAAAATATCAATACTGGCGATGGTCAGCTGCGTCACAGGTGCGATACAACTGGTACTACGATAGTAAATCCATTTTCCAAACGTTGCAAACAAGACATATCTTCGCTGCAACAGGATTAGTTCATGTCCAGAAATGTATGTATTCTAACGAGCTGAGTAAGAAGAAGAAAATTTTGATATTAAGGTTCACAGTAAGTAGAGCCATCCAACAAGATTCATTTTAACAAATTTACTTAAGGTTTTCTTAAACTGTGTTACTTAATACTATTTAGGTTAATAATTCATGAAAAGGATTGGTATTCACTTAATATCAGGAGCCACAAGCTCATTCGCTTTCTCTCCCATAAAAGAAACTGAACAATTCCATGTTTTTAATTAAAATTTCTACCTTTCTTTACACTAAAATTATAAGCCAATGGTAGCCAGGAGTGTATTACATACTTTAAAAAAATGCTGTTTAAATGCCTAGGTTCTACTGTGAAAACAGATATTTCTCACGACACTCAATTTTTCAAAGTGCCGCGTTGCTTAGGATGTCAATAAACGTAAAATATCAGTTAGCATTTCCACTGCAGGTATGTAAACGAACTCGTCAGTTTCTAAAAAGCTTTGCGAGCTCAGCAGAGCGGGACAGTATTTCATGCCGGCACACTGACTGCAAGTATAATACAAGGCGCAGATCCGGCTGCACATGGAATACTGTTCCCATCGTTAGGCTGGGGTTCCCCAGTGCCAGCTCCTTCCATTTGATCTCATCCGGCGCAGAGCTATTTGAACTGTTGGCAACAAAGCTCTTTCCAACCGGCTTCACTCACTGGCACAATATTTTCAACCCTTTCTATGTTATTCCTAAAAAAATATAATATAATGTCGCTAGTTAAATTATTGTGCAGAGTATTTGCGAGGCCTAGATGTAGCGTAGCAGATAAATACAGCACTAGATATGAGATTGAAATCAATACAGCATGAATATCCTCTCTTTCTTACTTTTTCGTACCGCATGTAACCCTTACACTAAAAATCGGAAGAAGTATTTGGATGAATTTTGTTTTGTTCTGTATAAACGTTGTATACTGTTGGGTTTCAAACCAAGGACCTAGATAGGCAGGTACTCAGTCCAGCAAGTCGAGTGGTCGTGCTGATTCATCATACAAACTGAACCTTTGAATTTATTTTTGTGTTCAGTCACATTCATGGCTGTTATTGAGTAATTTTCCCCGAAAGTTCAAATGAAATAAGTTACGTGAAACAAATATGAAGCAATATGGAAAGGTAATCCACTAGTCTATATCTATATATATATATATATATATATATATATATATATATATATATATATATATATATATATATATATATATATATAAAAATGAATTGCTGTTCGTTAGTCTCACTAAAACTCGAGAACGGCTGAACGGATTTTTCTTATCTTAGTCTTGATATGTTCGTGGAGGTCTAGGGAAGGTTTAAAAGGCGAGAAAAAATCGAATAATTTCCGGGAAAACCCTAAAAACAGCCCTTTTCTATTTCCCATACAAACGTTTTCTAGAGTCAATTTGAACTTTATTGCTATTCAATAAAGTTCATATTAAATTATAATCACTCACTGTTGTCTAAGCAATTTAGGTGTGTTCCTAACGTCAAAGATTCAATTTTCAATTTATTACCGCTGCATAAAGTTCAAATTCAATCATATCTATGAAAATAGTCTTCGCGTGCGCTTTGGAGGATCTAATGTCGCGTTCCGAAAATAAACAAAAGTGAATCGCAAACGCGACAAAAAATTTAATAAACTATTAGTAGTACTGATTTCCAATTAATTTGTTCGGCTTCGCGAAACTTAATTTTAGCTAACTTCAGTTGTAACTGTATCAGATTATTTTTTTAAGTTTGATAAATCTTAAGTTTTGTCACAAATTAAGTTTCTGAACACAACCATAATATTTGACATTAGATTTGACAACCAACTAATATGTCAATCATTCTGTCGCACTTCAGAACACGGAGATTTATGGCTAGATAAACTCAAAAAAATAAATAAGGGGAAGCGCGGGAAGTTCTGACGTAGGCGGGCGTCCTTTTTTGGCTAAACTTTTGAAAATTAAATTAAATTGATATTACAGGATCAGTTAAGTTGTAAAGTATATATATTAGTAGTTATTGTTGATTATTTATAGTTTTAGCTTGATTTCTTCATCTGGTAAGTCATTTCATTGTATTATATGTAAATAGGATTTTTCTCTTGGCGTCCATGTTGGAGCCTGAAGACCCTGGAGGGACATCCCTCCAAGTGTCTCATGTAGTCACAATCGATGCGTCGGGAATGGAAACGGAAGGTTCAATTATAGATACAGACTGTTCGGAAAACACGAAATCGGTGAAAAGAAAGAGAATTTCAGCTAGAAACCAAAAGAAGAGAAGGAATCACAGACAAACGGGTCTATCAGATTGCCAACTTTCCCCTAACGATTTAAAGGATAATGTTATTACTAAATTGCTTGATTCTGATGATAAAAACACTGAAATTCACCATAATGATGACACTCACTCTAACAATATTACAAGTAACCCCCGCGCTGCTAGGTTGCTTTACCAGGCGTCAGATCCTGCGCCTTATGTTGTCCATGTCCAAAAAATCTTACAACCAAATCAAACTGGATCTATTCACCCAGTACAATTTGGATTATTCCTTAAAAATTTTTTAATAAAAAGCATTGTAGAGGGAAGCATCAAAAAAATTGGAAGAAACAGATTGTGTTTACAATTTGAAACATTTCAGGATGCTAACACATTTCTAAATCACAAATCTCTTGATGTTAATAAATACAAAGCATTTGTTCCAGCCTTCACTATCACCCGCATGGGAATAGTGAGAGGTGTTCCATGTGATTGGGATGAGAAAGATATAATGGAAAATATAGACCTTCCGCAGAACTGTGGAAGTATTTTGAAAGTTCGGAGATTAAACAGAAAGGTATATGACGGCGAAACGCCCAAGTTCATTCCAACTGAGACTGTAGTTTTAACCTTTGATGGGAAGGTGCTACCTCCCAGGGTCTTTATATGTTTCAACTCCCTATCTGTAGAGCTTTATATTTACCCCACGCTGCAATGCTTTAATTGCTGTCGTTTTGGTCACACCAAAATGCAATGCAGAGGCTCTCCAAGGTGTTACAAATGTGGAGACAACCATTCAGGTATAAGCTGCGAGACTGAAAGAGATGATGCTGTGTGTATCTTATGTTCTGGTTCCCATTTCGCCACAGACAAAAAGTGTCCGGAGTACGCTAGGCAAAAAGCTATAAAAGAAACAATGGCTAGAAACTCTATATCTTATTCAGAAGCCAGTAAAATCCACCCACCAGTTTCGAAATCTTATGCTGACGTTACTGCTTCTGCTTCATTGGCCCCTTCTGGTCGAACTATTACTTATTCCAGCCCCTATAATTCAACAAGCCCTTCTAAGAGTCACACACAGTCATATAGGAAAACAGTATTCTCGAAACCCAAAGCTCGTCCCAGAAATACTAGTAAGGGATATGATCAAAAAGCGCATGCAGAGCTTATCCAAGATTACAGCAACATTCCTTCCTCTTCTACAGGTTGTCTCAAAAATAACAAAGATCTATCAGAAATAATAACAAAGGATCTCATCATTTCTATAATTCAGTACCTTTCACAATATAACCTAATTAAAATACCGTCCAACGATGCTGCTTCTTCAAAAAGTTTTTTAACTCATGGACAGTCAGGACCATCCACGAAACCAGTCTCTGGTGATTCAATGGAATTGCCGGAGTATTAATAGCAAAATAAGTGACCTAATTTTCTTATTGAATAGTTACAAACCATTTGCAGTCTCTCTTCAAGAGACTTGGCTTCGTCCCGGATTCAACTTTAGAATTCCAGGACATATCTGTCTTAGAAAAGACAGAACAGATGGGTATGGAGGAGTTGCACTAATTCTGAAGGGCGGTGTGCCCTTTGTCCACATACCCATACCTAATCACAGTAATAAATTTTCAATTATTGCTGTTAGTGTAAATAATATTTGTTTTGTAAATATGTATATACCTCACCCTTCCACTGAAGTCTTTGATGATATTCGTAGCATTCTATCTTCCCTCCCACGCCCTATATTGGTCATGGGAGACTTCAATGCACAACATTCTATGTGGGGAAGTTCTAAGTCTGACCATTATGGGGCTAGAATGTTAGACATCTTAGATGATAATAATTTATGCCTTCTAAACTATGGTTGTCCTACTAGAAGGACTCGGCCCCATGAGGGTATTAGTGCACCAGACCTTACCCTGTGTAGTCCCTCCCTAGCTCCTACATTAAACTGGTGGCCTCTATCGTCGTCATATGGAAGCGATCACTTTCCGTTAATTATATCATTTCCTCAAAAAATTGGCGAAAAGATGTATAAGGCTCCTCCCCGGCTAAAATATAAACTTAACGATGCCAACTGGTCATTATATAGAGATAAAGTTCAACAAAATTTATCAACTATACCTTCACTAAATGACAACAATAATCATCTTTGTGCTGAAGCTTTTACACGGGCCCTACTACAGGCTGCTGAGGAAGTTTTTCCTATTAAAAATAATAGTGGCAATGGGTATATTCCATCACCTCCATGGTGGGACAGTGAGTGTTCTGCTGCGATAACTGAGAGAAAGATAGCTGAAAAAAATTACAGGAAAAATTCTACAACACAAAATTTTAATATTCTTTGTAACCTTATAACTAAAACACGTAAATTATTAAAACAAAAAAGATTTAATGGCTGGAAATCTTTTTGTGCCTCAATTTCACCACACATTTCTCCATCTGAAGTTTGGCAAAATATTCGTAGATTCAGATCCGCTTTTAAGCCTCCAAGGTTTCCTTTTATGGATAGCAGTACAGTTGATTTGTTTCTTGACAAATTAGCCCCACCATTTGTCCCATCTATAGATAATATTTCTTCTGACCTACAGTCTTCTCTCCTCTCCCAGCATGATAGTAGCGATTCATTCATTTTCTTTAGCCTTTCAGAACTCAAAGGGGTTCTTTCAAAACTTAGGGACTCAGCCCCAGGTTGTGATGGAATCCCATATTCTTTTCTTCAAAACCTGAACGACTCCTGCCTTTCTTATTTTCTTAGTTTAATTAATTCAATTTTAACAACAGGTAATATTCCTCCATCATGGAAAATTCATGAAATTATCCCAATACTTAAGCCAGACAAACCGATTAATGATCCATCATCTTACAGACCAATTGCATTAGCTTCAGTTATTTCCAAAATTTCTGAACATTTAGTTAAAAATAGGTTAGAATGGTTTATTGAGAGTAAGGGGTTACTATCTCCAAACCAGTTTGGATTTAGGAAAGGTAGGAGTACAATGGATAGTCTCAGCATTTTTATGACAGACTTAAGATTGGCATTTTCGCACAATAACTCTGTGTTAGCAGCATTTTTAGATGTATCTGCAGCCTATGATAATGTCAACCTTTCAATTCTGAAACAAAAAATGATTAATTTGGATATCCCACAAATTTTTATAAGATTTATAATCAACCTTCTCTCTGGTAGAATGCTTAAAGTAATATCAGAAGACTCTTACCAATCCCGTATTGCCTGGAAAGGTATACCCCAGGGCTCAGTTTTAAGTCCTTTAATTTACAATATATATTCTCATGATCTGGAAGCCTCCCTTAAGGGTAAAGTTAGCACTCTCCAATATGCAGATGATTTACTCCTCTATGTCTCTGGTGATTCTGTTCACAACATGTCTGATACTATGACATATTCCCTTAAGTTACTAAAAGTTTGGCTTGACAATAACTGTCTCAGCCTTTTAGTTTCTAAAAGTAGTATAGTCTTATTTTCTCGTATGAGGATTCCACCTCCAGTGTCTGTACTTTATAATAACATTAGAGTTCCCGTTAAAAGCGAAGCAACATTTCTTGGAGTAATTTTAGACTCGAGACTTACAGGCATCCCTCATTGCTACTATATAACTGCCAAATGTGAGAAGATTCTAAATATACTGCGCTGCCTCTCTGGAGTTTGATGGGGAGCCCACCCTTTCTCTCTAAAGCTTCTATATAATGCCCTTATAAGGAGTATTTTAGACTATGGAACATTTATTCTTGAACCCTGTAATGCAGTAGCCCTCCATAAATTAGACATTATCCAGTCTATTATTTTACTTTAATTTTTGATGGTTCCCTATGTTCTAAGAATAAAGTACGTAATGAAATTCAATTTCTTTTATATTATAATTGAGATTGAAATAGATGACCGTAGTGACTTATTCTCTTTGTAGATGACATGTACAAGCAGTTGTTGTTATTGTTTTTGTTATTCGCTCGTGAGAGCAGGCAAAGGAACTATGCCATACAGCCTTGTCTTTGTGTAAAATTATCCTTCGTAATTCACTGCTTCACAACATGTTGATGCGTCACATTGTGCAGCCCTTGGGAGATTCTGATGGCAACTTTAGCCAGCAGGCAGCAGACAGTTGGCGATGGTATCCAAAGATGCCTATGCAAACAGCTTATCTTGAGAATCCATCTCCATCAGAGCACTTGTTTCACAGCTTCCACTAATAGTTCACATGCGCAGACACTTAATACACAAAATTGCACCACTTTTATATATCAAAGTCCACTTCAAACCATTATTTAAACAATAATACAGGAGAAACAAACCGCCCCAGGTCAAGTTCCCGCCAAAACTCCTGTACAAGCAGTATTTTGACGTGGTTTACACAGATAAAAATGAATATTGGTCAATGATGTACACCATTGTCCAGGAATTAGCTCTATAACATAGTATAAATATTTTTAATTTATTATTATTCCTTTCATTATTCTATTATATACTATTGCCAACATAGTTAAAAGTAATATATTTATCTATTTATTTTTCATTATTTATCGTTTTTCAGAATATTATCCTTATATTATATTACATAAACATATACATTTAAAATATCTTTAGTTTTTTTTTTGCATTAAATCTGTCTGACAGCTGCTCGCATGTTTTAGATTAGTGGTCCCGACAGAATAACAGCGCTGCGGCTCTTTGCTGTAGCATAATGCTGAGTCGGGTCCTTTTCGTTGCTGCAATCCAACATAAATTTAAATACTTTTTATAAATACTTTTTACTATTAATTGTTTATTTTTTATGTTGAGTTAATTGTTTGTTTTTTATGTGTTTGTATTAGCGTAGCTACGAATAAAGTTATTTTCTTTCTTTCTTTCTTTCTTTCTAAGGCTCTGAGAATAATTGCTGGGACTATGCGTTCGAGCCCTATTAACGCTTTGCAGGTTGAATGTTCTGAAGCGCCCCTGCATCTCAGACGACAATTTCTTTGTGACAGGTTCCTGTTTAGAGCATTCCAAGTCTATAATCATCCTCTTTACTCTAAGTTACGGTCTCTGTTGGAATGTATGGATTATCCGTACTGGGCTCATAAATCGTCGCCATGCCTTATTGTTAGTCTCCAAAAATTCTTAGCTCTTCAAGCTCCAACACATAGATCACAATTTCTTCCTATATTTTGTGTTAACTATGATGCCTTAATTTTAAAACCATCTATTTTGTTTGATTTCGGTGTATGTAAACAAGATACTTCTGCCAACGTCAAATTTATTAATATAGTTGACAGTGACAGCCGATGGAAACATTGCCATTTAATTTTTAGTGATTCTTCCAAACCCGGTTCCGAGAAGTGTGTGGGAGTTGGTGTTTTCCATCAACAGTTTGGCATTGTACAAAAAATAAAATTGCCTCCAGAGACTTCAGTATTTACTGGAGAATGTTTTGGTCTGTTGAAGTCTCTGGAGTACATTTTAATTATGAAGTTAAAAAACTCAATAATTTTTACCGATGCTAAAAGTGCCCTCCAAGCCTTGGAAAGATTTCCTTTTACCAATAACAGAAATAATCATCCAGTTATTATTGCATGTCGTGATTTATTGTATCAATGTTACATCAAAAACTACACAGTCTCCTTTGCTTGGATTCCAGGGCATTCAGGTATCTTTGGCAATACCAAGGCAGATAGCCTTGCCAAAGCTGCAGTCAATGACGGAGATCTAGTTCCGTACAAAAACTTTTGTTGTGATTTGGCTCTCCTTCCTAAATCCCAGTTATTGAATTCTTGGACACATATTTGGCGTTCTTCAAGTCAGACTATAGGTCGATATTATAGCACGATCCAGGTGGATATACCTCATAAACCGTGGTTTTCAAATCTGACGTTTGGTAAAGCTATCACTTCGACCCTTATACGTATGAGGCTGGGCCATGCATGCATTCCCTTGCATTTGGCACGACTTAAACTTTTACCTAGCGATATATGTGAGTGTGGCAATGACGTTGGGGATTTTAACCATATATTTTTTGCTTGTCCTCGACTTGACCGTTCCGCTTTTATTTCCTCGCTTTTATCCATTAAAATTCCTTTTCCTACTTCAATTTCTGTCCTTTTATCTTATGTAAATATTGATGTATATAGAATTTTAGCCAGTTTCATTTTTCATAACAATATAAAATTATAATCGTTTATGTACTCATATACTAAATTTACCTGATCCTTTTTCAAATTCCGTTCCAATTTCCAATTCAATAAAATAAATCTTACTTCCTAACCTTCTTGCATGGCTGACGCACAAACCGTGCAGGCCAAGAAAGGGAAAAAAAAAAATAAATAAAAAAATCAGAACACGGAAAAAAGTATTACGATTGACGATATTGTGTTACGTTCATGGTTACGATATTCTATGAGTGCATCCTTCTATCTTTGTGAGTGGCGATTACCTCTACGTACGCGAGAACTTTCTTTACTTTTGTTGATATTTTGTGATAGTGACACTTTACTGTTAAGTGAGCGAGAAATTTTCTCACTTTGATTAATTACGTTACGATGCCGAGGAGAAGACGACCTGACTTAGGTCGTCGCAGTCAATCAAATCTGCGAAGAGCTACCTCACGTGCTAACCGCACTGATGACCAGAGACAGACAGATCAAGAAAATAGTCGTATTGCTTTGTCAGAATTGCGTTATTTAGTGAGTGACAATGAAGTGGATAGGCTTAGAATGCAACAAGTTCGTGCACATCAAACACAGCAACAGCGAGCTCGACATAATGAAATTGAGCGAATCCGCAGATGCAGTGCTGCTGTGATTCTTGAACGAGCTGCATTCCACTATGATCCTGCAATTGATTATTGTGCCGACAAATCGGTAACAATTGGGGAAATGAAAATAATTTGTAAATATTGTAAAGCGTTAAAATACACTGGTGAATCTACTGGATTATGTTGTGCTGGAGGCAAAGTAAAATTACCACAATTGGTCCCACCACCAGATCCTTTACGCTCTTTAGTTTCTGGGATTGGAAATGATTCTAAGCACTTCTTGGCCAACATTCAGAAATATAACAACTGTTTCCAGATGACATCATTTGGCGCTACACATATTATACAGGACAATTTCATGCCCACTTTCAAGGTATTAATCCAGAATATTTTTTTATAATATTCAAGTTTGTACTAAAATATATATACAGCCTGTAATGAAAGGGGGTATCAACCCTCAAGGAGGTGAATGTGCTCATGAAACTCAACAACTTTCCCCAAAGAACATAGGTCGAAATATGAAAAAAAAATTTGGCCCTCCCATAGTAAATCCATCAGCTGGTAGTCAGTTTTGTAAGAGAGGGCCAAATTTTTGTTCTCTTTATTTGTTTTGTCAAATGTTCTTTGGGGAAAGTTGTTGAGTTTCATGAGCACATTCACCTCATTAAAGGTTGATACTCCCCTTCCGTTACACGCTGTATATATGAAATAATTAATGGACAAAATTTAAAATATTACAGATACAAGGACAAATTTATCACTTACTGGGGGCACTGTTACCACTACCTGATGCAGATCATCAATTTTTACAAATTTATTTTATGGGCAATTCAGATGCGGAAGTTGATAATCGTTGTGCTCACAATCCAACAGTGAAGAGAACCATTGTCCAAGAATTACAAATGTTTCTTCATCAGAATAACAATTTAGTAAACATGTTCAAAATAGCATTGGATCGGATGCCATCTGATAGCCATAATATTATCATTCGAGCTGACAAAACACCTGCCGGTGAACACACAAGGAGGTTTAATTCACCTACCATTGATGAAGTGGCTGTTGTCATGGTGGGAGAAAATTTACAATCTAGAGATATTGTGCTTCATCATCGGAATAGTGATTTAAAACGTGTATCTGAAACACACAGGAGCTATGATGGATTACAATATCCTTTGATCTTCTGGCAGGGGGAAGATGGATACCATTTTAATATCAAAATGGTAAATCAAGTA
Source organism: Parnassius smintheus behrii (assembly GCA_036936625.1). Taxonomy (NCBI): domain Eukaryota; kingdom Metazoa; phylum Arthropoda; class Insecta; order Lepidoptera; family Papilionidae; genus Parnassius; species Parnassius smintheus. Next base: position 5,352,751 of record JAUPFT010000029.1, read on the forward strand.
ACAGGTAAATAAATTGAGCAGGATTAAATAATATTTTTAAATTCAATTCATCTCATCAAGTAACATTTATCATTTTTGATTCCAGGTGCTGAAACCAACAAAAAAGTTAGTGCTATGAATTTCTATTCATACAGACTCATGATCCGTCCAGGTGAAATAAATCATATTTTGATGTGTCAACGACTTTTTCATCAGTTTGCAGTTTACATGTATGTCAAAATTGAGACTGAACGATTAACATTCATTCGTTTGAACCAACGACAGCTACGATCAGAGGAATACATTCATCTCCGCGATGCTATAAATGCCGATGGCAATGTGAATAATGTAGGAAGAATGACAATTTTGCCAGCCACTTATATAGGAAGCCCACGCCACATGCACGAATATGCTCAGGATGCTATGTCATATGTTAGGCATTATGGCCGCCCAGATTTATTTGTTACATTCACATGTAACCCAAATTGGACCGAAATAAAGAGGGAATTGCTACATAGCCAAACACCAGTTGTTAGACATGACATAATTGCCAGAGTTTTTAAACAAAAATTAAAATCTCTGATGAATTTCTTAATAAAACATTGTGTGTATGGCAGAGTCCGTTGTTGGATGTACTCTGTAGAATGGCAAAAGCGTGGATTGCCACATGCGCACATTTTACTCTGGTTAGTGGACAAAATAAGGCCAAATGAGATTGATTCCATAATTTCAGCTGAAATTCCAGATGAAACAGTTGACACAAAATTGCATGCAGTAGTTACCAAACACATGATACATGGACCTTGCGGACTTTTCAACTACAATTCACCCTGTATGGTCGACGGCAAGTGTTCCAAGCGATACCCAAGAGACCTGCTTGCTGAAACCATAACGGGAAATGATGGATACCCATTGTATCGTCGGCGATCAGTTGCGGACAATGGGCAATCGGTAAGAGGACAAAATGTTGATGTAGACAATCGTTGGATTGTGCCATACTCGCCAATATTGTCCAAAGCTTTTGAGACTCACATCAATGTGGAATATTGTAACTCTGTAAAGTTGATAAAGTACATATGTAAATATGTTAACAAAGGCAGCGATATGGCTGTCTTCGCTGTAACCAATGCAAATGATGAAATATCACAGTACCAGATGGGGCGCTATGTAAGTAGCAACGAAGCAATTTGGCGTATATTTTCATTTGCGATCCATGAAAGATACCCTACAGTAGTCCATTTGGCCGTCCATTTAGAAAATGGTCAACGAGTTTATTTTAATGAATCGAACGCGGCAGACAGAGCGGCACGTCCACCATCGACAACATTAACAAGTTTCTTCACAGTCTGTCAAACTGATGATTTTGCTCGCACTTTGCTGTATGCTGACATGCCACGCTATTACATATAGAATGCATCATCGAAATCGTTTCAGCGTCGAAAACAAGGAACACCAGTTGAAGGACATCCAAATGTATTTGCTTCAGACGCTCTGGGTCGCATCTACACAGTACATCCAAATAACGATGAATGTTATTATTTGCGATTGTTGTTGGTGAATGTTCGTGGTCCGACATCGTTCAAACAACTGAGGACAGTTAATGGACAGCTGTGTGCGACTTACCGTGAGGCATGCCAACTATTACATTTACTTGAGAACGATTCGCACTGGGATGATACGCTCAAGGATTCCGTAATATCTTCATCGCCGTATCAAATTCGTACATTGTTTGCGATTATCATATCGACATGTTTCCCCTCGAATCCAAAAGATTTCTGGGTTAAGTATAGAGATGACATGTCTGAAGATGTTTTGCATCGTGTGCGCCGTGAAACTTTGAATCCTACACTACAAATGACTGAAGAAATTTACAATGAGACATTGATCATGATAGAAGATATGTGTTTATTGATAGCAAATAAAGTATTGTCGTGTTTGGGAATGACAGCACCCAATCGTCATATGCACGATGCATTAAATCACGAGTTGCAAAGGGAACAACAGTACGACATTGAAGCATTGGCCGAAACAGTTCCTACAAATGTTCCACAATTAAATCAACAACAAAGAATTGCGTATGACACTTTGATAGAAGCTGTGAACAGTGGATCTGGTGGAATTTATTTTCTTGATGCTCCCGGAGGAACCGGAAAAACATTCTTAATTTCATTGCTTTTGGCGAGGATCAGATCGCGAAATGATGTTGCTCTAGCGTTGGCTTCATCTGGAATAGCTGCGACTCTGCTAGAAGGCGGACGAACTGCGCATTCTGCCTTGAAATTACCATTAAACATGCAAATCACCGAAACACCAATTTGCAACATCGCCAAAAATAGCGCAATGGCCAAGATCCTACAGGTATGCAAATTAATTGTTTGGGATGAATGCACAATGGCCCATAAGAGGTCACTGGAGGCGCTGGACAGAATATTGAAAGATCTTCGTGGCAACCAAAATATTTTTGGTGGGGCCATTATTCTGTTGTCAGGTGATTTTCGTCAGACTCTTCCAGTTATTCCCCGATCAACTGTTGCTGATGAACTAAATGCATGCCTAAAATCATCGAATTTGTGGCAGTACGTAAAGACACTCCAATTAACAACTAACATGCGAGTATTTTTGCAACATGATGAAACTGCAAATGTGTTTGCGAAGCAGTTGTTAGATATTGGAAATAATAAAGTTGCAATGGACACCTCGACCGGATTCATCACATTACCCACAGATTTCTGTCACATCACAGATTCAAAAGAGGAGCTTATTCAGCGTGTTTTCCCAGATATAGCGCAAAAGTTCAATAACCATAATTGGCTTGGTGAACGAGCAATATTGGCAGCGAAAAATAAAGATGTCGAGGATCTCAATGCGACCATTCAGAATTTTCTTCCAGGACAGTTGGTTTCCTTCAAATCAGTTGACACCGTTATGAACCAGGATGACGTAGTCAACTATCCCACGGAGTTTTTAAATTCACTGGAATTGCCTGGATTACCACCTCACAATTTGCAGTTAAAAGTAGGATCAGTTGTCATCATGCTGCGTAACATTAATCAACCTCGACTATGCAATGGAACAAGACTGGCTGTGAAAAAGCTGATGAATAACGTTATTGAGGCAACAATCATAAAAGGAAAATACAAAGGAGAGGATGTCTTGATCCCGCGAATACCGATGATTCCAACGGATTTACCATTCGATTTTAAACGCTTACAATTTCCAGTACGTCTGGCCTTTGCGATGACAATAAATAAATCGCAAGGACAGTCTTTAGAAGTTTGCGGAATCAACTTGGAGTTTCCCTGTTTCACGCATGGACAATTATACGTCGCGTGTTCGCGCGTCGGAAAACCATCTTCTTTGTTTATTTACGCACCATAAAACAAAACAAAAAATATAGTTTATGAGCAAGCTTTAAATTGATTAACAAACTGTATCATAACAGTGTGTGTCTGTTAAAAAAATTTAAACCTTATAAATAGCCAGTATTTCAGGAAAACTCTGTTTTTTTTTAAGTAAGCAACTTGATGTGTCGAAAATAATAATAAAACTTCATGCTTCATTAAAAAATGCTTAATGATTTCTTATATTTACGCGAACACTACACATGATTAAAACTACTTTTACGGATTTTATCGCGTTTATTTTTACTTTTTATTTTTAATTCCCGACGTTTCGGGCGCTTTCCAGCACCCATGGTCACGGGGGACTGAGATGACTGACGTCCCGATGTCATTGTTAAACCCGGAGTACCTTCAGCTTTTTTTAACCATAAACATAAACAATAATTAAAAAAGCTGAAGGTACTCCGGGTTTAACAATGACATCGGGACGTCAGTCATCTCAGTCCCCCGTGACCATGGGTGCTGGAAAGCGCCCGAAACGTCGGGAATTAAAAATAAAAAGTAAAAATAAACGCGATAAAATCCGTAAAAGTAGTTTTAATCATAAAAAATGCTTTTTTATTCAATACGTTTTGTTTGTTTTGAAATTAATTTATACAAAAGTTTAGGTCTTTTATTTATCGATTGAGGCAGTACGAAGTCTGCCGGGTCAGCAGTATTGAATAAAAATAGTTTCTATGAAAACCAATACAAGTAGTTTGCGAGTTCAACTCCATTACCTCCATTAACTATTTTATAGTATGTATACATTGTTAGTATAATATATATAAACATACATAAACACTCACGCCTGTCACCCAGAGGGGTAGGCAGAAACTACAGACTTCCATTTGGCACGATCCTGACTTTCCTGACACACCTCTCTCGCCTCCTTAACATCCATATAACTACGCATACATGCTCGTCGGTTAAGAGTACTCCTAATTTGGCCAGTTTTCAATAAATCGCAAATTTCCACCTAGGACGTCCCTTTCCGACTCTGCCATTCACTTCTGTTTTAATATAATTTCATTACTAAAACTTACTCAGGCGGACGAAATAACAATTTGGACTTAATTAAAAATTGTTTTTCGTTAAAAAAATGGAGCTAAATCCCCCAAAGTAATTTTGTAAATTTTATTTTTATTCGCATAGGTTTTTAATAACCAGATTCCGCTCCAGCAAATTTGTATACGTCCGTGACTTCTAACTTTATTCAACGTTGAGTAGTCTGTAAAAGGTTAAAGAAAACGTAAAAAAGAAAGTTTTAATAACTTTGATACAGGAAAGAATATTTTACTTATACTTAATAAACATACAAAAAAAACGGTTTAATTATATGTGGTAACAGGCAATCTAATGAAAAATCCGTTTTTGAAAAGATTTTGTTGCGAAAGCCTTACAATTAGAGCTACCGAAAGGGTTAATTTTAATTTTGAAGATTTATCACGTTATGATTGTAGTATGACGCACCTGTAAGACCTGTAAGTGTCCTTCGATTAAAATTATATGAAGTTGACGCCTTCTCTGTGTTTGTTAACTATGTAGTCATAGGTTAATGGACCAAATCACACGAGTTTTAATCTTCCGGAGGGAAAATAGGATTTTTTTACTGATATTTCAACCAATATCAGCACCCACTGGCTACACGTCATTGTGAATTTTAATCCAATAGAATTAGGACAAAATAATTCAAATGCAAGCAGTTAAAATCCTCAGCTAAGGGTGGGTAATAATATACAACAGGGTAGAGTTATACACGGAGAACGCGTCAACTTGCCTGATACTATATAGAGTAAAAATTAAAACACATTCTTATTAAAATACTTTACTTTACTGGCTGTCTGGATCACTGCAGGGATATTAAGCAGTTTTCAAAATAAAGAACTGATTTACTAAATGTGATATTGTGAGGCCACTCATCATCATCATCATCATCATCATCATCATCATTACAGCCCTTCACAAGTCCACTGCTGAACATAGGCCTCCCCCAAGCACGGTCCTGAGCCACCTGCATCCATCGACTTCCTGCATGTCTTACCAGGTCGTCACTCCATCTAGTGGGGGGTCGCCCTACACTGCGCCTACCGGTACGAGGCTGCCACTCGAGAACCTTTCTTCTCCATCGGTTATCGGTTCTTCGAGCTATATGGCTGGCCCATTGCCACTTCAGCTTACTAATCCGTTGGGCTATGTCGGTCACTCTGGTTTTACTGCGGATATCCTCATTTCTGAGTCTATCACGCAGAGAAACTCCGAGCATAGCCCTCTCCATAGCTCGCTGAGCGACCTTGAGCGTCCTCATACGGCCAGCAGTGAAGGACCACGTCTCTGATCCATAAGTTATCACTGGAGATGGGCAGCAGCATCTTCCTAATAACAACATTAACATAATAAAAAACTGCGGTTGCCAACCCGCTCGCCAAGCGTGGCAACAATGGCAAATATCCCCCATGAGGCAACTCAATATAAATAAAATTAGAACATTTACAATAAATTCGAAGTCAATTAAATACGGATTATTAAATATAGTTCAAAAACTACTGGTCAGATCTTGATCAAATTTATATGGAACCACACGAGATGAACCAGCTTTCAAATGAATAAAAGAATCGTCAAAATCGGTTCGCTGAGAGAAAAATTAAGAGGTTACACACGTAAAATGTTTAACGTGGTAGAGCTACCCTGCAGCTGTATTTTGTTTGTAGCACGAATGGGTCGGCTTGAAGGGGAAGGACCACGCTCTCACAGAATACCAGCGTAAAATAGCAGCTTGATACGGCTGTATTAGGTATGGTGAGTGTAGAGAACCGGAGACCCGTTTTACAGGAATTGAGACATTCCATCTTAGTGCTCAAGGGTGTCAACACATCTTTATTTTGATTCTTAATCGAGGTTAAATACATATGTCCATGGGCCACAGCATCCACTTACCATCAGGTGGACTATGTGCTCGTTTGTCATCCTCATCCTATAAAAAACATACAGTAGAATTCAGTACCTCCTACTTTTTGAATTCAATTAAAATAGTCATATTTTTCTCCATGGAATGTTATATTTAGCATAGATTGAACATATTTGTTTTTGCTCTTTTTTGTTGATGAAATTCATTTTTTAAAGCAAATTATGTTAGATTTCAGCTTTGCACTTATTCTATTTTTTTGTCCTATAAAGACCAGAAAAGAACCATTTAACTTCAAAATATGAATTCAAATCATAATAGGAAGAACAATAAGTAAATTTCTTACTTTTACGGTAGCACATACCACTATTTAAGACGATAGACATATTGTATATGCATGCAAGGGCTTAATTATCATTTTTATGTTTAACATATACATAAAAATCTCCCTGACATCACTGCCACAGCACTGTAAATTTAGATCGAAGGAGATATTTCACAACATTTGTTGACCAGATTAAGGATTTTAATAAGTAGTTTTTTGTTTTATTTTTAACAATGTATAGCAACAGGCTTATGAAGACTAGAAGGTTACTCCTTCTTCTGTATTCCGTATTTAAAGATTGTGGAGAATAGTGCATAAAACTTAAAGTTGACCCATGGATTTTATGCATCTGGGGACACGGCAGTGCCCCCGTCAAGTCGAGCAAAAAAGCGGCACAATTCAGGCCATTTTCGACCCCCTATAACTTCGTAGTGGATAAAACTAGAAGCCTGAATTTTCGTAACTAAGTAGGCATTGTATAAACATGGTATATTTCAAATTTCATTCAATTCGAACCAGTAGTTTAAAAATTATAAGGCTGTAACTTAGTCGAAACACGACGTGTTCTGACATGAGTCCAAAAGTTAATAGAACTTTTACTCTCCGTGCTATTGCAACAATCGGTTGTTGAAAATACAATTTATATCCGTCACACATATCAAAAATATTCTGACCATTCTATCGAACCTCAATTCGGTTCACCTGATGTTAAGTGACTACCGCCACACATAAACAACTGCAACACCAGGGAAATTGCAGGTGCGTTGCCGGCCTTTTAGAAAGGAGTAAGCTCTTTTGTTGAAAGTCCCTAGGTTGTATCGGTCCAGAAAAAGCGCCGGTGGTAAACTATTATACAAAGAGGTCGTACATTGAAGAAAACTCCTAGCGAAACGTACAGTGGTGGACCACCAAGCATTCAGATGGTGTGGATGGTATCGGGAGGATTGCCGCGTAGTGCGTTCGTAAAATTTGGTGGCTAGGACTAATCCGAACAATTCGTCAGAGCACTTTCCGTAGTAGAAGTAAAAATTTCAGGCCGGTAATGATATTTGAATAAAAATTGCCATGACAACCAGATAAGCAACGATGTCAAAACATGTAAAATTTTGGTTTTAGGCTCGTAATAGAGAAACGGCAAGATTTAAGTGAAAAATGAGATATTATTGTTATAGGAAAAAAGGTAGCGCAACAGCGCGCACGAAGCCCGAAATTGCAGAGTTACAGAGAACTAAATAAAAGACCGAAAAAGGTAGACTCCATTGACACCGATTTAAAAAGTGCTGATAACGTGAAAATACGACGTGAAAATGATTTGTTATTGTGTTCTTATGGTTTAAAAATGTTACAGGTTCCTATGGAAATAAAGGTGATGCAAAATATGCAGTTTTGAGATGAATGCAGAAAATCAAAAACAGAATGGAAAAAAAAATTTAAAATAGTGTAAAATGGTATGTACGTAGCATAACACTACATTTTCCCCCCGACCCTGGAAAATTTTTAACTCAGCAAAAATTTTGACATGTACATTCTAAAATAAACCATAAAAACACAGCTTTGCAGAAACAGACATCACCAGGCAAAATCAGATATACTATCTCTTACATTCATCATCTGCATTCAGGTAAGGGTGGAGTTCACATTCAATGACTACCACTCTAAAAGTGTGTTTTCGAAAGGACATTCAGGCTTATTTAAGGAGTTGTCATCCGCTCCTGCGTGGAAAAAAAACATTTCGAAAGAACATTCAGGCTTATTTAAGGAGTTGTCATCTGCTCCTGAGTGGAAAAAAAAACATTTCGAAAGGACATTCAGGCTTATTTAAGGAGTTGTCATCCGCTCCTGAGTGTAGATAAAGATAAAGAAATTAATCAGGTAATAATTATACATATATACAAACATATATACAAATATACAAACATATATACAAATGTAGTGTCATACAAAACAGTATTAGCTGGTTCCTCACATCTAATGTTCACTTCGTATTCGAGTCCGGCCTTGTTAAGAAATTTGTACTTAATAACCCTTTTCATTGTTATAATTAAGTGCAAAGTTAAGTTTAAGAAATAAAAATTTTATTAAAAATTGTACCTCTTTAAGTTATCTAGAATGAAAATATTAAAGTGATAAATGTAAGTGAAGTGTTATACGCAGGTCTAAATATAATCCAGATAAGTTGAAAAACTAGATGAAGTTTTGTTTTAGAATTTGGAAGATAGTACCTCTTTAAGTTATCTAGAATAAGAATATTAAAGTGATGAATGTAAATGAAGTGTTATATGTAGGTCTAAATATAATCCAGATAAGTTGAAAAACTAGTTGACGTTTTGTTTTAGAATTTGGAAGATATGATAAGGATGAGTTAATAAAGAGTTAAGAATGAAAGAGAAAGCAATTAAATCAAAAGGAAATGGATAAGACGTAGTTAAGGTGAAGAAAAGAGAAAAAAGAAAAAATTGAGAGAGAAGAACTTTTACGTTGGGCGCCAAAATGTCGTAAAGCGACAATTAAAAACTAAAGAACCTAACCTAACAACGAAACAACGAAAAAGAAAATAATTTATTTAAAATTTGTAAAGAAATTTACAGTTTCTTTTATAAAAAAAAAGGTATGAAGGTGATGATGGGCTGTATTGATGATAGTGAATTACAATTTTTTTTAAAAAAAAGTTAATAAAGATAAATGAGTACTGAAACAATGTATGCACAGGCTATGCCTGTGGTAGATGCACAGCGCCTAATCTAGGTACACGCAGCGCTTGAAGTAGGCACACACAGCGACCAGAATGAGCACACACAACGCCCGGAGTAGACACACACAGCGCCTGGAGTAGACACGCAGCGTCTGGAGTAGGTACACACAGCGTATTGAGCAGGTACACGCAGCGCTTAAAGTAGGCACACACAGCGCTCGGAGTAAGCACACACAACGCCCGGAGTAGACACACACAGCGCCCGGAGTAGACACGCAGCGTCTGGAGTACGAACACGCAGCGTCTGGAGTAGGCACACGCAGCGCTTGAGGCAAGCACGCACAGCGGCCGAAGATAGCGCGGGCACTAGTAGGTGGAGGCGTAGGCGTGGCTAGGCGACGACTTCAGGAGAAGGCAGAGGCTTGCAAGATCCCGAGGCAGTGCGGATAAAGCCTATAAGAGGTGCTTCTCGTATGAAAGCTGAAGTGAGAACCCCTATTGGCCGATTGTTCGGCTTTTATACTTTTTGACGGATCTGGGATAAGAACGAGAAATTATTTAAATTATGTTTGAAATTATTTTAATTAAAAGCAAATTTTTGTAAATGGCCAAGAAGAGAAGAGTATTTTTGAAGTAAAAACTTCAGGCCGGTAATGATATTTGAATAAAAATTGCCATGACAACCAGATAAGCAACGATGTCAAAACATGTAAAATTTTGGTTTTAGGCTCGTAATAGAGAAACGGCAAGATTTAAGTGAAAAATGAGATATTATTGTTATAGGAAAAAAGGTAGCGCAACAGCGCGCACGAAGCCCGAAATTGCAGAGTTACAGAGAACTAAATAAAAGACCGAAAAAGGTAGACTCCATTGACACCGATTTAAAAAGTGCTGATAACGTGAAAATACGACGTGAAAATGATTTGTTATTGTGTTCTTATGGTTTAAAAATGTTACAGGTTCCTATGGAAATAAAGGTGATGCAAAATATGCAGTTTTGAGATGAATGCAGAAAATCAAAAACAGAATGGAAAAAAAAATTTAAAATAGTGTAAAATGGTATGTACGTAGCATAACACTACATTTTCCCCCCGACCCTGGAAAATTTTTAACTCAGCAAAAATTTTGACATGTACATTCTAAAATAAACCATAAAAACACAGCTTTGCAGAAACAGACATCACCAGGCAAAATCAGATATACTATCTCTTACATTCATCATCTGCATTCAGGTAAGGGTGGAGTTCACATTCAATGACTACCACTCTAAAAGTGTGTTTTCGAAAGGACATTCAGGCTTATTTAAGGAGTTGTCATCCGCTCCTGCGTGGAAAAAAAACATTTCGAAAGAACATTCAGGCTTATTTAAGGAGTTGTCATCTGCTCCTGAGTGGAAAAAAAAACATTTCGAAAGGACATTCAGGCTTATTTAAGGAGTTGTCATCCGCTCCTGAGTGTAGATAAAGATAAAGAAATTAATCAGGTAATAATTATACATATATACAAACATATATACAAATATACAAACATATATACAAATGTAGTGTCATACAAAACAGGATTAGCTGGTTCCTCACATCTAATGTTCACTTCGTATTCGAGTCCGGCCTTGTTAAGAAATTTGTACTTAATAACCCTTTTCATTGTTATAATTAAGTGCAAAGTTAAGTTTAAGAAATAAAAATTTTATTAAAAATTGTACCTCTTTAAGTTATCTAGAATAAAAATATTAAAGTGATAAATGTAAGTGAAGTGTTATACGCAGGTCTAAATATAATCCGGATAAGTTGAAAAACTAGATGAAATTTTGTTTTAGAATTTGGAAGATAGTACCTCTTTAAGTTATCTAGAATAAGAATATTAAAGTGATGAATGTAAGTGAAGTGTTATATGTAGGTCTAAATATAATCCAGATAAGTTGAAAAACTAGTTGACGTTTTGTTTTAGAATTTGGAAGATATGATAAGGATGAGTAAATAAAGAGTTAAGAATGAAAGAGAAAGCAATTAAATCAAAAGGAAATGGATAAGACGTAGTTAAGGTGAAGAAAAGAGAAAAAAGAAAAAATTGAGAGAGAAGAACTTTTACGTTGGGCGCCAAAATGTCGTAAAGCGACAATTAAAAACTAAAGAACCTAACCTAACAACGAAACAACGAAAAAGAAAATAATTTATTTAAAATTTGTAAAGAAATTTACAGTTTCTTTTATAAAAAAAAGGTATGAAGGTGATGATGGGCTGTATTGATGATAGTAAATTACAATTTTTTTTAAAAAAAAGTTAATAAAGATAAATGAGTACTGAAACAATGTATGCACAGGCTATGCCTGTGGTAGATGCACAGCGCCTAATCTAGGTACACGCAGCGCTTGAAGTAGGCACACACAGCGACCAGAATGAGCACACACAACGCCCGGAGTAGACACACACAGCGCCTGGAGTAGACACGCAGCGTCTGGAGTAGGTCCACGCAGCGTCTGGAGTAGGTACACACAGCGTATTGAGCAGGTACACGCAGCGCTTACACACACACACACACACACACACACACACACACACACACACACACACACACACACACACACACACACACACACACACACACACACACACACACACACACACACACACACACACACACACACACACACACACACACACACACTCACGCACTCACGCACGCACGCACGCACGCACTCACGCACTCACGCACGCACGCACGCACGCACGCACGCACGCACGCACGCACGCACGCACGCACGCACGCACGCACGCACGCACGCACGCACGCACGCACTCACGCACGCACGCACGCACGCACGCACGCACGCACGCACGCACGCACGCACGCACGCACGCACGCACGCACGCACGCACGCACGCACGCACGCACGCACGCACGCACGCACGCACGCACGCACGCACGCACGCACGCACGCACGCACGCACGCACGCACGCACGCACGCACGCACGCACGCACGCACGCACGCACGCACGCACGCACGCACGCACGCACGCACGCACGCACGCACGCACGCACGCACGCACGCAGGTGATGATGGGCTGTATTGATGATAGTAAATTACAATTTTTTTTAAAAAAAAGTTAATAAAGATAAATGAGTACTGAAACAATGTATGCACAGGCTATGCCTGTGGTAGATGCACAGCGCCTAATCTAGGTACACGCAGCGCTTGAAGTAGGCACACACAGCGACCAGAATGAGCACACACAACGCCCGGAGTAGACACACACAGCGCCTGGAGTAGACACGCAGCGTCTGGAGTAGGTCCACGCAGCGTCTGGAGTAGGTACACACAGCGTATTGAGCAGGTACACGCAGCGCTTACACACACACACACACACACACACACACACACACACACACACACACACACACACACACACACACACGCGCACGCACACACGCACGCACGCACGCACGCACGCACGCACGCACGCACGCACGCACGCACGCACGCACGCACGCACGCACGCACGCACGCACGCACGCACGCACGCACGCACGCACGCACTCACGCACGCACGCACGCACGCACGCACGCACTCACGCACGCACGCACGCACGCACGCACGCACGCACGCACGCACGCACTCACGCACGCACGCACGCACGCACGCACGCACGCACGCACGCACGCACGCACGCACGCACGCACGCACGCACGCACGCACGCACGCACGCACGCACGCACGCACGCACGCACGCACGCACGCACGCACGCACGCACGCACGCACGCACGCACGCACGCACGCACGCACGCACGCACGCACGCACGCACGCACGCACGCACGCACGCACGCACGCACGCACGCACGCACGCACGCACGCACGCACGCACGCACGCACGCACGCACGCACGCACGCACGCACGCACGCACGCACGCACGCACGCACGCACGCACGCACGCACGCACGCACGCACGCACGCACGCACGCACGCACGCACGCACGCACGCACGCACTCACGCACGCACGCACGCACGCACGCACGCACGCACGCACGCACGCACGCACGCACGCACGCACGCACGCACGCACGCACGCACGCACGCACGCACGCACGCACGCACGCACGCACGCACGCACGCACGCACGCACGCACGCACGCACGCACGCACGCACGCACGCACGCACGCACGCACGCACGCACGCACGCACGCACGCACGCACGCACGCACGCACGCACGCACGCACGCACGCACGCACGCACGCACGCACGCACGCACGCACGCACGCACGCACGCACGCAGGTGATGATGGGCTGTATTGATGATAGTAAATTACAATTTTTAAAAAAAAGTTAATAAAGATAAATGAGTACTGAAACAATGTAAAAAAAAATTTTATTAAAAATTGTACCTCTTTAAGTTATCTAGAATAAAAATATTAAAGTGATAAATGTAAGTGAAGTGTTATACGCAGGTCTAAATATAATCCGGATAAGTTGAAAAACTAGATGAAATTTTGTTTTAGAATTTGGAAGATAGTACCTCTTTAAGTTATCTAGAATAAGAATATTAAAGTGATGAATGTAAGTGAAGTGTTATATGTAGGTCTAAATATAATCCAGATAAGTTGAAAAACTAGTTGACGTTTTGTTTTAGAATTTGGAAGATATGATAAGGATGAGTAAATAAAGAGTTAAGAATGAAAGAGAAAGCAATTAAATCAAAAGGAAATGGATAAGACGTAGTTAAGGTGAAGAAAAGAGAAAAAAGAAAAAATTGAGAGAGAAGAACTTTTACGTTGGGCGCCAAAATGTCGTAAAGCGACAATTAAAAACTAAAGAACCTAACCTAACAACGAAACAACGAAAAAGAAAATAATTTATTTAAAATTTGTAAAGAAATTTACAGTTTCTTTTATAAAAAAAAGGTATGAAGGTGATGATGGGCTGTATTGATGATAGTAAATTACAATTTTTTTTTAAAAAAAGTTAATAAAGATAAATGAGTACTGAAACAATGTATGCACAGGCTATGCCTGTGGTAGATGCACAGCGCCTAATCTAGGTACACGCAGCGCTTGAAGTAGGCACACACAGCGACCAGAATGAGCACACACAACGCCCGGAGTAGACACACACAGCGCCTGGAGTAGACACGCAGCGTCTGGAGTAGGTCCACGCAGCGTCTGGAGTAGGTACACACAGCGTATTGAGCAGGTGCACGCAGCGCTTACACACACACACACACACACACACACACACACACACACACACACACACACACACACACACACACACACACACACACACACACACACACACACACTCACGCACTCACGCACGCACGCACGCACGCACTCACGCACTCACGCACGCACGCACGCACGCACGCACGCACGCACGCACGCACGCACGCACGCACGCACGCACGCACGCACGCACGCACGCACGCACGCACGCACTCACGCACGCACGCACGCACGCACGCACGCACGCACGCACGCACGCACGCACGCACGCACGCACGCACGCACGCACGCACGCACGCACGCACGCACGCACGCACGCACGCACGCACGCACGCACGCACGCACGCACGCACGCACGCACGCACGCACGCACGCACGCACGCACGCACGCACGCACGCACGCACGCACGCACGCACGCACGCACGCACGCACGCACGCACGCACGCACGCACGCACGCACGCACGCACGCACGCACGCACGCACGCACGCACGCACGCACGCACGCACGCACGCACGCAGGTGATGATGGGCTGTATTGATGATAGTAAATTACAATTTTTTTTAAAAAAAAGTTAATAAAGATAAATGAGTACTGAAACAATGTATGCACAGGCTATGCCTGTGGTAGATGCACAGCGCCTAATCTAGGTACACGCAGCGCTTGAAGTAGGCACACACAGCGACCAGAATGAGCACACACAACGCCCGGAGTAGACACACACAGCGCCTGGAGTAGACACGCAGCGTCTGGAGTAGGTCCACGCAGCGTCTGGAGTAGGTACACACAGCGTATTGAGCAGGTACACGCAGCGCTTACACACACACACACACACACACACACACACACACACACACACACACACACACACACACACACACACACACGCGCACGCGCACGCGCACGCGCACGCGCACGCGCACGCGCACGCGCACGCGCACGCGCACGCGCACGCGCACGCGCACGCGCACGCGCACGCGCACACGCACACGCACACGCACACGCACACGCACACGCACACGCACACGCACACGCACACGCACACGCACACGCACACGCACACGCACACGCACACGCACACGCACACGCACACGCACACGCACACGCACACGCACACGCACACGCACACGCACACGCACACGCACACGCACACGCACACGCACACGCACACGCACACGCACACGCACACGCACACGCACACGCACACGCACACGCACACGCACACGCACACGCACACGCACACGCACACGCACACGCACACGCACACGCACACGCACACGCACACGCACACGCACACGCACACGCACACGCACACGCACACGCACACGCACACGCACACGCACACGCACACGCACACGCACACGCACACGCACACGCACACGCACACGCACACGCACACGCACACGCACACGCACACGCACACGCACACGCACACGCACACGCACACGCACACGCACACGCACACGCACACGCACACGCACACGCACACGCACACGCACACGCACACGCACACGCACACGCACACGCACACGCACACGCACACGCACACGCACACGCACACGCACACGCACACGCACACGCACACGCACACGCACACGCACACGCACACGCACACGCACACGCACACGCACACGCACACGCACACGCACACGCACACGCACACGCACACGCACACGCACACGCACACGCACACGCACACGCACACGCACACGCACACGCACACGCACACGCACACGCACACGCACACGCACACGCACACGCACACGCACACGCACACGCACACGCACACGCACACGCACACGCACACGCACACGCACACGCACACGCACACGCACACGCACACGCACACGCACACGCACACGCACACGCACACGCACACGCACACGCACACGCACACGCACACGCACACGCACACGCACACGCACACGCACACGCACACGCACACGCACACGCACACGCACACGCACACGCACACGCACACGCACACGCACACGCACACGCACACGCACACGCACACGCACACGCACACGCACACGCACACGCACACGCACACGCACACGCACACGCACACGCACACGCACACGCACACGCACACGCACACGCACACGCACACGCACACGCACACGCACACGCACACGCACACGCACACGCACACGCACACGCACACGCACACGCACACGCACACGCACACGCACACGCACACGCACACGCACACGCACACGCACACGCACACGCACACGCACACGCACACGCACACGCACACGCACACGCACACGCACACGCACACGCACACGCACACGCACACGCACACGCACACGCACACGCACACGCACACGCACACGCACACGCACACGCACACGCACACGCACACGCACACGCACACGCACACGCACACGCACACGCACACGCACACGCACACGCACACGCACACGCACACGCACACGCACACGCACACGCACACGCACACGCACACGCACACGCACACGCACACGCACACGCACACGCACACGCACACGCACACGCACACGCACACGCACACGCACACGCACACGCACACGCACACGCACACGCACACGCACACGCACACGCACACGCACACGCACACGCACACGCACACGCACACGCACACGCACACGCACACGCACACGCACACGCACACGCACACGCACACGCACACGCACACGCACACGCACACGCACACGCACACGCACACGCACACGCACACGCACACGCACACGCACACGCACACGCACACGCACACGCACACGCACACGCACACGCACACGCACACGCACACGCACACGCACACGCACACGCACACGCACACGCACACGCACACGCACACGCACACGCACACGCACACGCACACGCACACGCACACGCACACGCACACGCACACGCACACGCACACGCACACGCACACGCACACGCACACGCACACGCACACGCACACGCACACGCACACGCACACGCACACGCACACGCACACGCACACGCACACGCACACGCACACGCACACGCACACGCACACGCACACGCACACGCACACGCACACGCACACGCACACGCACACGCACACGCACACGCACACGCACACGCACACGCACACGCACACGCACACGCACACGCACACGCACACGCACACGCACACGCACACGCACACGCACACGCACACGCACACGCACACGCACACGCACACGCACACGCACACGCACACGCACACGCACACGCACACGCACACGCACACGCACACGCACACGCACACGCACACGCACACGCACACGCACACGCACACGCACACGCACACGCACACGCACACGCACACGCACACGCACACGCACACGCACACGCACACGCACACGCACACGCACACGCACACGCACACGCACACGCACACGCACACGCACACGCACACGCACACGCACACGCACACGCACACGCACACGCACACGCACACGCACACGCACACGCACACGCACACCACACACACACACACACACACACACACACACACACACACACACACACACACACACACACACACACACACACACACACACACACACACACACACACACACACACACACACACACACACACACACACACACACACACACACACACACACACACACACACACACACACACACACACACACACACACACACACACACACACACACACACACACACACACACACACACACACACACACACACACACACACACACACACACACACACACACACACACACACACACACACACACACACACACACACACACACACACACACACACACACACACACACACACACACACACACACACACACACACACACACACACACACACACACACACACACACACACACACACACACACACACACACACACACACACACACACACACACACACACACACACACACACACACACACACACACACACACACACACACACACACACACACACACACACACACACACACACACACACACACACACACACACACACACACACACACACACACACACACACACACACACACACACACACACACACACACACACACACACACACACACACACACACACACACACACACACACACACACACACACACACACACACACACACACACACACACACACACACACACACACACACACACACACACACACACACACACACACACACACACACACACACACACACACACACACACACACACACACACACACACACACACACACACACACACACACACACACACACACACACACACACACACACACACACACACACACACACACACACACACACACACACACACACACACACACACACACACACACACACACACACACACACACACACACACACACACACACACACACACACACACACACACACACACACACACACACACACACACACACACACACACACACACACACACACACACACACACACACACACACACACACACACACACACACACACACACACACACACACACACACACACACACACACACACACACACACACACACACACACACACACACACACACACACACACACACACACACACACACACACACACACACACACACACACACACACACACACACACACACACACACACACACACACACACACACACACACACACACACACACACACACACACACACACACACACACACACACACACACACACACACACACACACACACACACACACACACACACACACACACACACACACACACACACACACACACACACACACACACACACACACACACACACACACACACACACACACACACACACACACACACACACACACACACACACACACACACACACACACACACACACACACACACACACACACACACACACACACACACACACACACACACACACACACACACACACACACACACACACACACACACACACACAGCGCCCGGAGTAGACACGCAGCGTCTGGAGTACGAACACGCAGCGTCTGGAGTAGGCACACGCAGCGCTTGAGGCAAGCACGCACAGCGGCCGAAGATAGCGCGGGCACTAGTAGGTGGAGGCGTAGGCGTGGCTAGGCGACGACTTCAGGAGAAGGCAGAGGCTTGCAAGATCCCGAGGCAGTGCGGATAAAGCCTTTAAGAGGTGCTTCTCGTATGAAAGCTGAAGTGAGAACCCCTATTGGCCGATTGTTCGGCTTTTATACTTTTTGACGGATCTGGGATAAGAACGAGAAATTATTTAAATTAAATTTGAATTTATTTAAATTAAAAGCAAATTTTTGTAAATGGCCAAGAAGAAAAGAGTATTTTTGAAGTAAAAACATCAGGCCAGTAACGATATTTGAATAAAAATTGCCATGACAACCAGATAAACAACGATGTCAAAACATGTCAAATTTTGGTTTTAGGCTCGTAATAGAGAAACGGCAAGATTTGAGTGAAAAATGAGATACTATTGATAAAGGAAAAAAGGTAGCGCAACAGCGCGCACGAAGCCCGAAATTGCAGAGTTACGGAGAACTAAATAAAAGACCGAAAAAGGTAGACTCCATTGACACCGATTTAAAAAGTGCTGATAACGTGAAAATACGACGTGAAAATGATTTGTTATTGTGTTCTTATGGTTTAAAAATGTTACAGGTTCCTATGGAAATAAAGGTGATGCAAAATATGCAGTTTTGAGATAAATGCAGAAAATCAAAAACAGAATGGAAAAATAAATTTAAAATAGTGTAAAATGGTATGTAAGTAGCATAACACTACAAAGATTCTGTAAACATAGTTTACTCCAACGTGTAGTATTCGCGAAAATTTAAGAAATCATTAAATGGCAAGATAAATCATAATAACGAACCCCTTATGCAGAGTGCTACAGATCCGGCAAGCTGTACAGCTTGCCTGATCTGAATTATCTGTATTACATCCACCGTTCTTTTTTTGTTGGTAAGGTAAGAAGATTTTATATATATATATATATATATATATATATATATATATATATATATATATATATATATATATATATATTTATATATATATATATATTTCCCGCCATTTCTTTTATATGGTTCCGAATGGTGCGAATATGGGTAGTATATTTTACGCCGCTAACACGGCGTGGAGCCGAGTCTGTGCTATCGGCTTGTCGCTCATTTAGCACCACCCGGGGGACACGTGTAGGGTGGGCCTAGGAATAGGTGGTCAAAGCCTACGGACGCGAGCGACTTATCTCCCAAATAGAGTAAACGGGAAATAGAGTAAATGGGGCCCTACACTCTATTGTGAAGAGTCAAAATGTGTCGAAAAAGGCACGTATTTAATTTATTTATTCACAATGCTGTGTTGGTCCCTACTTTAACGTATGGTAGTGAAAGTTGGGTGTGGCAGAAGAAGCACGAGAGTAGACTGAACGCAGTAGAAATGCGGTCGTTAAGGAGTATGTTAGGGCTGAATCTGAATGACAGGGTAAGAAATTGTGTAATAAGAGAAGAGTGTGGTTTGCAAGATGATGTTGTGACCAGGATTAAGAAAGGAATGCTTCGGTGGTTTGGTCATGTGGAAAGAATGAATGAGGAAAGACTGACAAAGAAAATTTATGTTGCAGAAGTGAATGGCAGAGTCGGAAAGGGACGTCCTAGGCGAAAATTTATCGACCAAATTGGCGATTTATTAAAAACGGGCCAAATTAGGAGTACCCTTAACCGACGAGCATGTATGCGTAGGTGTATGGATGTGAAGGAGGCGAGAGAGGTGTGTCAGGATCGTGCCAAATGGAAGATCGTGCCAAATGGAAGTCTGTAGTCTCTGCCTACCCCTCTGGGTGACAGGCGTGAGTGTTTATGTTTTTTATGTTTATATATATATATATATATATATATATATATATATATATATATATATATATATATATATATATATATATATATATATATATATATATATTGTATTGTATTATATTGGATGTTTATAGGATAGGGTGACAAACGTGCATACAGTCCACCTGATGGTAAGTGGTCGCTGTGGCCCATAGACATCTACGTGTATCCTTCATTACGAATCAAAATGCAGATGCGTTGTCACCCGTGAGGAATAAGATGGAATGTCTCATTTCCAGTAAAAAGGGTCTCCGGTTCTCTAAACTCACCATACGAAACACAGCAGCGTTAAACAATATCTTCATTCTCACAGGAAACAATGAACCAGGAGATTTATTAGCCTAAAGTTGAATTATTTGCACTTGCCAACTGCTAAAGTGATAACTTGATGAGTTTCCCTGTGGTGAATCTGTACTTATTTAATATTATTTACTTTCCTATGCGTTGAACAAATAGCTGACCGAAAAAGTAAGTTAAAATTTGTTAAACCAAAATCAATACGCAACAATAGACTTGGTAATTGAATTTGCGTTCGTAAATTATGGAAGTTCTGAGGTTGGGTTATTTTTTTAAATTGATTTCATGTTTTTTTAACTCTTTTAAGTCAGTACTTGACTAATATCTCACCTGATGGTAAGTAGTGATTCAGCCGAAGAAAGTAAAGCACTTTCACCTTGAAAAACAGCTGTGGATAACTTATTCCATTCCTTTGCTGTACGCATGATACTGGCATTATAGCACATTATGCTGGCCCTATGTAATTTTTATACTGAAACACAGAACTGCTCTTTGGCAAAAGAATAGATTAGAGGGTGGTACCTATTTGGGCGGACTCCTAGTCAAAAATGAGTCCAATCACGTAGCAAAGTATTAAATAAGTTAAGTACAGATGGACTGTCTATAACTCTAAAATTATAAATATATTAAGTTTAAAGTATAAATATCAACACTGTTTTGAAATAATAACTTTTACTTTCTATAAAAATTGCACTACATCGTAGAATATGATAAGACATTCATAAAGAGCCGAAGTCTCATGTGTTACTTAGCACAGAAAACCGCGTGCAGACGATTTTAGCATTTGGACAAATAGTTGATGCATTTCTCTTGTTTTGGATTGCCCCATTTCCTATAATTATATTATATTTTTCCAGCCAGCCGTGGTTAGTAATAATAATTATGTAGGCGACTTGGCAACAACGCAAATTTCGAATGATTCCTAATTATTTATTTTTATTTGTATCAGTGCTGTACGCTCTCATCTATTTTCCGTTCTTTGGCTTATAGAGGAGAGCTCTAGGTATTCAGTAGAGTGTTAAAGACAGAGGTTTTACATAGAAGAGCCATGATGCAGTTATATTACTGGTATAGTTGTAGCACGAATGGATCTGTATGAATGATCTCACGAATGGAATGGAATGGTAAGGGAGTGTCAGACTTTTACTGACTAAAAACCATCCGTGTTCCTTCAGTGCCCTTACGTTACGGAGCCGCGGTATCTCTTTCGAACATCCGTCAGCCCCGGCAGGCGTTGGCCCTTGCGGGCCCCTTCACGCTGCTGACAGCTCTTTGAGGCGCGCGTGGGACAAAACGCGCCGTCGACACGGCCTGTCGTCGTTGTTCCACCGTGTCCTCCGGTCCATCCTCGCAGTAGGAGCACCCGGGCGTTTCCTCCCGCCCGATTTGGTGCAGGAACCTCCCGAACATATCGTGTCCGGTGAGGACCTGCGTCAGGCGGAAGGTGAGGATGCCGTGGCGTCTCTCAAGCCACTCCTCAAAGAGGGGTCTTATTGCCGCTATAGTGGCGTGCCCAGCACGGGGTTGCGACAGTCGCTCTCTCCATGTCGCCATGAGATCGTGCCGGAAGTCTGTCCGCTGCGCGACAACTTGCCGCGGCAGCGGGGTTTCCCCCCGGCATAGTGCCTCCGCGTGCCATTCGTGCAGGCGCGCGAGGACCATCGCCTCCAGATCCCATGGCGGCAATCCAGCAAGGAGGCTCGCCGCCTCGCGGGTGATCGTGCGGTAGCCGCGAACCATTTTCACGGGAACCACCCTTTGGGGCGCGTTCAGGTGGTGGACGGCAAGCCGCGCCAAACCACGCGCCCACACCGGGGCCCCGTAAAGGGCCATGGACCGCACGATCGCACGAGGCGTTTGGCCCCCCCAGGTTCGGCAGGAGCCGCCTAAAGGCAGCCCCGGTCCGTTCCAGTTTGGAAGCCAAACGTCGGAAGTGCTCAACGAAGTTCCATCGGCCGTCGAGGACGAGTCCTAGGTACTTCAGCGTCGACTCGACGCCGATGTATACCCCTCCTACCATCACTGAGGATCCCGGTGGTGGCCTGTTCCGAGGACCATGGAAGTGCATGGCCTCGGACTTGTGCAGAGCCACCTCGAGACCCAGTTGCCGAATCCTCTCAACGACTATCGCAACCCCGCGTGTCATAGTTTCCGCCGCCGCCTCGTACGACCCCCCTTGTGCCAGTACCAGCGTGTCGTCAGCGTAGCAAACTACGCTGACGCCGGTAGGGAGGTCGGCGCGCAGCACCCAGTCGTAACCGATGTTCCACAGAGGTGGCCCCAGAACCGAACCCTGTGGGACACCGCACGACATCTCTCGCCGGTTCCACTCACCGTTGCGACCGGGGTAGATGACGGCCCTGTCCGTCAGATAGTCCCCGACTATACGACGGAGATAGGTCGGCACCCGGTGATACCAGAGTGCCTCCCTAATGCAGCTCCAGGGCATGGAGTTGAAGGCGTTGGCGATGTCGAGAGACACCGCCAAGACAACCCCCCCTCTGGCCACTGCATCCCCCTTCGTGAGGGCTCTCACGCGCATGATGGCGTCCACCGTAGAGCGCCTCTTGCGGAAACCAAACTGGTGTTCCGCAAGATCCGGCCCCGTCCCCGCAAGGTGTGGAGGCGGTTTGCAATGACTCTTTCAAAGAGCTTGCCCACCTCGTCGAGCAGCACCACGGGCCGGTATGCGAACGGAAAGTCCGCAGGGCGCCCCAGCTTCCGAATGAGGACCAGCTTCCCCGTCTTCCAACGAAGCGGGAATTGGCCTCTATCCAAGCATGCGCTTAGGAGTCCCTCCAGTCGGGGCCCGAGAGCCTCCAAGACCAGGATCCAGGCTTTGCCAGGCAAGCCATCGGGTCCTGGAGCGGTATTCCTGGCCTTGAGCCTACGTACCGCCACTCTCAGGTCTACCCCGGTCCCTTCCGGGATGTCGTCGTCGTCGTCCTGGTGGTCCGCTTCCGGCACCGCAGGTGGCGGAGCCATAGGCGGGGGCGGATGTTCCCCTCGCGCAGGGAACAGAGCGCTCACCACGTCCTCCACGAGCTGGGGCCGGAGACTCTGCGTCAGCGGGGGGGCCCAGGTGCGGAGTTTATCCCGCACCATCTTGTAAGGGCGCCCCCACGGATCTCTGTCGAGAGTCTCCAGCATCTCCTCAGTTCGTCGTTGTGGGGGTGTATTTCTCCCCAAACCGATCTCTTGCTGAGCTCCACAACTCTCTTGCAGAGCTGAGAGCAGTCGTCGTCAAAAGTTATCCCCTCCCCGTACTTGTCCTCGGGGACTTCAATGCCAAGAACTTGGCTTGGGGTTCTCGTCGTACAGATGTGCGGGGTAGGATGGTGGAAGACTGGGCTCTGGAGACAGGCCTGGTCGTCCTAAATCGGCGTTCTGTTCCCACATGTGTGCGGATGCGGGGCGAGTCGGTGGTGGACATCTCGTTCGCTAGCCCCGCTCTGTCGCCGCGTGCCATTGACTGGCGTGTCATGGAGGGGGTAGAGACCTACTCCGACCACCGGTACATCCGGTTTGACTTCTCCACCCAGCCCTCGAGCGCGCCAGTCCAACAGGCCCCGAGTGGTCCGCGTTGGGCGCTGAAGCAGCTGGACCGGGAGCTCCTCCTGGAAGCCTCGATCGTGCAGGCCTGGGTGTCATCACCGGACAGGCCTGCTGACGTTAATGATGAGGCAGGATGGTTCCAGGAGGCCATTTCCGAGATATGTGACGTGGCAATGCCCCGCGTCCGGCCAGGAAGCGCCCGGCGTCAGGTGTATTGGTCGCGTGAGCTGAAGTCTCTGCGCGAGGCGTGTGTCGCCGCGCGGCACCTGTACGCCAGGCACCGCAGGCTCCGCATTCGTCCACCGAATGCGGCAGGATTGAGGCGGAGCTGTACGAGGGATACAGAGCGGCGAAGACCGCCCTCCGGGAGGCTGTCCTGCGGGCCCGGGATCAGGCCCGTGAGGAGATGTGTTGTCACCCCTGAGGACTAAGATGGAATGCATCGTTTCCAGTAAAAACGGTATTCGGTTCTCTACACTCACCATACGAAACACGGCAGCATCCTTCCCCGGTATAGCCGACACATTCATGCTACAACTATACTACTGATATAATGCAGGGCTCTACCGCGTATAAAAATTAGAGAAAAGAGTTCAATCCTCTAGGGAATTAATTATCAGTTGTAATTATGATTCAGTATAGGTGGTTATTATTTTCTGTATTTTTGGCTTCGAATTTTGAATTATTTCGAAGATGTCCTTAAGGAATAGGTTTCATGGAGGCTAAGCAGTTCAAAGGTTGAAAGTGAGAAAGGAAGTAATTTCTTTTTGTTTGTAGAATAAGCCCACCACAAATTTTATCGACACTTAATGAAATGCATGTCGATTTATTCCTTACAACCTTTTTAATAGCAATATTAGTTTTTACTGCATCTAAACGGAATACCGAGAAATTAAAAATTAAAATATGAATATCACAATAACCTGAAAACAAACTAAAAGCGATTATCTAGTAGTTTTCACCTTTGTTATAAGTTACAATAGTGCACTGTTAAATAATTAAGAATTTATAAAAAAGTAATAAGTACATTCGACATTTATAGGCATTTTACGATTGATAGAAAATCATACAGACAAACGAACATAGTGAGGGGATTATTTTATTATTATTTTCTACACGTATTGATAGATTAGTGAATACACATCATAAACACTATTACAGTTATTAAAAAAAATATGAATATAGCCAAGATGATAAAGGGATAATTTGTCTATTTATAATATAAACTGTACACTCTTTATAGTAAAAAATGTTTTAAACGGTTCTGTAAAGTAAAAACACAAAATAAAATGCCACAACATTTATTATTGTAAGTTATTACTTCCGAAACAGCCTCTTAAATGTACAATAGACAGTCAGACAGGCGCCATGTCAAGACTGTTTTAATTTATTAGTAAGTATACACCAGCATACACCGTAAATAACATTCAAACCGTAATAACTGAATATTATTTTATATACTGGATTACATATAATATATTAACATACCAACATCATCTATAACTTTAAATACTAATAAAGAAATAGCAAATTAATGTTTTGAAATGGTTGTTTGTATAAAAAGACAATGATGACTACGGATCTGAGACGTGGTCCTTCACTGCTGGCCGTATGAGGACCGTCAAGGTCGCTCAGCGAGCTATGGAGAGGGCTATGCTCGGAGTTTCTCTGCGTGACAGACTCAGAAATGAGGATATCCGCAGTAAAACCAGAGTGACCGACATAGCCCAACGGATTAGTAAGCTGAAGTGGCAATGGGCCGGCCATATAGCTCGAAGAACCGATAACCGATAGGGAAGAAAGGTTCTCGAGTGGCAGCCTCGTACCGGTAAGCGTAGTGTAGGGCGACCCCCCACTAGATGGAGTGACGACCTGGTAATATGCAGGAAGTCGATGGATGCAGGTGGCTCAGGACCGTGCTTTGTGGCATTACTTGTGGCCTATGTTCAGCAGTGGACTTGTGAAGGGCTGTAATGATGATGATGATGATGATCGATATTTTTGAATCGACGGGCAGTATTTTGTAAAAGATTGGTGGTTATTTTACTATATTATGTTAGGATTCAATACTTTCCTTTATTTTTCATATGACTATAAGATATTAATAATATTTATAATATTGGGTTGAGTGACAATGCAGGGACGGATTTGAAAATAATGTTTATGAATAAATAATATTTTATCCTATTGTTTTACGGCAAATAATAAAGTAATAATCATTATCATCGTTATCTTCTCGGTGTTAAATCACCATATTAGCGGCATAATAGAAAACATCGCTCTATATCAATCCATAGATATCATAAGTGAGAGACAACTAATGAAAATGTCTGAACTTGTGATGCTGTAATGAATGAATACATAAAATAAAAATCATAGTTGTACATCAATTTTCATCGCAGTCCGAGTTCGTCTTCGCTATCCGCTTTTGACAGTGCCGCACCATTCGACATCCACGCTTAATCCAATTACGAGCAAAGTCGGGACACGTACCTAAACAATAATTGCATTACCTTATCTTAACAGCCTAATCTAATCGCGAAATAAAGGCAGAAATACTAACACGAATTAATGTCAAAAGGGCCCAAAGTTCAATTTGACGAATCTTGCTGACGTTAGCAAAATTTAAAGGTCCTGCGATTGTTGAATAACAATAGTTTTAGGTAATAATATTTTTAACTGTTGTAGGTCAAGAGTGCAAACGGGGAAACCAACTTGTCAAGTTTACACGTGCATTGCACTCTTTTTGAGCTTCTGTTTTCTCTTATTACCATGTTCTGAAAAATAAATTGGGAACAAGGTTCACGTTCTACGTAAATTATACTCCTATGTGATAAGAACCTTATAATAATAAAAAATATGAAATTAAACTTTTCCACGCTATAAAAGAAACTTTAAACAAATTCAATAATGAAGTCTCTCAACGGTGACTTGTATTACTTTAAATTGCCAACTATTTTTCCTACTTATAGAGGTGTTATAAAGCAGGCGGCGACACTACATAATAATAAAACAGAAATAAAGTTTAGTTTATTTTTTATAATAATACATTATTGCTACTCATGTTTCCGAACAAACTTACCTACGTACTTAGTTACGTACATTGAAGGTATTTTCTTCAGCATATTATATATTTCCTTACTCAAAGATTTACTTGTGATGTGGTTAATAAATTCCAAGTCGACTGATTTTTGCTCATTTTTAGGGTTCCGTAGTCAACTAGGAATCCTTATTGTTTCGCCATGTCTGTCTGTCCGTCTATCCTTCCTCGCTTAATCTCTGTGACCGTTAGCACTAGAAAGCTAAAATTTGGTACCAATATGTGTATCAGTCACGCCGACAAAGTGGTAAAATAAAAATTGGAAATAAATGTTTTATTAGGAAAGCGCCCTATACATAAAGTGGGAAGTGATTTTTTTTAATTCCAACCCTAACGTGTGAAATATTTTTGGAAAGGTATTTAAAAATGAATAGGGGTTTACTAAAATCATTTTTTGATAATGTCAATAATTTCGGAAATAATCGCTCCAAAAGTAAAAAACAACGTGTCCCACCCCTCTAACTTTTGAACCATAAGTTTAGAAAATATGAAAAAAATCTGAAAAGTAGAACTTTATAAAGACTTTCTAGGAAAATCATTTTGAACTTGGATGGAAACAACAGTACCCACTGATTTCTTATATTTACGCGAACACTACACATTGAAATAATACTAGTTTTAACGGAATTTATCGCGTATATTTAACTTTTTTACCCGACGTTTCGAGAGCTTTACAGCACCCATGGTCACGGGAAGGACTGAGATGTTCAACGTCCAGCTGTCATAGTTAACCGCGGTTACCATAGATTAAAATTTTAACTTTTGTTCCGATCTACACAGTATGAGCTTATGGTATCATAGAGTCTTGCAGTTGTATGCTTGGGTTGGGATTTAATTTTATTTATTATAGGATCCCAAGCAGATGGTAGCACCCAGCCATCTTCTCTATTGAAATTAGGATGTTTTTTGATTTCAATAGCCTCGCGAATCATCCTTGGAAGGAATCGGTGTTCTTTAGCGAGGATTTGTGGTCTATCAAATCTGATGTAGTGACGGGGGCGATCTTGTACATGTTCACAGACTGCAGACTTCCCGGAGCGTCGATTCTTCACATCAGCTATATGTTCTTTGACGCGGGTTTTAATTGATCTTTTAGTTTGTCCTATGTAGGAGAGACCACATTCACAATCAAGCTTGTACACTCCTGCATCTTGCAGAGGGACGTTACACTTGACTGATGGTAAAAACTGACCAATCTTCTTCGGCGGCTTGAAG
>JAUPFT010000029.1:5982427-6179927 GCA_036936625.1 Parnassius smintheus behrii
TAATAAGAACTGTATTAAATCAAAAATGCACTAAGTAAACAGGTAATTATATTTCAAAATTGTGAATCAAATATTTATTTTATAAATGATTTAGTTTCGACATATTATATGTGTACCACACAACACCTAAAAAGCTTGAAATTAATCTATCACCTTATTTCAACTTGGTGTTTCGTAGTCCCCCGACGATTTAATCTGCTTTATTGTAAGTTGTTTTTGTACTCTGAAATATAAAATAAGACCGAATATATATATATATATATATATATATATATATATATATATATATATATATATATATGATTTGTTATCAAAGTACTGCGACGAATTAAAGGGACAATAGACTAAGGGTATATGGTATATGGACTGTAAAACTAAAAAGTTATGGGTTCGAATTCAATTAATGTCTTGGACCACTCTTAACACGAGCATTTTAAGCTTATTTGGAGTAGTACTCCCATATAAGTAAAGTTGATAAAATAACTAATATACTTATTTTAAAGAAAAATAATTTTTCCGGTATTGAGAAGGCGTTTTACATACATATACATTATAGATGTACATACGTCCGGACCTGGAAACATTAATTCTATGCCATACAAATTTTCGGCTATATTTATAAGCACGTCGTTGAAGCGTGTTATTTTAAGTTTCATTTGAGAAACAATGGTAAAATAAAAAAAATTGTACAACCGACTTCTTATAGTTATATCATTAGGGATGTAGCTACACACCGCAATATAATTATAACAAATCTGTATGCCGTGCAGGCTGAAAGCTTGCAGAGACAAAAAGTGTATGGATATTGAAGACAACAGTCTTATATCATATATTTTATAATTGAAAATTCCTTCTGATTCCTTCTGATTGCAATATCATAAATGTACATGTTACCATCAAGTTATTTTCAAAAAACCTTCAGAAATATATCTAACACTAAAATGTTTCTACCTATGTACGTTATAGACAAAACATAAGAAACCTTCCAACCCATTTAAATGAAAATGTTTGTGTGTGTTTGGATGGATCCCTAGATGGTTTATATTTACATTTGGACTCGGTAGATGGCACTGTTGTCGAGATCCATAAATCACCAGTGTACAGCTGAGGCGCATCGCTAGTAATAAATACATTTAAATTAAGCCTGTGTTTTTGTAATCCTTACACAAACAGTTTAAAACATCTTACTTCCTCACTATTTATCATTGTGTAATAACATAGATAAGGCATGTTAATTCCTAGTCATTTTATTATGATGTATACTACTTACTAATCAACCAAAACATTTTAAAATAATGTCTTGACCCCGCTCCTGTCTATATATGTCAGTCAATCATCAAAGTTCAAAAAATGTATTAAATTAAGTTTGTATAAAAGGGGTTATTATAGTAAAAAGGAATTTATGGCTGATAATAACCCGTGGGTAAGGTGATCGCTACCAAGCTATTTCTAATTTGTTCTGTATTGTTAATTATGACATACATGATTGTAAGCTGGCTTTTTGTTAAAAGACCCACTGGGTATTTTGTTGGTTCTCTTCAAGTCAGAGGTTTTTTTCTGAACCAGTGGTAAATTAAAAAAGTGACTTTCAATAAGTATTATTTATAATCTAAATTGAATAAAAGGTTTCTGTTTCTGTACCCTACTACTGTTAATAGAATACTTAAATAAATTATGATTTACAATAATAAATAGAATTACCTACATTATATTTTGTTTTTTGTAATACAATCAGTTTTAAACGTATCTTACTGTGTGTTGGTAATATCATAAATATAAATAGACATTATCCCTTAGCCATCTTGGTATTTAGAATTACACTCACAACCAATCAATACATGTCAAAGTTAGAATCCATACGACATTTGAGCATAGACAGGCACTATGTTTTGCCCGAACTAGTGAAAGGTTTTACATCGATTTTAAAATATTTATAAATGCTGAATATACCTACAGCTTAGTTTTATGTGTACTATTATTCAAGTGTGCACTATTTTAACTTATAATACCGATGAATACTAATAGAAAATCGCTTTCAGTTTGTTTTTAGGTTATTGTTAGGTTCATATTTTATTTGTTAATTTCTCAGAACTCCGTTTAGATGCAGTAAAACTAATAATTTTATTGTAATCTATGGATTATAAGCATTGAGTTACAATACCTATAGAGTCACAAACAGACAAATAAAATGTCCGCGCCAAAACTCGGCGCACGCTGCGAAGTGCGCAGAGTTTTTGTTTAGTTGTAAGGCGACCACAATCCTCGTACAACGTCCGCGATGCCAAAGTGTTCGGTGATTTCCTGCCCAAATAACAGCAGACACGTGCGAAAAAAGGATGGTGTTTCATATTTTAGGTAAGTATCATACCAAATTTACGTATTTATGTATCCACAGTGCATGTTTTCATTTAAATTTCAATAATTTTCATTTTATTAGCAAACTAAATCACTCACCGCCGACCGCGCGGCGCCGCGATAACGTTTCTCTTTCACACGTCGTACGCAAGCCCTTGAGTGAATGATGATGACATTGCATACGAGCGACTTTGAACATTGTACAAGCAGGTTAACGTCTAAATTCGAGCAAATGTCATTTTGAACTATATAATATCAAAATATATAGGTATATGGAACGGCGCTCGGACATTTTTTGAGTATTGTCAGTTAGAGATTGTGACTCTATAGGTATTGTAACTCAATAATTATAAGGAATAAATCGACATGCATTTCATTGATAATCTTTAAAATTTGTAGTGGGCCCATTCTCCATAGAAAAATTGATTGTCTCCTTTATATTAACCATGAACCAAACCCCAACTGCCTAAAGCGCTTATTACACTATACAATTTTTAGGAAATCTAATTAGGAAATAGGAAGGTGTAATCGTAGTTAGAACAGTTAGGATCCGATTTAG
The DNA here is from genome assembly GCA_036936625.1 of Parnassius smintheus behrii. Lineage (NCBI taxonomy): Eukaryota > Metazoa > Arthropoda > Insecta > Lepidoptera > Papilionidae > Parnassius > Parnassius smintheus. Next base: position 5,985,342 of record JAUPFT010000029.1, read on the forward strand.
TCAAATTGGAGGTCCCAATCGCTCTACTTCCTAAATTGTTTACAATTTAGGACAGTGTAATCGCAACGTTACGATTTAGAACAACTAGTCGGCGCCCGCGCTTTGATACAAGCGGATGTCTTGAAGTTTTGATAGAAGTCTGATATCAGAGAGCAGTACTATAAATCTTAATATAAATTTCCGGGGGCTATAAAACGTAATGTCACCATCAAACATTCTTTGGTACTCACACTTTATCGAAATATCGTGACTTCTTTTTCAATATGTTTGGATACCAAACTTAACAAATATTCAAACTGCTTATAGGTGGTAGAGCCACGCTGCAGTTAGGTATATTAGTAGTATAGTTGTAGCACGAATGGGTCAGCTCGACCGAGGAAGCACCACGCTCCCACAGAATACCAGCGTAAAATAGTAGCTTAATGTTGCTGTGTTTCGTATGGCCAGTGTAGAGAACCGAAGACCCTTTTTACTGGAAACGAGGCATTCCATCTTAGTCGCCACAGGTGACAACGCATCTGCATTTTGATTTGTAATCGGAGATAGATGTAGATGTCCATGGGCCGCAGCAACCACTTATCATCAGATGGACTGTGTGCTAGTTTGTCACCCTATCCTATAAAAACTGCTTAGAATCTAAAAATATATAATTATATTCATATTGGACAGTTTTCTGAATGACAAGTACTCTTTTTCTCTTTTTTTAATATCCATTGTTCCCACCATGGCTAAGGAAAGTCCTATTTTCTGCTGTTTTGATAAATACAGCGCCATCGATCAAACGTGCAACCCCGTCGATACTTCTTTACGAATGCGGTTCGTCACGATTTAGAATTCAATTTAGTGTAGTGTGATCACTACCTTCCAATTTAGGTTCCTAATTAGATTTCCTAAAAATTGTATAGTGTAATAAGCGCTTAACTTTACAAGATATTTATAGATAGTTAAAACCATAGAGTAGAGTAATATATACAGAAATAGAGAGCAATCTCCTAGGATTTTTTGTCACCCAATATGAATAGTGGCGCCGTCTGGTATCATATCCCTTGAACTAATCTCAATTTCATGTTGACTATAGATAGCTGTACCTATGTAGTTATGTATATACAGCTATCTATACTATAGGCGGTTATTAATTTATATTTTAAGGGATTAGGTTTCAATTAAAGACGTATTATAGATGTCCGTAATATTAACATTTATTTTTGTTATATATATATATATTTAACATACACGATGTAAAAGCGACTACTCCGCAAAATACAACACCAAACCAAATTAAATATGTCCACCGGGTTACCGGAATGATAAATGAAAGCGTCTATTTCGCACAACACTACACAAACATACAATGTGGTTCCAGCATGAAAATCTAAACAGACAACAAGAAACAGAGGGCTAATCCCAACTCAACCAAACTTATTGTAACAACAACCGAAAATCACTTAAAAACTACAATAAAACAACAACTTGCTAAGACGCCGGTAGCAATTATGTCATATAAAGTTGCTACTTGCCAGTTCGAGAATACCAGAATTGGTGTAGTCGCCATCTAGCGCACCTTTTAGAATTTAATGTTCGAAAGTTTATGCGGATATACTACGAGATGGTACTAGTGTCTGCAAATTATTGAACCCCAACCTAAAGTATGGAAGTGTACCCCCCCTGGTTAAAACTAAAACAACACAAAAACTTGCGCAGAACCAAATGCTTTTTTATTTAACTGGCTTTACGGCTCTGGGTACTAGCCCTTCTGAGCCTATCATTTCTTTCAGAACCTTCATTTTTTATATTTTTTTTCTTCACAATGTGCTGATGCGTCACATTGCGAAGTTTTTGGGAGATTTTGACGTTAGCTCAACCCAGCGGACAGTTGATGACGACAGCCACTCAAGTTCATAAGGCACCCAGGCGATTAAATTAACTTGAGGTTTATATCAACATCGAAGCACTTGTTTCGTCGTTTTCTCTGATAGTTCACACGCGCAAACACTTAATTCATAAAATCACATCACTTTTACGAATTGAAATCTACTTCAAACCATTATTCGAGCGACAAAACGGGAGCGACAGTCTGTCGTCGGCCAAGTTCCCGCCAAAACTCCCAGAGCCAAATGCCAAACAGTCAATACACAGATAAAACAGAGTACCATATACGGTGACATATCAAACGACTAAAATATGATATTTTAATTAAAATATCAACAAAATGAAAACATCTATTTGTCACAATATGAAAGAATCAATTTCTTCATTAAAATAATACATGAAGACGTATATTTTGTATAAATATAAATAATTTCCGATAAAACCGATTACTACGACTGGGTGTCAAGCAATGTCGTCATAAAATCTATATCTGTCACATAAGGAGGGGTCCCCTAGCTAGGGGTCTGTTGCGTTCGTGAAAACAAATTTTACTTATGGGTTGGTTTAGGGGACCTTTTAGCTTAACGATCGTCTAACTATGTGATTGTTTAGGAAATGTTAGTGAAATTGGGCTTAAGAAACAGAATTAATTTGTATCTAACTTTAGTATATAAACTTAGTTTAAGTTACAACCTATATACATCCCACTGCTGGGCACAGGCCACCTCTCATTTGTGAAAGGGTAAAGTAATGTCCGCCGCGCTGCTCCAAATCGAGTTGGCGAACTTCATTCACATGTCTTCGAATTTTTTTCTTATTTCTCAGACATACAGATTTCCTCACGAAGTTTTCCTTCACTGCCGAGCACGTGGTAAATCAGAACATATAAATGCAATTAACAATTTTATTGGTGCCGTTGGCGATCCGACCCGGGTTGCTCACGTACTGTGAAATATATAGCAATCGCTTAGCCATTGAGCTACTATGGCTAACGCTTTAGTATATAATTTTAATGAAATAAAAAATGACTCATGTTATAAGTTTAAGCTTAGCTTTGAATCAGATACAAACATTTTTATTTTTATCATAATTATTTTCTGTGAGCGTTTTAGGCGTGCCGAAAATTTTAGGTTGCTATCGGTCACCAATTGGTGTATAATATTAATAATATAAATATGTGTGAAGTGTAATATTTTGGGTTTAAAGTCATTGGAGCGATCTATTTATTTATAGAATAAGGGTGCGAACGAGCAAGGATAAGTAGATGCTGTGGCCCGTAGTTATTCACATCTATCCTTAATTAAGAAGCGAAATACAGATGCGTTGTCAAGCCCGATGACTAAGATGGAATCCCGAATTTCACTGCAAACACAGCAGCATGAAGCGGCCATTTTAAGTTGGTATTCTGTGTTGACGTGATCCGTTTCCGGTGCTCTTACCACCAACATATGCGAGTCATAACTAACGTGACCAGACGTCCCGTTTTGAACGGGACCGTTCCATTTTATAGTTACGAGTCCCGGTGTCCCCGAATTGAACTCTGGGACGCAAAATTGTCCCGTTTTCTGAAACCGTGCGAAATTTTGTGTTGTTGTTACTAAAAACTTTTTTGAAAGTTTTTGACGAACTACAAATTTCACTTCTAAAGGCGATATTGATAATTTGGGTGAATATTAAAAAGGTGCCAAGAGTTTCATTCTTACTTAATAACACCACCAGCTATATTAAAGGAAATTTGTTCCTGTGAGAAATATAAATATAACTAAACATTTCGGATATATATATATATATATATATATATATATATATATATATATATATATATATATATATATATATATATATATATATATATATATATATAATTTTCAAACTACCTGTTAATTGACCTAAATAAATGGTCACGTTAGTCATAACTGACTACGCGCTAATAACTGGTTGTGTAAAAACTAGTAATAATGGTTTGACTCCTTTTGAAAATATTTCTGCTCTTCACTACCAATATCTTTAAGTTTCTTCAATCTTATTCAAAGCAGGAATCGTTTGATCTGATGTTTGGACAACTCATGCGAAAACTTATTTGATTTCGGACTAACTTCACAAGATATAGAATTTGATTTTGTATAACCTCGGATCCATTTTCTTAAACATTTTAATGCTACTATAAATTCAGACTAAAGTAATTAGTTAACAGATCTTAATACACTGTCTTAGTTTCTCTGTAAGCATTAATTTTTGCTTTATATATTCATTTCATCTGTTAAATATGAATAGCAAATATATACATAGATTGAAAGTAAAATTTTTAAGTTACGTTATACATATCAGTGATATTACGAATAGACAAAGCGATTTTGACTGGCCTGTTGGTCTAGTGGTTAGTGACCCTGACTGCTATGCCGGAGGTCGTGGGTTCGATTCCCACCCAGGACAAATGTTTGTGTGATGAGCACGATCATTTGTTCTGTGTCTGGGTGTAATTTATCTATAATATTTATGTATTTAGAAATATATAAGTATGTTTATCAGTTGTCTAGTACCCATAACACAAGCTCTGCTTAGCTTGGGACTAGATGGCGTTGTGTGTGATAGTTGTGGAATATTATTATTATTATTATTATTTAGCATTTAGTTTTTCATCTACGTCTTTGTAAGCATGCTATGATAATCAAGCATTTGCTTATGATATAAAAACATAATGATCAAATTAATGACTAAAGTAAAAGAAAATATAAATATAATGAACATTTTTATTCACGTTTTGATATCCCTGAAATCTAATTATTAAGGTATTTAATACAGGGGGACTTTTTAACGTCTGGAAAATAATATGTCTAGCCTGATTACAGAACGCCTAATTAGGTCCACTTTCTTTACGACAAAATCTCCGGTCACAATGCAAAAGCGCTTTTGAATATTGCGGTATTAAAGACTACCCGCTACGTTTGTTCGTTTTGTAATGCATGTGACTTAAAATTTGGCAAGCCGCATTGAAGAACGCAAAAAGTTGATACATTACATGATCTGCATTACGACTAGGCGTTTATTAATAGGTCTTATTTCTCATTTGGTTGCGACATACATTCGTGCCGACCGATTGATGCCGAAGTCTCTTCCTTCAGCCAGAATCTAAAACTTTTCTAAGATAATTAATAGATTCAGGCGTTACTTTGCAGAAATTCATTATATTAAAGTTATTAAGAATTTAATTTAGCGGATGTGTGCGAAGTAATTCTTAACAACTTTAACGTAAACCTTTCGTTTGAGATTAGATATTATTTTTGTGTTCTTTCCTTCACACTTTTATGGGATAATTAGATGTTAAATTTTATCTTGCATTATAAAGAATTCATAAACAATTTCTAATAATCCTTTTTATGTCTATCGTATACTGCAATTTAGGTATATTTCAAAGATCGAAATCAACTTATTTACAAACTATAATACTAATTGATACATATATACAAAATTATACTACATTATTGTTGTTTACAAAAAATCCTTTTTAGCGATATCGCAGTAACTGTTCAAAATGTACACCGATTCTTTCTAAATACAAAATAGCACGTCTTTGTAAATTCTTTGTTTCTAACACTTTGTGCTTTTTGTATTGTTGCAGTCAACTAGCGCCATCTAGTGTCAGGAACGAGAGCGAGGGGAGCTTCGCAGAAAATGACATCACAAATCTCTCAACCGACAGCGCCATCCGAAGAACTAAGTTTCTAGAAAACCTATACTCGCACACCCGTCCCTTTGCGCGCATTTACTTGAATATTCGGGACGCTTCTTTGCTAATTTAAATAAATAGGCGCCGCAAGATGCGATCGAGGCAGAGTTGAACTCGGCGACACAAGCGAAGCTTCGGAGCAGAATTAAGTGAATTAGTGTGTTTAATTATTAGTGTTTTTAACTTCAATTTGTATAAAGTAAATTAAAGTGTTAATTTAGGTAATTCTATCGGCAATTTTTATTGTCACGAACCTCAAGCTCGTAACAGTATGTACACTGATCGTTTAAGTTCAACTTACAAATTAAAGTCTGGAGGTTTTATGTCTGGTGATTTCGTCGGCAAGTTCACAGGTCAATCGCGACCTATCCACCTGTCACCGAACTGGCTGTCCATATATGGACGCACAGATCGTTCATAATGAATTGGACATCCGTCGTGCTGGAAGTAAATTGATTGCAGATGGCTCAGAGGAACGTTTTCCAACGTTGTGTCGATGACGGAACGTATCATTTGCAGATACGTTCTCACGTCAACCGACCTTCAATCCATATTGGACCAAAGATCTGGTCGTAAATGATTGCCGCCCAAACGTTAACACTAAAATAAACTTGATGTGCATGTTCTTTGAATATGTGTGGGTTTTGGAAACTCCACCTGTGCTCACTGTGTAAGTTGTAAATTCCAACACGTGTTAATTTCGATTCGTCGCACCGTCTAAGTTTTCACCAAACAACACATAAAATCTCACCATTGCTAGTAGGTAAACGTGTTTACAATAACTATCCGTGGACGGCCGATAAACACCTGTAGAAATAAACAATACGCCGTCACGTCGTAGCTAATCACGAAGATTGTGATCAAGGCGGCAGGCGGCATTGCACCTGCGAATCTACGAAAGGACAAGGACCTTTGTCCTTATTTTTTCGTAGACCTATTTAGTGCAGTTGAGTTGAGTGAGATTGAGAGGTTCTATGGGCAGCTGTACACATCATCGTTGGAGCCACACGCAAGTGTGAGTAAGGATCCAAGATCAAGTCTTATCCGACACTATTCCGATGATATCCCGGACGTCAGTCTAAGCGAGATTAGAATGGCTCTCCAGCACCTTAAAAACGGCAGGGCCCCAGGCGAGGATGGAATTACAGCGGAGCTTCTGAAAGCGGGTGGAACACCGGTACTTGAAGTCCTTCAGAAGCTCTTCAATTCCGTCCTCCATGGTGGCACTACTCCAGTGGCGTGGAGCAGAAGTGCGGTGGTCTTATTCTTTAAGAAAGGCGACAACGCTCTCTTGAAGAACTACAGACCGATTTCCCTTCTGAGCCGCGTCTACGTGCTGTTTTCGAGAGTCATTACGAATTGTCTCGCACGCAGACTCGACGACTTCTAGCCTCCCGAACAAGCCGGTTTCCGAAAAGGCTTCAGTACCATAGACCACATACATACCATGCGGCAGATTGTACAGAAGACTGAAGAGTACAATTTGCCACTTTGCTTGGCGTATGTGGACTATGAGAAAGCCTTTGATTCCGTCGAAATTTGGGCGGTGCTGCAGTCCCTTCAGCGGTGCCAAGTTGACTGTCGGTATATCGAAGTGCTGAAGTGTTTGTACAGTAGGGCTACGATGGCTATCCGAGTACAGAACCAGAGCTCGAAACCTATCCAACTGCAGAGAGGTGTAAGACAGGGTGACGTTATATCCCCGAAACTCTTCACCGCTGCTTTGGAAGACGTTTTCAAGCTACTGGACTAGAAAGGATACGGTATTAACATCAATGGCGAGTACATCACTCACCTTCGATTTGCCGACGATATAGTCCTTATAGCAGAATCGCTGGAGGACTTAAGCACTATGCTCAATGACCTCAATAGTGCCTCCCAACGGATAGGTCTTAAGATGAACATGGACAAAACAAAGATCATGTTTAATGTCCATGTGACACCTATGCCGGTAGTTGTTGGGAGCACTATGCTCGAAGTTGTTGACGAGTACGTTTACCTGGGACAAATAGTCCGACTAGGTAAGTCCAACTTCGACCGAGAGGTCAATCGACGGATTCAACTCGGCTGGGCAGCGTTCGGGAAATTACGACATATATTCCCGTCAGGTATACCTCAATCTCTAAAAACTAGATTGTACAACCAGTGCGTGTTGCCAGTGATGACTTACGGATCTGAGACGTGGTCCTTCACTGCTGGCCGTATGAGGACGCTCAAGGTCGCTCAGCGAGCTATGGAGAGGGCTATGCTCGGAGTTTCTCTGCGTGATAGACTCAGAAATGAGGATATCCGCAGTAAAACCAGAGTGACCGACATAGCCCAACGGATTAGTAAGCTGAAGTGGCAATGGGCCGGCCATATATCTCGAAGAACCGATAACCGATGGGGAAGAAAGGTTCTCGAGTGGCAGCCTCTTACCGGTAGGCGTAGTGTAGGGCGACCCCCCCACTAGATGGAGTGACGACCTGGTAAGATATGCAGGAAGTCGATGGATGCAGGTGGCTCAGGATCGTGCTTTGTGGCATTACTTGGGGGAGGCCTATGTTCAGCAGTGGACTTGTGAAGGGCTGTAATGATGATGATGATGATTTAGTGCAGCTTGTGCTTGTAAAAATATTTGTATTGTGATTCCGAAGGTGCACGTCTTCTTCATTTTCGACCTTTTGCGATACAATTCTTTTTTATTAACATATTTTATTGCCAGATAAAAGTTTGCCGTCATAAATTACCAGGCGCTTCGATGTGTAGCGTAAGGTGACAATAGTCAGTTATGTCTGTGTTGAAAATCGTTAATTTAGGGGTTTACACGCCTTTAACCCTTAATTACTCGCGTCCATATAGTTACACTTACGCTCGCGTGGGGAATATATAACCCCAATTGTAAAGGTACAATAAAACATATTTTTAATGACATACTTTTTTTTTATTATAAAAATTTGAAAGAGGCAACATTGTTCTAAATTGTAATAGTATCCTTAAAAACTTTTAAAGATATGAAACTTTAAATTTAGGAACTTTTTAATCAATACATTTATCACATATCATAGTGGAATGGTCGTGACAAACTTGCTGGTGGCATTTGGCACACATAAATCTTATTTTTTTATCCTTCGACCTTGGACAGATATGGCACCTTTTATAAGTTGTCGATGGACCACCTCTGGAAGTGGGGCTAGGATCCTGAACTTGAGCATTTCTTTTTAGCCGTTTTTGTACGGCCCTAGGCAGTTGTGGTATAGTTGCTCGAGTTTGTTGGCGAGCGTTTACCAAATCAACTGCAAGATGCTTCAAAAACTCCCTTCTTGATATTCCGTGGTCAATTTTATTTTTATAAATGACATATGCATTGATACCAGCAACGTTGAGAAGGTGATAAAATATAACCATAGGCCATCTCTTTGTACGTCTGCCGACGTTATAGTTAGCACACATTTGGTCGTTGTTATCTACGCCACCTTTCGTGCGATTGTAGTACAAAATAATTTCCGGTTTCTTCTTTTCACTTTCAACTATTTTATTGTCATGATGCATTGACGAAATCAGCAGTACAGCTTTAGATTTTTTTGGAACGTAAGAGCAAAGTGTTACGTCTTCTTGGAAACTCCATCATCAATGGCGTTGCTGTGTGGGCTGTTTTAAACACCATTAGGACGCCGTATAACCGCGCCGCTGTCTCCTTGACCTTGAAATTTCGCTCGGTATACCGGTTCCTCCTTAATTGGAGCATGTTCGCTGGTGCACAACATAACCTTCGCCTGCCTGGCATACGCCGCCTGCTCGGCTAGCTCCATAGCTACTGACAGTGTCAATGTGGACGGGTCTTGTTCGAACAACTTATCTTGTTCCGGGCCAGGGCCCAGGCCGAGGACGAAACGATCTCTTAAATTCGTTTCCAAGGCAGTGCCGAAGTCACAATTGCTTGCGAGACCTCTCAATCGCACTGCCCAGTCTCCCAATGATTCGCCTGGATTTCTGGTTGCCCCAAAAAATTTTTCTTTATCCACAAATGAGCATTTTTTTGGGCTTGAAATGACCGTCGAGTAATTTAACGAGATTCGAGTAACTTAGAGATTCTAAGTCTTGCGGGTACGCTAAGTTTCGTACCAAGCGATACGTTTCATCCGTAAGATGGGTGAGAAGAATTCCACGTTTGTTCACTTCTTCGACACGATTTATCTTCGCAAACTGAGTTAGTCTGCTTTTGAAAATTGACCATTCACTTGACTTATGGTCAAAAATAGGCAGATTTCCCAGATAAGCCATTTTTTTATTGTGGGTACTCCTTCTTCGTCGCCAATGATATGTTTGTGAATGCAATGAAACACCCGCTGTCTTGTAACACTCGTTTATTACTGGTTGGATGACCGTACTACACACGTATATGTCACTTATCTTTTTTATTATATAAAAAATTTAGTAAGTAATATGCGTGTGCACATATTACTTACTAAATTGTACTGAAAAACTAAAAAAGCACTGCAAGATCTCAGGACATAGTCAGTTCATTTTGCATAGATCGGACCATAAACAATAATTAAAAAAGCTGAAGGTACTCCGGGTTTAACAAGACATGGGGACGTCAGTCATCTCAGTCCCCCGCGACCATGGGTGCTGGAAAGCGCCCGAAACGTCGGGAATTAAAAATAAAAGTAATTAAAAGTAAAATAAACGCGATAAAATCCGTAAAAGTAGTTTTAATCAATGTGTAGTGTTCGCGTAAATACATATAAGAAATCATTATTTTAAGCAATATTTATAAACTGTGTTTTTAAACAATTAATAAAATACAAAGTTTAATTTCAAAATATTTTAAAACCTGTTTTAAACACCTTTCTTAAACAACTTGTTTTAGTCATGCCAACCCTAGCAATGGGCCAGCCATATCTCAAGGAACCGACAATGGATGAGGGGGAAAGCTTATCAAATGGCAGCCTCATGCTAGTAAGCTAAATGTAGGTTATTCCAACCCCCAGTAGATGGAGTGATGACCTCGTAAGAAATGGGAGAAGTTGACGGATACAGGTCGCTCAGGACAGTGTTTTGTGGCATTCCTTGGTCGGCCTATGTTCAGTAGGGGACTTGTAATGATGATATACACTTTTACACTGAAGTGCTTTACACTTTTACGTAAGTACTCATCCTCCTAGGCATATAACATTCACTAATGTGAAATGTGCAGTCACTGTAATTTAGTTGTACTTCCTCTAATTGTATCCCATAATGTCCATGTCTTGATGTGTGATTGTTGCTCTATATATGTGGGGACCTTAAAAAGACATGGTACAAGCTAGCTATGCCACTCCATGCACAATCTAATACTCTTTATGGTATAAGCAACTGTCCTGGTGTTAAGTATCGCCATATCTTTACAAAGTATTAGTTATCACTTTCACTACTAAACACAATTACCTGCATTTTAAATACAATATCAGTAGTCAGCCTTTGACGCGCAAGGAGATTGTTAAGAATTTGGGCGTATATTTCGATTCAAAATTTTCGTTTCGTCCACATTATAAGTTCATAACCCAAAAAAGTTTCAAAACCTTAGGGTTTATAATTTGTGTAACGAAAAATTTCTCCAAACCTCTCGGTTTTTTAATGTCTAGCGATTATCTTTGAGGAGACAATTTGCCGACCAAGTTTTTTTGCACAAGATTGTCCATTCTCGAATAGAGCCCAGAGCTACTAAGGCTGATTAACTTCAATTCCAGTATACAACAACGTGTTCAAAGAATTTTCAGGTTAGACATACACAAGAATAACACTTCCTTTTTCAACCCTGTTGTCAAATTTGTGCCGTGATTACGACGAGATTAAGCGTAGTAACATACATATAGATATATTCGATAGTAGCCTGGTTAGATTTGAAAGAAATTTACGTGTTTCTCTTAATATTTAATGTATTTTTTATCTGTTCTATTTTTGCTAAGACTATATTGCAGTTATATTATTATGCTGTGTACACTTTTTTGGATTGTAGTTTAGATCAACACAAATATACTTTTAATTTTAGACCTTTATATAACTACTGTCTGTTTGTGTACCTAATTCAATAAAAAAAAATAAAAAAATAAAGTATCTCACTCACAAATCTCTTTATATTGTATGTGATGATGTTCCTCTGTTACTTTGCAGGCTGCACCTGTCATATAAATTTTCGTTAAAAATGTTTTTTTTTTTTTTTGGTAACCACACTCAACATATACTTCACTCTCACAGAATATGAGCACGAAACAGCAAAACAATGCTGCTGTTTCATATAATGAGGAAAAAGTTTTTTTATTTAAAAAAATTACCTCCATATTAGGTTTTTCTACTGTATCGTGGGGGCATTTTACATACATAACATTCACAGAGACAAACATCCAGACCCAGAACAAGTGTTTCGTATGGTGAGCGTCGAGAACCGGAAACCTTTTTTTACTGGAAACGAGGCATTGCATCTTAGTCCTCACAGGTGACAACGTATCAGCATTTTGATTCGTAATTGAGGATGGCTCAATTTACACTGCTGCGGAACGGAATGGAAGCGAATTTTTGTAACGAAATTGTACATAGTAAAATAAGTCTTTATGTTAATTGTGTAACGCGCAAACTAGATATGAGCCAAAATAGAAGTCTCGCGTCTTCCGAGGAATTCTCGAAGATTCCCGTAGCTACTGTCGGCGAAGTCTGTGGAATACGCCGGAAGTGCCCGGAAGGGCGTGGAATCTAGACTAACTTTTCTACAGCCCCAAAGCGACTGTCGTATAGGCTGAAGGCGAAATCGTGCGCCTTGCAGCGCGTCGCGGTGACATTGACGCTTCCGTTCCGTTCCATTCCGCCGCAATGTAAATTGAGCTTATATATAGATATCTTTGGGCCACAGCACCACTTGCCATCAGGTGGACTGTCTGCTCGTTTGTCACCCTATCCTATAAAAAAATATTTGTAGGTGAAACAAATACTTGATTCATGCAGGGTCCTCAACGCTGCAAGTCATCACTATGACACTACGTCACGGAGCCGTTTTTTTATTGGAATTGAGGAATTCCATCTGGTACCCAGGGTTGACAACGCATTTGCATTCCATTCTTGATTGAGGATAGGTGTAGATGTCTGTGTATTACCACATCCACTTACTATAAATGGATTGTGTGCTTGCTCGTCACCCTTATAATAAAGTTGAGAACAGAATAGTCAATAACTTAGAAAGCCAGATCATCAGTCTATTGAAGTATGTTGCACAGACAGTTCATCTAGGTCATGAGTATATAGGTTATTTAGAAGGGTCTTAGAATGGATCCTTGAGGTACTTTTCCTCGTCACTCGAGACAACATGCATAAATTACATGCGGGTAATGTGTAACGCGCAAACTATATGTGAGCCTGTCTGTTGTCTGTCACCTATATAACCTAATCTTAATAAATATTTGATATTTGTTAACAATTTATTTTATTCGATTGTCTGTCCATATTGCGTGATAAATTTGATAATTGTGCTTAATTAGCGCTTATATCACACTTTAGGCTATTTAGGCTTTATAATTCTAAAATGTCACAAAATGCTTCCATATGATACTTACAAAATATCTAGAAGACGAAAGCATAATGTAGCTCCCATTGCTACAGTCTAGTCAGGTTATACTAGGAGGCAGTTTACGCTTCGATCTGCTTATTTATATATTAAAGTTAATAAGGTTTTAAACATTTACCAAATGACTAAATACAAGTGCAAAATGAGTTTGACAGCACTATTAAAAACTTGGACTTATGATAAAACTGAGTCTTTCTTACAGAACTCAAACTAAGATATTCTTGGATTATATTTTACACACAATAGAAGTTTGATTTAAAAATAATATTTTATTTAATAAAATAGGAATGATAAAACTCACCTAAACTTAATCCTTTGGGGCCTTAATCTAAATGAAATTTTATTAATACCCATAAAACTCAAACTCACATAAACACACACACGCACACATACACGCGCACACACAAACACACACAAACACACACACACACACACACACACACACACACACACAAATACTTTATTTATTTATTTTATTCTTTATTGCCTCCTTAAACAAAAGAATACAAAGGGTGGACTTAATGCCTTGAGGCATTCTCTACCAGTCAACCCATGGAGTGGTGAGAATTTGACGTAGGTGTGGCAATATAGAATAAGAGAACACAATACAAATGATAATTAACTACATAATACAGATTTTGTTGTCAGAAAAAGAGCGTAGGACCCTATCATGAGATGAAGAAAGATGATGAAATTTACTCTTAAGATAAGAAGGCGATGATGGATCATTTAATATGGAAAAAAGTACAAGTAATATTCTGGAGTTGCGCCTCTGCCGGATTGTAAGCCAATTTAGCTTAGATCTACGAAGGGCTCGTTATTGTTATTATTATTATTAAAAAAAGGCATAAATAAGTTAGTAAACATGGGGTGTTTTTACCCACATATAGTATGCCGAGTGTCCGTGGCTATATGAAAACATTTTAACAATCTTTTATCGATGTTATTATTATAGAAATATTGATATGGGCTGCCCTATTAACCGCCATTTTATCCTCTCAGTAAAGTGTAGGTATACACGTTTTTCTTGTAGGTATGCCAGGTCCACATTATGTTTTTTATGCGTCTATGATACACTTCTAAGTCAATGGTTGGCGGGATTTGGCCGACGACGGACTTTCGCTTCTTTTTGGTCGCTTCTATAATAATTTGAAGTAGATTGTAATTCGTAAAAGTGATATGACTTTGTGAATTAAGCGTCTGTGCGTTTGAAATATTAGAGAAAACGACGAAACAAGTGTTTTGATGTTGATATAAACCTCAAGTTAATTTGATCGCTTGGGCGCCTTATGAACTTGAGTGGCTGTCGTCATCAACAGTCCGTTGGGTTGAGCTGAGTCGTCAAAATATCCCAAAAACTTCGCAATGTGACGCATCAGCATATTGTGAAGAAAAAATATATAAAATGAAGATTATGAAAGAAATTAAGGGCTAGTATCCAGAGCCGTAAAGCCAGTTAAATTAAAAAAAGAGTCAATGGTTGTTTCTAGTCAAATTTAATAGTCTGTGGTTGTCAATGTCATTGTTTGTTTTCAGTTGCGCTGTTTATGAGCCTGCTAATATTACCATTAAGTTTTTATTGTTATCATAAAATGTATATAGTAAATAATATGTGTATGTGTCAAGAAATTCGTTAGTTGACTGCTCCTTTCGACAGCCCATCTAAGAAAGCAACCTCTAATATCACCGATTGGTAAGAAAAGTTTGCTTACAAATTGCAGCAACCTTTGTGTTATTTGTCAGACATTTGTTTTATTTACATATTATATTATATATATTTCCTATGTGTTATATTGTGTTTAATATTAACGGTTAAGATTCACCTATGATGTATAGTAGGACTTTGTTAAGCTAAGTCAGCGCTCTTTACCATCCTTGTCCGCATCATTTGACTGCTCCTTTCGACAGCCCATCTAAGAAAGCAACCTCTAATATCACCGATTGGTAAGAAAAGTTTGCTTACAAATTGCAGCAACCTTTGTGTTATTTGTCAGACATTTGTTTTATTTACATATTATATTATATATATTTCCTATGTGTTATATTGTGTTTAATATTAACGGTTAAGATTCACCTATGATGTATAGTAGGACTTTGTTAAGCTAAGTCAGCGCTCTTTACCATCCTTGTCCGCATCATTAGATATAATTAAGTGGAATAGTAATCAAGCGCTGACTTACAATGGTTCAATAGTAGGCATGAGTCCAATACATCATAATGTAACTCATGTTATATCTAAACATATAATCTTTTCAGTCAATGTTCAATAATTTGTCAACCTACAATATTCTATATCACACAGCCAGCAATCACCATACACATCTATGTCACGCTATATTCATATTCAAAACCAATGAAGTACCTTTACAAATTTGATAAATGTTAATAATTAAAGGCCCTATGGACAAATAACGTATACCGTCAACAAGCACAGTACCCGCAGAAAACCCGCTAATAATGGAAAATATTTGAAAAGAATTGTATATGCAAGTTGGTACATTTATTTTAAAATAAAATTTATAACTAGCGACCCGTACTAGCTTAGGATTAGGTGATTTAATTGACAACACAAGACAATTATTAAAGATGATTTAACTTATATTCATATTGTCATTTATCATCAATATTTCTATTTTAATAAAATCTTTAAATTTTTCAAACAATATTTATGCTTGGTCACTTAGTATTACTCAAATTTTTTGTGAAGTTTAATTGCAATCAGTTCAATCATTCCGAATATTAGCTTGGGCATGGCACACAAACGAAAATTTTAAAAATGGTTCCCAATGGTATTTTACATTCTTTACAAAAATAATAGGTTGGGGAAAAGTTAAAATGACGAAAAATCTCTTTGTTGTTTGCCTGATATTAAATAAATTTCTTGTATTAAAATAATGTTTTAATTACAATTTCCAAATCAACTTTTTCATATAATTCATAATTTAAATGAAAAATACAACATGAACTCAACGTAAATTTATTTCAAGCTATTTTGGGTATTAATTAATTTGTTTTATTTTACTTCCATTTATTTGCATTTTAAAAAATTTAAAAGTAATTTTAGACACTGTTTTTTTTTTCATAATATTTTAACATTTTAAGCAATATTTTTAAACTGTGTTTTTAAACAATTAATAAAAAACAAAGTTTTGTTTCAAAATGTTTTAAACACCTTTTTTAAACAACTTGTTTTAATCATGCCAACCCTAGCAATGGGCCAGCCATATCTCAAAGAACCGACAATGAATGAGGGGGAAAGCTTATCAAATGGCAGCCTCATGCTAGTAAGTGAAATGTAGGTTACCCCAACCCCCCAGTAGATGGAGTGATGACCTGGTAAGAAATGGGAGAAGTTGACGGATGCAGGTCGCTCAGGACAGTGTTTTGTGGCATTCCTTGGTCGGCCTATGTTCAGTAGGGGACTTGTAATGATGATATACACTTTTACACTGAAGTGCTTTACACTTTTACGTAAGTACTCATCCTCCTTTGCATATAACATTCACTGATGTGAAATGTGCAGTCACTGCAATTTAGTTATAATTCATCTAATTGTATCCCATTATGTCCATGTCTTGATGTGTGATTGTTGCTCTATCTAAGTGGGGACCTTAAAAAGACATGGTACAAGCTAGCTATGCCACTCCATGCACAATCTAATATTCTTTATGGTATAAGCAACTGTCCTGGTGTGAAGTATCGCCATATCTTTGCAAAGTATTAGTTATCACTTTCACAACTAAACACAATAACCTGCATTTTAAATACAATATCAGTAGTCAGCCTCTGATGCGCAAGGAGATTTTTAAGGATTTGGGCATATATTTCGATTCAAAATTTTCGTTTCGTCCACATTATGAGTTCATAACCCAAAAAAGTTTCAAAACCTTAGGGTTTATAATTTGTGTAACAAAAAATTTCTCCAAACCTCTCACATCATTTTGATTATTTTATACTTTAGTTCGTTCTGTACTGAAGTATACTTCCATTGTATGGTCACCCTTTTATAAGGTACATTCTGACAGTATCGAGAGGGTGCAGAGTTGTTTCCTTCGCAGTGTTTGCAGTAGATATGGTCATATGCATTGTCTACCATCATACAACTCTCGTCTAAAGTTTTTTAATGTCCAGCGATTATCTTTGAGGAGACAATTTGCCGACCAAGTTTTCTTGCACAAGATTGGGCAATTTCATATAGAGCCCAGATTTACTGAGGCTGATTAACTTCATTTCCGGTATACGACAATGTGTTCAAAGAATTTTCAGGTTAGACATACACAAGACTAACACTTCCTTTTTCAACCCTGTTGAAAAAATGTGCCATGATTACGAGATTAAGCATAGTAACGTACGTATAGATATATTTAATAGTAGCCTGGTTAGATTTAAAAGAAATTTATGTGTTTCTCTTAATATTTAATGTATTTCTTATCTGTTTTATTTTTGCTAAGACTGATATTATACTGCAGTTATATTATTATGCTGTGTACACTTTTTGGATTGTAGTTTAGATCAACACAAATATACTTTTAATTTTGGACCTTTATATAACTACTGTCTGTTTGTGTACCTTATCCAATAAAAAAATAAAAATAAAGTATCTCATTCACTAATCTCTTTATATTGTATGTGATGATGGTCCTCTGTTACTTTGCAGGCTGCACCTATCATATAAATTTTTGTTAAAACATGTTTTTTTAGTAACCACACTCACCATATACTTCACTCTCACAAAATATGAGCATAAAACAACAAAACAATGATGCTGTTTCATATAATGAGGAAAAAGTTTTTTTATTTAAAAACTACTTCCGAATTAGGTTTTTCTACTGTATCGTGAGGGCATTTTACATACATAACTTTCACAAAGACAAACATCCAGACCCAGAATAAGTGTTTCGCATGGTGAATGTTGAGAACCGGATACCTTTTTTTACTGGAAACGAGGCACTGCATCTTAGTCCTCACAGGTGACAACGTTTCTGCATTTTGATTAGTGATTGAGGATAGGTGTAGATGTCTATGTATTACCACATCTACTTACTTTAAATAGATTGTGTGGTTGCTTGTCACCCTTATAATCTAGTTGAGTACAGAATAGTCAATAACTTAGAAAGCCAGATCATCAGTCTATTAGGTATGTTGCACAGACAGTTCATCTAGGTCATGAGTATATAGGTTATTTAGAAGGGTCTTAGTATGGATCCTTGAGGTGCTTTTCCTTGTCACTCGAGACAACATGCATACATTACATGCAGGTAATAACGTGTAACGCACAAACTAGATATGAGCCTGTCTGTTGTCTGTCGTCTATGTAACCTAATCTTAATAAATATTTGATATTTGTTAAGTTAACAATTTATTTTATTCGATTGTCTGTCCATCAATATTGCCTGATAAACTTGATAATTGTGCTTAATTAGCGTTTATATCATACTTTAGCCTGTTTTTGATTAAATTTTTTTTATTATATATAGGTAGTTAGCTTGTGAAATTTCTTTATTTTTCCCTACACTATATCATGGACTTTGGAATTTGAAGTTATTTTATTAATAATTTTTATTTTATTAAAAATTTATATTACTTTTAGTTATTAGAAATTGGTTTCCTAAGTTAATATTTAACCTTTTAAGTTGCTTTTGTAGCCTAGGAATCCATGCGGTCAGCATTAGACAGAATGAAATAGTACTGAGTTTACTGGCAACTTCCCTCTCTTTCTTATATTTTTGTACTGCTAGTAAAAAAAATCATAATGAAAAGAATTAAATACCGTACTAAAATATTTACTGGTACTTAAAATTTTGAATGTTTAGTTGGTTTTTAAAGAAATAAATTATGATGTTTTAAAATTTGTTTAAGAACAATATTCATTTATTGAAAGATATTAAGACGAGCTCTTAGCACGATTTCAAATTCGTTTTTCACCCGCGCGTCCCGCAGTGGGCGGAGCGCAAACGGCAGTCGGAGAGCGCAGTGTAAACACAGTATGCGCCATAGATATACCTAAGCTGTTTTGAACAATTGTGTGTTTGACGACTCCGTGGCGTAGTGGCTTAGCAATGAGTGGCTGCGCTGGGAGTTGCGGGTTCGAATCCCGCACGGAACAAGTATTTTGTATAGCCTACAAATAATTGTTCCGGGTCTGGATGTTTGTCCTTCTGCAATTTACGTTTGTAAACCGCCCCCGCGAAACAGGAGAAAATCCTAGTGTAGGGGTAACGTTTTTTAAATAAAAAAAAAACTTTTTAATATTTCTATGGTATGCGCAAAGCAAGCAGATAATTCACCTCCAAACAAAAACTTTTCCGTGAGGTCTCCCGTTCGCAACACTACTAGGTATTATAGTAATAATATTTTGAGTACCTACTCACTAATATCAAAACTGTTTACGAGGTCTGGAGTCTGGACATCACACTATATTTTAATTATCAATATTTTTTTAAAGTCAGTTTTATGATATGAGCAGGTACTTAGTCCACTATTTACATACATATATATACATTTAAAACGCCAAGTCACAAATTTTAAATAAAAGCGGCCAAGAGCGTGTCGGGCCACGCTCAGTGTAGGGTTTCCCGTCCGTCACAGTAAGTATTCCCACTTATGAGTTTGTACAAAAACTGTAGTTTCCATCCAAGTTCAAAATAATTTTCCTAGAAAGTCCTTATAAAGTTCTACTTTCCAGATTTTTTTCATATTTTCTAAACTTATGGTTCAAAAGTTAGAGGGGGGGGGACACATTGTTTTTTACTTTTGGAGCGATTATTTCCGAAATTATTGACATTATCAAAAAATGATTTTAGTAAACCCCTATTCATTTTTAAATACTTTTCCAACAATATATCACACGTTAGGGTTGAAATTAAAAAAAAAATCACTTCCCACTTTACATATAGGGGGGCTACCCTAATAAAACATTTTTTTCCAATTTTTATTTTACCACTTTGTCGGCGTGATTGATACACATCAGCTTTCTAGTGCTAACGGTCACAGAGATTAAGCGAGGACGGACAGACGGACAGACAGCAAAGACTATATAACCACTTGACTGCGCATACAATGCGCCGACGCTCGAAAACTATTAGTATTTTGTCGCCTATGTATAGGATACGGTACTAGTAACTATTTTATTATTGTCCAAGTGTTAGACCTGTGTGCACGCTAAATTTTTATAACTTTTTACGCAATTATAACGTATCAAACTGCCTTCATGCGCGGTGAAATGGTGTGGGAAGCATTCCAAGACATCTAGTTACAAAAAGGATGGAATAACTTTTTATCGGTAAGTAAAAAAAACGAAAATCATTTTTGATTAAATCAGATTATGAGCGTTCACAGGGTTCAATTTAAAATGGTGGCTGGGTAAAATAACGACTCGGTTGAGTCTCGCGTTGATGTCTTTTGGAAAAGTCTCGTTCTTTCATTAGACAATTCTAATGCTTCTATCCCTTTCTTTCCCTTTGTATGTTTATCATAAAAATTAGTGCTGTTATGTTGTTGTTTAGTGTTGTTATGTATGTGTTTTAATAGCTAAAAGTCGATATCGAAAATAATAAAATTTAAATTATTAAAAAATTTATTCAAATCACATACTGTGATAAAATACCTATCTACTTTTAACCGTCTTCAAAAAAAGGTGGAGGTTCGCAGTTGGTCGGTATTTTTTTTATGTATGTTCGGGCATTTTTTTGTTTTTCTCTGTCCCCGACCGATAATTTTTATGTCGTTATACACCACTGAAACTGATTGGCCCCAGAGCGGTCGGGCGATTTCACACGCTATTATTACGAAGCCATGGATAACAACAAATAAGTAAAACTTTTACTTGGATTCGCTACAATTTCGTGAAAGACGATCATAAAATCAATCACAGTGAATTTAATAATACACTATGTATTTGATAACGTTCTATTTGTTGTTTTGTATAGTAATTATTTTTCACTTTGTAGTTTTTAACGGCGGTGACCTTTGATGTAAAAAAAATGTTTTCATCTGTGTGTTTTCAGCATACATACATGTTTTTATTTTAGATTTCCGGAGATTCCGGAACTAAAAGAAGAGTGGATAAATAAAGTTAATAGGGAAAATTGGTTTCCAACTAAATACAGCGCTGTTTGTTCAAGGCACTTTACCCCTGACTTTTGAATATTTAAAGCAACGCCGCCGTCTATTTGGTTCAGCGATACCAACCTTGTTTTTGCCTATATTGGTAACTTTTTTTTTATTGATGTAATGTTGGAAAAGTGAAATCATGAATATAAGAAACAATCATTATTTACAGGCTTCACCAAATAGTATAACTGAGTCGAATACTAATTTACCCGGGCCTTCGTATCAGAATATCACCCCTGTAAGTTAATTTGTTTCGATAATAAGTCCACGGGTAAAATTTTATGTAACTGTGTTTATTGATACCCGACATGTTTATCATTATCAAATAAACAAGTGCATGCTGAAGCTAATGCACCAACTGAAGATCAGACTCCTTTGCAGTGTTTTAAATTAGACGATAATGACATTTTTAAGCCTTACCATGATTATGAAATTGTAAGCTTCATTTTTACATTCTTCTCAACTAAATATTTCAGCAAAGTTCAATTTTAATACTTCTTATTACCTTTTTCTTTTCATATTTATTATTTTATCATATATTATTATTTCAGAGTTCAATAATGAGTAACAGAGAAATAGTGAACCCAGTAATTGAAGACCTGACTCCACGTAAACGCAAAATGAAACGACATATAGACCATCTTATATATTCTCTTAGTAAAAAAAAGAAAGAAGTTAAGAGGCTTCAAGATAAAAATAGGTTATTGGTAAAAAAAAATGCAAATCTAAAAGAAATTTTGAATACTTTAACAAAAAAATCTTATATAACTCAAGAAAATGAAGACATTTTAAGTCGCATAGGTGTACAAAATCAAGAAATCGTTAAACGACATTTTGATTAACATTTTGATTAACTCTTAATTCTATAATTTTAATTTAGTATTTTTTATAATGTTAAAATCCATTTTATCGATATTGACTATTTTAAGAAGAGCAACCCTAGCGTTATTCATAACAACGCAACTTGACCATTTGCAGCCACGCGTTCTTCCTCGTCCCCCGGCCCGCAGTAGTGAGCCGTGTGCTTAAAAGAAATCTGCCTATACGCTCTCTAGTGGTTATATTCTCTATGACAGACAGACATGGCGAAACTATAAGGGTTCCTAGTTGACTACGGAACCCTAAAAAACCCAAATTTCGTTGGCAAAATAGCTAAAATAACAGAAAAAGAATAGTTTCAAATAAAACCACTTGAAAATTCGAATTTATTTTACTGTTTTGTATTACCTTACCTCCGGACTTGATGGAGTGACCTGAAAGTGTACTTTTGTAATCGCTATTGGAACTGGTCATCTAGTACTACTAGGTGTTCCGAGTTTGGGCTCGTTTTGTTAGGTATGATGAGTCCTTACCTCCGGACTTGACGGAGTGACCTGAAGGTGTACTTTAGGAATGGCTATTGCAACTGGTCGCCGAGTACTACTAGATGTGCCGAGTTTGGGCTCGTTTTGTTAGGTATGATGAGTCCTTACCTCCGGACATGACGGAGTGACCTGAAGGTGTACTTTGGTAATCGGTATTGGAACTGGTTCCCGAGTAATACCAGGTGTGCCGAGTTTGGGCTCGTTTTGTTAGGTATGATGAGTTCTTAGCTCGGGACTTGACGGAGTGACCTGAAGGTGTACTTTAGTAATCGCTAATGGAACTGGTCGCCGAGTACTACTAGATGTGCCGTGTTTGGGCTCGTTTTGTTAGGTATGATGAGTCCTTACCTCCGGACTTGACGGAGTGACCTGAAGGTGTACTTTGGTAATCAGGTACACCGCGTACGCGGCACCAGGTACGCGACGCGACCCGTCAAGTCCGGAGGTAAAGACTCATCATACCTAACAAAACGAGCCCAAACTCGGCACACCTAGTAGTACACGGCGACCGGTTCCATTAGCGATTACTAAAGTACACCTTCAGGTCACTCCGTCAAGTCCGGAGGTAAGGACTCATCGTACCTAAAAAAACGAGCCCAAACACGGCACATCTGGTAGTACTTGGCGACCAGTTCCATTAGCGATTACTAAAGTACAACTTCAGGTCACTCCGTCAAGTCCGGAGGTAAGGAATCATCATACCTAACAAAACGAGCCTAAACTCGGCACACCTAGTAGTACTCGGCGACCAGTTCCATTAGCGATTACTAAAGTACACCTTCAGGTCACTCCGTCAAGTCCGGAGGTAAGGGACTCATTATTCGTCATTATTTGTTATCCGTAAGACGCTATAGCCATCTCGTGTCCCTCGGTCGCCTCTTGCGACACTCAAGTGACTATATGGAAATTATTAATATTAACGATTTCTAATAGTAGGGAAAGGCACACATTTCATGACCACGGTTTTAAGGTTTTTTTTTGTAGGATAGGGGGTGACAAACGAGCACACAGTTCACCTGTGGTGTACCTGTGATGGTCAGTGGTTGCTGTGACCCACAGACAGCCACAGACAAAATGCAGATGCGTTTTCGTCCATGAGGACTAAGATAGAACGCTTCGTTTCCAGTAAAAAGGGTCTCCGGTTCTCTACACTTACTATATGAAACACAGCAGCATTAAGTTCCATTTTACGCTGATATTCTGTGAGAGCGTGGTCCTTCCCCGGGCGAGCCGACGCATTCATGCTACGACTATACTTCTACTATAACTGCAGCACGGCTCTACCACGTATAAAAATAATAATATTTCATAGGAGCTACTCCCTGCGACTTCGTCCGCGTAGATGGTATTACGATTGGATTTCATGGGTGTTAATTGTTTTGCGCGAAAATATAATTCTTTTTTTGAAATGCAAGTAGCCTAAGTGACTCTTTATAACATCAGCGATCTGCCAGTGAAAGTCCCGTCAAAATCGCTCCAGCCGTTTTGGAGATTAGCTGGAACAAACAGACAGACAGACAAAAAATTTTATTTTTTCTATAGTTATAAGTACCTTGCATTATTTCGTATGCATTTAGTAAAAAACTGTTATTTTGACTTGACAGACCGATACTTAATTTCATTTATTTGTATAGAGCTTAAAGTATCCAAAAAAATATGTAATTACACTATAAAACAAATATCTTCATAAACACTCACGCCTGTCACCCAGAGGGGTAGGCAGAGACTACAGACTTCCATTTGGCACGATCCTGACACACCTCTCTCGCCTCCTTCACATCCATACACCTACGCATGCATGCTCGTCGGTTAAGGGTACTCCTAATTTGGCCCGTTTTCAATAGATCGCCAATTTGGTCGATAAATTTTCGCCTAGGACGTCCCTTTCCGACTCTGCCATTCACTTCTGCAACATAAATTTTCTTTGTCACTCTTTCCTCATCCATTCTTTCCACATGACCAAACCACCGAAGCATTCCTTTCTTAATCCTGGTCACAACATCATCTTGCAAACCACACTCTTCTCTTATCACACAATTTTTCACCCTGTCATTCAGATTCAGCCCTAACATACTCCTTAACGACCGCATTTCTACTGCATTTATTCTACTCTCGTGCTTCTTCTGCCATACCCAACTTTCACTACCATACGTTAAAGTAGGGACCAACACAGCATTGTGAATTGCCATACGTGCCTTTTTTGACACATTTTGACTCTTCACAATAGAGTGCAGGGCCCCATTTACTCTGTTTCCTGCGTTCACTCGTCGTTCTATATCCTTATCATATCTCCCATCCCTGCTAAATACGCACCCCAAATATACAAACTCATCTACTTGCTCGATCAACTCCCCTTCTATTCTTATTTCACATATCGTTTTACTTTCATCTCTTTCAAAAACCATAATTTTCGTCTTACTTGCGTTCACTTTCATACCCCTTTCTTTTAATGATCTGTTCATTAATGTAACCATCATTTGCAACTCAGCCGCCGACGACGCAAGAATAACTTGATCATCGGCGTACAAAAGGCATTTGATGGTTAACTCACCCATTCTTAATCCGCATTCTTCAACTTTCAAATTTTGCAAACAACTGTCCATAAATAGGTTGAACAACCACGGGGAAGCCACACAGCCCTGTCTGACACCTTTATGGATGCCAAACCAGTCCGAGTAGACCCCGTTGATCCTAACACAAGCACTAGAGTCCCTATAAAGAGACTCCAATGCCTGTATCAAGCCAGCGCTCAACCCAAATGAGTTCAGTGTTTGCCATAGCACATTCCTATCCACTCTGTCATAGGCCTTCTCCAAGTCCATGAACGCACAAAAAACCTTTTGGTTTTTGGCCAAAAACTTCTCCGCGATCATGCGCATGGAGAAGACTTGATCTGTACATCCCATTCCCTTTCTAAATCCCGCTTGCACATCCCAAATTTTTCCATCGGTTTCTTTCATGACCCTTTCAATTAGTACCTTGGCATACAGTTTTCCCACGATGCTAAGAAGGCTGATACCGCGGTAGTTTTTACAGTCCTGCTGCGACCCTTTTCCCTTATATACTGGGACTATCACGGCTTTGCACCAGTCTCCCGGTACCCGTTTCAGTTCCCAGCACAAATTAAACAAGGTGTGCAGCAGGCCTGCCACCACTTCCTCTCCAGCCCTCAGCATTTCGAGTGAAACTCTATCATATCCGGCAGCCTTACCTGCTTTCATGCTTTTCATTGCTTTCATTATTTCATCTATACTTATCTCGCTACCTCCTTCCTCTTCTTTCGGAGTTCCTATTTCATTCAGTTCATACGTTGTCTCCTCACTCATAAACATGCTTTCAAAATATTCCTTCCATCTCTTTAAACTCAAAACTTCATCATTCAGAATATAGCCATTCTCATCTCTTATAGCATTCATTTTAGGCTGTTTTGAACATCCCCTGGCAGTTCTTACGAGTTTCCAGAACATTTTAATATTTGCCTGGAAGTTATCCGATATTCTTCTATCATTTTTATCCGTTCTTTCTTGCTTTTTCCTTTCAACTACTTCTTTTACTCTTTTATTTAGATGTCTAAAGACTGCCTTTTTTCTTTCAAAATCATCATTCGTACCGCTAGAATTACCAGCCTTAGTTGCTAGTAAATCTAGCCATGCTCTCTTCTTTGCTTCAACTTCCGTACGTATCTCATCATCCCACCATAACGTATTATTTTTCCTTTCATTCTTTCTTTTACTAACACCACATACTTCGGTAGCTGCATCTACTAAACCTTTCTTAACATTTTGCCATACATTCTCCAAGTCTAACTCATTCATACATAATTCATCCAAACCACTTACGTTTTCTTTCAATCTACATTTAAACTTGTTTTTCTCACCTTCATCTTGTAATCTTTCTGTTCTAATACGCTGTAACGCAGTGGTAGACACAGATGACCGATGGCGCCACCGCCTGAATAGACCATTAATTCGGCATAAAACCAAAAAATGATCCGTTCCTACGTTTGACCCTCGGTAAACCCTTGTATCCACCACTGCGCCCCTCAGTCTTTCATCCACAATTATGAAATCTATCATGCTTCTATCATCACCTCTTTCCCAAGTGTACATGTGAATCCTCTTGTGGCGAAAGAAAGTGTTCGTCACAAAAAGATTCTTTTCCATACATACAGTGAGGAGGCTTTCACCATTCTCATTTATACTTTCATCACCAAACGTTCCCAATATCCTTTCATAACCAAGCCTCCTCACCCCAACTCTTCCATTAAAATCTCCTAGCATAACAACATTTTCATTTCCCTTACATTTCATTAATACCATCCTTACCATTTCCCAAAACTGCTCTCGGATATGAGTGGGCTTAGACATGTCTGGGGTGTAGACCCCTAGCACAAACAACTTCTTTAAGCCCACTTTCAATCGTATCCATAGCAGTCTTGGGCTTACACATTCATACTCTTTCACACATTGCGCCATTCTTTCTGATAGAATGATACCTACTCCCTGGCATGCCCGCTCGAGCTCGTCTACACCAGACCAGTATGCGGTATACATGCCATGTGTAGTGACATCCTTCCCCTTCCGTTTCGTCTCATTTACACATAACAAATCTATTCCTCTATCATACATCACCTCGCATACTTCGTCCATTTTATCATTCATTGCTCCACATACATTCAACGTAGCCAGACGGGCCTCTGCAATCCACTTTTCGCCCCTCCAGAACGTGACGGGTGGCGAGCCTCGTCGCCGGTTTTCCTCCCGGAGATTCTTCGCACCCCTGCCCCATTAAAGGGGCGCCGGGAACTCGGGGCCATTTCTTTAATTTCATTCCTCATGGTGCGAATAGGGTGGTATATTTAACGCCGCTACCACGGCGAGGAGCCGAGTCTGTGCTATCGGCTTGTCGCTCATTTAGCACCACCCGGGGGACACGTGTAGGGTGGGCCTAGGATTAGGTGGTCAAAGCCTACGGACGCGAGCGACTTATCCCCCTAATAAACAAATAATAATTATTATTTGTAATATTATATAAAAGGTAAAGTTACAGTCTATACAGGTACGTTCTACTCCAGAGCTCAGGTCTTCTCTCGTTGATGAAAAGGTTTTTTTATGTCAAGGAAATGTCCTCCGGGCTGCTCCAGTGCGTTTTGGTTTAAAATTTAAATAATAAATATTATAATAGAAACACATATTTCTAATATTTATCTATGTTGTTGGTTTGAAGGATATGTTACTAAGTTACATAATATTTGCTTTAAATATTTTGGTGTGGTTTCTTGCAATATTCGATATCACAACACTAGAAGTTAGTGTGGAATGCGAAACAAAATAGTCAGTTTAACAGACCTATATTCATTTGCATGCACACTGTGATGTGTTGTTTTATGAATGACTGATACATACAAAAGAGGTAAGAATTTTAATTCTCATATAAATATTATATACTTTTATTAAAATATAGGTACATAAAATAAATATTACGTAATTATTTTTTTCTTTTACTAGCATGTGCAGATTTATTGTATAGAGCTCTTTAATTAGAGTACCAATATAGCTTAATTTAGCTTCAAAAATATAGTCCGTGAAAGTGGCCAGTTTAAAACCGTTACGGTTGCGTGGCCTCTCTCAAAAACGAAGCTACGTAGGTTTTCAAAATTTCTGAATATTATGTACCATCACGAACATAAAAAGCGCACCATGTACTATTTTTAAACAACTAATACTGCAAAAACATCGATTGACAGTTTGTAAACTGTGGCCAAAACAAACTATTTTTTTTTCACGGGTTAATTCGGTGTCTAGCTCGGAAATTATATACTTCTTAGAACCAAAATTCGGAATATTTTATGTAATGTATTGTACTAAACCCTTTTTAATTAGTAATTTAATAAACACTGTTTACTGTCTATGCTAATACATTTTTCAGCATAATTGTAAAAGTAATGTTTTCTTGCCAATTGTCAATTTGATCACATTTATTATTCCGGTAAATTTTCTCTACGTTGTTTTTCAAAGATATTTTGATTATTACATATAATATCTGTTTATTATATATCAGAGTCGTGATAGTTTAGATGGTCAGCTCTCGCTGTAAATACGCGAGCAAACCGCGTTCGATTCCCGCCAGCACCATTGAAATTGTAAATTGCAATTTTAAGTGCTAGTTTACCATGTCCTTGGCGGTGAAGAAAAACATCGTGAGGAAACCTGAATGTCTGAAAAATAAAAAAAAATATTTGGAAGACATGTGAAGTTCGCCAACACGCATTGGGGCAGCGCGGCGGACAATTCCGTGCCCTAACACCCTCTCAGAAATGAGCGGAGGCCTGTGTCCAGGAGTGGGACGTATATAGACTGTAACTTTAATATATCAGCGTAAAATTGCAGCTTTATGCTGCTGTGTTCCATAAGAAGGGTGTACCTTGAACCTTTTTACTGAAAACGAGGCATATCAAAGATGAAATTCGTGGTCTCCACCACTAGTCGCGAGAAGATGTTGAGTAGTGAATATGTTTAAACCGCTACTACCCGGTGCATGTGCTAGGTATATGTATATAGTATATTATGTATCTAGTACAAGTAAGGAACCCTAATAGAGTCAGTCCCACTCGCACTTAACTGGTCTTCGTCTACTAGAGGAATTATTGCACTCACATTGTAGATTGATAAACTAAAACCAATAATTTATCATAAGCTATGGTAGGCAAACAAATTGGGTACCTAAATGTTGAATTAAAATAGGCATATCAAGCAGATAAGTTACAGTATGCAGGATATAATGGCCTGTGGTGACATTAAATATGTCTGTTAAAATTGGAACATGATCGCATAATAAAAACTTTAAATCGGTGTATTACGCGATTGATACGAACGCACCAGGCTGGTCAATGTTGTCACGGTGCAGAACTCGCTGTTAGAAACTGATATTGCCTTAGTGTAGTTTGATGTGGGCGAGATTCATCTGCAATCTATTTATTGTAAATAACGTTTTGCCTTTTATTTTTAATGAAATAATTTCCAGTTAACACATGGCGGTGAAAGTTTTATGTCTTATCTTTTTTATAATATATATTTGATCGCTTAAATTACTTTTAAATTTTAGGGATACGTAAGCTGGTAAATATATTTCATGACCCATATTTGATCAAATTTAATAAGGTTTTCTATGCATAAATATTTACCATATATGAATATATACCATGGGATTCATAGAACCTGAATGATAATAATATGGCTCAGTTGTACGGTTTTAATTAACGTTAAAAATTATTTTAATTAAATACAGCCAGAGTAAAATATTAACTTCATATTCTATGTAACACAATAATTGACTTTTACAGATCACGAGTCACGTACCTACTCCCACCGCGCCGAAGATGAACCCAGAACTTCCGAGGCGACGCCGCTCCTGCAGCGTTTTCCAAGAAGACCAGTACAAGAAGAACAAAGATACCAGACCACCGTGGTTTTCACCCTACTCTTTCTAGTTCTCTTCGCGGGAATTGTAATAGGCATATATTTGTCAGATCAGGTGAGATATATATGTTTAATTTAATATCAATTTTTTTTTATTATCTATCTTTATTTAAAAGACTTTTAGCCTACAAGGATATGTCAGCCTTATCGTAGCATACCTTGTTCCTGTTAACAAATCCTAAGTAGGCAATTAGAAAAGGGGAATCAATGCGATTGATTCCCTTGGATTGGACAACTGTTAGGGATCTACTTCACCTATCCTTCTTTTTAATTATAATAAGATATCAGTTGCGTTGTTCTGCACTCCTAATGAAATTCAATTTTAAAGTTCCGTCACGAATTCCTCGTGAGCCCATTGAACCTCTCTCTCTCTCGTCCGTTTCGCAAAACAGTTCTGGGAGCCAATTCACTGGTCTCCAGGATTTCCCATTTATATAATAAGTGCGGTGGGTCCATAGATGTTCATGTTTTATGTCTCTAGCTAAGTTTAAGGCCACAGTAAACGATACATTATTTAAGTACAACGGCTGCACTAAAAGTATCGGGAATGGAATATTTCCACTGTTCCTCTCATATTAAAATCTTTTTTATTGAAAACTCCTTGATTTTAAAAATCGAATACCATTTATTTATTTTAAAAAAGATTCTCGGTCTTGTCACAAGGTTTTGTCAAACTTGTTTAGTCGTTGAGAAAATGGAATTGACTCGAGAAAATTCAAGAGCGATGATTTATTATGACTTTCGAAGTGGTTTAACACAAAAACAGTGTGTTGACCGGATGATTTCTGCATTTGGTGATGAAGCCCCATCCAAAACCACAATTTATCGCTGGTTTGCTGAATTTCAACGTGGACGTGTCAAGCTCAGTGATGATCCCCGTCATGGTTGTCCAAAAACTGCAATCACCCAAAAAAACGTTGATGCTGTGCGTAAGCTGATTGAGGAAGATCGACATGTGACA
Source organism: Parnassius smintheus behrii (assembly GCA_036936625.1). Taxonomy (NCBI): domain Eukaryota; kingdom Metazoa; phylum Arthropoda; class Insecta; order Lepidoptera; family Papilionidae; genus Parnassius; species Parnassius smintheus. The sequence continues at coordinate 6,016,429 of JAUPFT010000029.1, forward strand.
TACCACGAAATTCAGGCAACTTTAGACATTGGCATGAGTTAAATACAAATAATCTTGCATGAACAATTAGGTGTAAAAAAGTTGTTTCCCCGATGGATACCGTATTCGCTCTGTGAAGAGCAAAAAGCGGCTCGCGTTACTTGGTGCGTCAGAACTCTCGAAAGATTCCACGCAGGATCCTCAAATGCTGTATACAACATCATATCAGGTGACGAATCCTGGATATACGCGTACGAACCCGAAACAATAAACCAGTTACGAGTTTGGGTGTTCGAAAATGGGTTAAAGCCAACAAAAATTGTTCGTTCACGGAGTGTTGCAAAAAAAAATGGTGGCCACGTTTGTCTCCAAAACCGGCCATGTTACGACTATTCCTCTTGAGGGACAAAGAACGGTTAATGCAGAATGGTATGCTAGTATTTGTTTGCCACAGGTAGTTTCTGAACTCCGTAAAGAGAACTGCAACCGCCGCATCATCCTCCACCACGACAATGCGAGTTCTCACACCGCACACAGAACAAAAGAGTTTTTAGAGCAAGAAAACATAGAATTATTAGACCATTCGCCGTACAGCCCCGACCTAAACCCTAATGATTTCTATACTTTCCCTAAAATAAAGAATAAATTGCGTGGACAGAGATTTTCATCGCCTGAAGAAGCTGTGGACGCCTACAAAACGGCCATTTTGGAGACCCCAACTTCTGAATGGAATGGTTGCTTCAAAGATTGGTTCCATCGTATGGCAAAATGTGTCAAATTTCGCGGAGAATACTTCGAAAAGCAATAATATCTATTGTTTATGTCCATAGATTGCCTCACGGGGGAACTTTACCGTAGTTGCCACGCTTGGCATGCGGGTTCGCAACCGCAGTTGTTTTTAACGATTTGGAATTGTTATCTCCATAAATGCCCATAAATCTTGATTCATTTTGCCTCTATCGCCACTTACGGCACCCTCGGGACGATGTGAGTTAGTAAATATTCTTGCACCGCCACTGCAATGTTATATCACTATATTATTGCTGTAACTAAAAAGCGGATAATCTAATAGTAACCTAGTAGTTAACGTAATCTAATAGTTAACGTAATCTGATATATAATAATATTGGTTTGTATTTCGTGCGTTGCCATACCGTTCATCAGATTGCGATAAAACTTTATCAATTATTTATTATATATTATTGCTTGCACTTCCGCGAAGGTTATATGCATAGTTGGACCCGGTAGGTGGCGCTGTTGCAGAATCCAGATATCACCCGTGCGAAGCCGGGGCAGATCGCTAGTCTTTTATAAACATAGTTGGACCCGGTAGGTGGCGCTGTTGCAGAATCCAGATATCACCCGTGCGAAGCCGGGGCAGATCGCTAGTCTTTTATAAACATAGTTGGACACGGTAGGTGGCGCTGTTGCAGAATCCAGATATCACCCGTGCGAAGCCGGAGTATCTGCCCCGGCTTCTTTTATAAACATAGTTGGACCCGGTAGGTGGCGCTGTTGTAGAATCCAGATATCACCCGTGCGAAGCCGGAGTATCTGCCCCGGCTTCTTTTATAAACATAGTTGGACCCGGTAGGTGGCGCTGTTGCAGAATCCAGATATCACCCGTGCGAAGCCGGAGTATCTGCCCCGGCTTCTTTTATAAACATAGTTGGACCCAGTAGGTGGCGCTGTTGTAGAATCCAGATATCACCCGTGCGAAGCCGGGGCAGATCGCTAGTCTTTTATAAACATAGTTGGACCCGGTAGGTGGCGCTGTTGCAGAATCCAGATATCACCCGTGCGAAGCCGGAGTATCTGCCCCGGCTTCTTTTATAAACATAGTTGGACCCGGTAGGTGGCGCTGTTGCAGAATCCAGATATCACCCGTGCGAAGCCGGAGTATCTGCCCCGGCTTCTTTTATAAACATAGTTGGACCCGGTAGGTGACGCTGTTGTAGAATCCAGATATCACCCGTGCGAAGCCGGGGCAGATCGCTAGTCTTTTATAAACATAGTTGGACCCGGTAGGTGGCGCTGTTGCAGAATCCAGATATCACCCGTGCGAAGCCGGAGTATCTGCCCCGGCTTCTTTTATAAACATAGTTGGACCCGGTAGGTGGCGCTGTTGCAGAATCCAGATATCACCCGTGCGAAGCCGGAGTATCTGCCCCGGCTTCTTTTATAAACATAGTTGGACCCGGTAGGTGGCGCTGTTGTAGAATCCAGATATCACCCGTGCGAAGCCGGGGCAGATCGCTAGTCTTTTATAAACATAGTTGGACCCGGTAGGTGGCGCTGTTGCAGAATCCAGATATCACCCGTGCGAAGCCGGAGTATCTGCCCCGGCTTCTTTTATAAACATAGTTGGACCCGGTAGGTGGCGCTGTTGCAGAATCCAGATATCACCCGTGCGAAGCCGGAGTATCTGCCCCGGCTTCTTTTATAAACATAGTTGGACCCGGTAGGTGACGCTGTTGTAGAATCCAGATATCACCCGTGCGAAGCCGGGGCAGATCGCTAGTCTTTTATAAACATAGTTGGACCCGGTAGGTGGCGCTGTTGCAGAATCCAGATATCACCCGTGCGAAGCCGGAGTATCTGCCCCGGCTTCTTTTATAAACATAGTTGGACCCGGTAGGTGGCGCTGTTGTAGAATCCAGATATCACCCGTGCGAAACCGGGGCAGATCGCTAGTCTTTTATAAACATAGTTGGACCCGGTAGGTGGCGCTGTTGCAGAATCCAGATATCACCCATGCGAAGCCGGAGTATCTGCCCCGGCTTCTTTTATAAACATAGTTGGACCCGGTAGGTGACGCTGTTGTAGAATCCAGATATCACCCGTGCGAAGCCGGGGCAGATCGCTAGTCTTTTATAAACATAGTTGGACCCGGTAGGTGGCGCTGTTGCAGAATCCAGATATCACCCGTGCGAAGCCGGAGTATCTGCCCCGGCTTCTTTTATAAACATAGTTGGACCCGGTAGGTGGCGCTGTTGTAGAATCCAGATATCACCCGTGCGAAGCCGGGGCAGATCGCTAGTCTTTTATAAACATAGTTGGACCCGGTAGGTGGCGCTGTTGTAGAATCCAGATATCACCCGTGCGAAGCCGGGGCAGATCGCTAGTCTTTTATAAACATAGTTGGACCCGGTAGGTGACGCTGTTGTAGAATCCAGATATCACCCGTGCGAAGCCGGGGCAGATCGCTAGTCTTTTATAAACATAGTTGGACCCGGTAGGTGGCGCTGTTGCAGAATCCAGATATCACCCGTGCGAAGCCGGAGTATCTGCCCCGGCTTCTTTTATAAACATAGTTGGACCCGGTAGGTGACGCTGTTGTAGAATCCAGATATCACCCGTGCGAAGCCGGAGTATCTGCCCCGGCTTCTTTTATAAACATAGTTGGACCCGGTAGGTGACGCTGTTGTAGAATCCAGATATCACCCGTGCGAAGCCGGGGCAGATCGCTAGTCTTTTATAAACATAGTTGGACCCGGTAGGTGGCGCTGTTGCAGAATCCAGATATCACCCGTGCGAAGCCGGAGTATCTGCCCCGGCTTCTTTTATAAACATAGTTGGACCCGGTAGGTGGCGCTGTTGTAGAATCCAGATATCACCCGTGCGAAGCCGGAGTATCTGCCCCGGCTTCTTTTATAAACATAGTTGGACCCGGTAGGTGGCGCTGTTGTAGAATCCAGATATCACCCGTGCAAAGCCGGAGTATCTGCCCCGGCTTCTTTTATAAACATAGTTGGACCCGGTAGGTGGCGCTGTTGTAGAATCCAGATATCACCCGTGCGAAGCCGGGGCAGATCGCTAGTCTTTTATAAACATAGTTGGACCCGGTAGGTGGCGCTGTTGTAGAATCCAGATATCACCCGTGCAAAGCCGGAGTATCTGCCCCGGCTTCTTTTATAAACATAGTTGGACCCGGTAGGTGGCGCTGTTGCAGAATCCAGATATCACCCGTGCGAAGCCGGAGTATCTGCCCCGGCTTCTTTTATAAACATAGTTGGACCCGGTAGGTGGCGCTGTTGTAGAATCCAGATATCACCCGTGCGAAGCCGGGGCAGATCGCTAGTCTTTTATAAACATAGTTGGACCCGGTAGGTGGCGCTGTTGTAGAATCCAGATATCACCCGTGCGAAGCCGGGGCAGATCGCTAGTCTTTTATAAACATAGTTGGACCCGGTAGGTGGCGCTGTTGCAGAATCCAGATATCACCCGTGCGAAGCCGGGGCAGATCGCTAGTCTTTTATAAACATAGTTGTACCCGGTAGGTGGCGCTGTTGCAGAATCCAGATATCACCCGTGCGAAGCCGGGGCAGATCGCTAGTCTTTTATAAACATAGTTGTACCCGGTAGGTGGCGCTGTTGCAGAATCCAGATATCACCCGTGCGAAGCCGGAGTATCTGCCCCGGCTTCTTTTATAAACATAGTTGGACCCGGTAGGTGGCGCTGTTGTAGAATCCAGATATCACCCGTGCGAAGCCGGGGCAGATCGCTAGTCTTTTATAAACATAGTTGGACCCGGTAGGTGGCGCTGTTGTAGAATCCAGATATCACCCGTGCGAAGCCGGGGCAGATCGCTTGTCTTTTATAAACATAGTTGGACCCGGTGGGTGGCGCTGTTGTAGAATCCAGATATCACCCGTGCGAAGCCGGGGCAGATCGCTAGTCTTTTATAAACATAGTTGGACCCGGTAGGTGGCGCTGTTGTAGAATCCAGATATCACTCGTGCGAAGCCGGGGCAGATCGCATGTCTTTTATAAACATAGTTGGACCCGGTGGGTGGCGCTGTTGTAGAATCCAGATATCATCCGTGCGAAGCCGGGGCAGATCGCTAGTCTTTTATAAACATAGTTGGACCCGGTAGGTGGCGCTGTTGTAGAATCCAGATATCACTCGTGCGAAGCCGGGGCAGATCGCATGTCTTTTATAAACATAGTTGGACCCGGTGGGTGGCGCTGTTGTAGAATCCAGATATCACCCGTGCTCAGCCAGGGCAGATCGCTAGTCTTAATACTCATTCGTTTTTTTAATTATTATGCTTACACTTAAATTAATTCATTTGTTGAATCTAGATTATCAAAATACTTGTTATTTGTAAGCCAATTAAATCTCTGCACCTTGATTGCTTTGCTTAGCCATTGCGATTTTCGTTAAAATCTGTAGATGTTGATATTATTCTTACTCGTCTATAGAAATCATATGTTGAAATAATACTAGTACCGGGACTGGCGGTCCCGCCCGTGACCATGAGTGCTGTAAAGCGTTCGAAACGTCGGGTATTAAAAAGTTAAATATACGCGATAAATTCCGTAAAAACTAGTATTATTTCAATGTGTAGTGTTCGCGTAAATATAAGAAATCATTAAGAAACCATATGTTTTAAAATTTTATAAGAACTTAGCGTGTCTTTCATAAGTAGGTATGTATGTTTTAAATAGGCCAAAGTCTGTTGCCAGCGATCGTGTGGATGTCATAAATTACAGTTAACTTAAGAACTGATACAGAATATCTAAAACAAATAATTAGAATAAAAAGTATTTAGAATCACTTTGTATCAATTTGCCGTCTGATTACAAATTGAACATCATTTGGAATATTTTTTTATAGAATAAGGGTGGCAAACGAGCACACACTCCACCTGATTGTAAGTGGATGCAGTGGCCCATCAGACATCAGACATCTACATTTATCTTCAATTAAGAATCAAAATGCAGATGCGTTGTTACCCCTGAAGACTGAGATGGAATGTCTCGTTTCCGTAAGAAGGGACTCCGGTTCTCTACACTCACCATACGAAACAGCAGCATTAATCTGCTATTTTACGCTGGTATTCTGTGATAGCATAGCACGAATGTGTGATAGCATTCGTGCTATACCACTATAGACCAATATAACTGCAACTTGGCTCTACAACGTAAAAAATATTAACCTCCATGTTTTATTTAAAATATTGACCTCCGTGTTTCCTCCTGTATGTTTTTATTATTCTTCGGGCTTTGTGTAACAGTTAATCTGTAGATCATATTCAGTACTTCGTTATCATTACAACCCTTCGAAAGTCCACTGCTGGACATAGTCCTCTCTCAAGGATCGCCACGAAACATCTAGTGAAGAGTGCCCTAAAAATTTCCGGTATGAACCTGCCACTCGTATTTATAGGCTATAAAATAAGAATCTTATAATGTGTAAATATAAATTGAAAGTTTGTGAATATTTTTGGATGTTCATTACACAATCACTCGTAAACGCCTAAATAGATTTTAATGAAACTCAATGAACTGACCGATTAGTGAGGCAAAGTGAGGTTGACATTTTGGAAAAAAGCATCGTAAAAGACATAAGTTCCTAATTTGGGAAATGCATGACAACATATTCTTGTGGCCACCTGTAGATGGCATTATAATAAAATTCTTAGACCTGCGTGGGTAAGCAGCGTCGAGAGAAGCAGCATCGTCTGGTATTGCGATCGACAATCTAACTTCCAAGCGCAGGGATTACGGCAAATTCTCTCCACTTTGGATAAGTTAGGCGATTGATTGATGAGGGAGTTTCTTTTAAGACTACTAGCAGTGATATAAACACTAATTTAATTTGTAATTATTTTTACAGGCAACAAACACATCAAGTATACCGTACAACTTCATGATATCGTCAGATGGGGAGACGTTCGAAGCTCTCGGTTGGAGAAGACGGTCGCCTCTGTTTCCTCAGTACTCTGCGGATGCCTTAGTGTTAGCTTTTATAGGTAATCTTTAAAAATGTGATTTTATTAAGTTTTGGCTATTTTAAGTACATAAAAAAATTCAATATGTTACAGCCAGGAAATTTAGGTAATACCTCTTACCTTTTTTTAACACTGCATGTGTATCCAGGAATCACAGCCGTCACATTTTAACCCATTTAAATAAGTATAACAAGAAATTAAGTTATTATGCCAAAATGAATTATATAAAATATACATATTCCATAACCTGTTCATATCAATGGAAAGGCCTGTTGATAGACAAAGGCAGATGACAAATAATTTTTAATCTATAATTCGTTGACAAATTTGAAGATATTGTTAGTCGAAAATCGTCAATAGTATTTTCACTGCTGTGTGCCGGCTTGCAGATCATACACATTACACAGCCAGTATGATTTCAGGCTGAAAGGCATTCAGTAGGCCTCAGAGGTGACAGCGCATCTGTGACCTTCTTGGTTTTAAGTTGGTTACAGCCTTTTTTATAGGATAGGGAGGCAAACGAGCACATCACAAATCAGATTTTAAGGAAAATAAATAGGGAGTTCCACAGGGTAGTTTTTTCCGAATGTAACTAAACACAAATGCATTTTATTTGCTGACGACATACCTTTAATAGGGAAAACAGATGGTAAACAATCACTAAAAGACCACATTAATGACATTAACAGTACGGTAAAAACAACAATTTAGCGGCTTAAAAATAATAACCTAATTGTAAATCTTGACAAAACTTAATGATTTCTTAGATTTACGCGAACACTATACATTGAATAAAACACGACACGACACGGACACGGGGGGGGGGGGGAGTCCCCCCGTGACCATGGTTGCTGTAAAGCACCCGAAACGTCGGGAATTAAAAATAAGTAAAAGTAGTGAAATAAACGCGATAAAATCCGTAAATTTAGTTTTATTCTTGACAAAAACTTATTTTATAAATTTCAATGACATTATACCAGATAATGAACTTTTATTTTGAAGGACAAACATTAAAAAGTACAAATATGACAAAATTCCTAGATATATGGATAGATCAAAAACTAAATTGGAAACGTCAAGTTGGACATGTTTGTAAAAAAGTAAATAGATTTTCGTACGCACTTTATAAACTAAGCAACGTAGCCACAAAAAATACTGCACTTGAAATACTGCACTTACTGCGTACTTTGCATATGTGGAATCCGTTCTGCGATACGGGCTTATACAGTGTAAGTCTTTATAAAGTGCACATATCAAAACCAGGGAAACTACATATAATTTCATCGACGGAAAATTTATAAAAAAAAGTTATAAGAAATTTTAAAAATAAAGGAATTTTTTTATGAATATTTTAAAATTTTAAATTTCAGCAGCTCACCCTATTTAAATAAATTGTTATAACTTTTAAACTGAATGTCCTATCAAAATGGAATAAATTTTTGAATTATTGTTAATAATAAGCCGTACCAATAAAGTAAAAATTTCCAAAAAAACGCTATAAAATTAGAATAAAGAGGTATTTGATGAAAATATGGTATTTTTTTCATCTTTTTTACAATAACTTTAAAATGTCTCGAAAAATCGTCTTATTAATCCTACTTTTTTATCCTATGTTATTCTACTTCGTATTAGCTTTCTAATGGTAAAAAATGCAAGTTTATTACTCAAATGCAACCATTTCTATGAGTGTTTGAAAAAGCCCTTGCGTTTGCGCATCGTTTAGCTACGCACCCGCCATTGTTTATCAGGCAGGTAGAAACCCTTTCGTATGGGTGAGTCATTGCAGAGGCGAGCGGGCTGTAGGTGCGGGTGCGGGGAGACACCCAGGTGCCGCACATAAGTGATTTCTCTCCGGCACACATTGCCGATATTGGAATGTACCGGGGAGTGCTAGAGCTGCTCGCACAGCTATCTGGCTGCGTTTCCAAATCGACGCCCTGCGCCATCAGCCCGAAACTTCCAGGAAGTCCGTAGAAGACTGGCTAACACTGGACTTGGTTTTGCTCGAGAACGCCGCGAACCATGTGTTACTATTGATGCTGCTATTGAGGAAGCCATTTTGAATGATTTGTTTGCTGACCCGACTACTAGTACTAGACGTTTGGCTTTACGTCATGGCGTGTCCCAAAAATCAGTATAGCGCATCTTGAGAAAAGAAGGCTTGCATCCTTACCATTATCAAAGGGTGCAGCACTTAAATGAAAGATGTGGATTGGCGTCCAAGGTGCGTTATGTCCACATGAACTGATAGAAAAACAAGGGACAATCCCGAATTCCCTAAAACAATTCTGTGGATGGATGAAGCTCAATTCACGAGAGACGGAATCGTAAACTATCGTAATTTACATAAGTCGTGTCCAAAAGGTGAAAGCCCTAAGCTGAAAAGGGCTTCAACATATCAAGTTAAATTCTCATTAAATGTGTGGGCCGCACTCATTGACAACATTTTGATTGGTCCAATTATACTCCCGAGGACCCTAACTGGAGAGAGATATCTTTAACTTTCAAGGGACGAATTGCCGTTGCTGTTGAAGTATGTGCCGCTGCTATCGCGTCGACGAATGATGCTGTAAATGGACGGATGCCCTGCCCATTACTCCCGAATTGACAGAATTTTATACGTGGTAGAGCCATGCTACGGTTATATTAGTAGTATAGTTGTAGCACGAATGGGTCGGCTCGACCGGGGTTGACCACGCTCTCACAGAATACCAGCGTCAAATAGTAGCTTAATGCTGCTGTGTTTCGTACGGTGAGTGTAGAGAACCGGAGACCCTTGTTACTGGAAGCGAGGCATTCCATCTTAGTCCTCACGGGTGACAACGCATCTGCATTTTGATTCGCATTCGAGGATAATTGTAGATGTCTATCGGCCACAGCAACCACTTACCATCAGATGGAATGTGTGCTCGTTTGTCACCCTATCCTATAAAAAAGGACATTTTTGAATGAAAATTATCCGCGCCGCTGGATCGACCGACAAGGACCTGTTGGGTGGCCGGCGCGTTCCCCTGATGTGACGCGCTCGACTATTTCTTATGGGGGACAATGAAACAAAGGGTGTATAACAGTCCCATAAACAGCGAAGCGGAACTCAAAGAAAGAGTTTTGCGTGTTGCTAATGAAATTCGAAACGACCCCGAAATGATACGTAGAGCCACAGAGCAAATTTTGCTTCGCGCCACAATATGTTTGCAACAACGGGGTCTTCATTTTGAACATTTGCTTCATTAGGCTTTTTGTTTTCAATTTGTTTTAATAAATAGTAAATGATTTATGTAGGTGAAATCTAGTTTTATTCCTAAAAATGTAGTTCTCTCTACCTGCTACGGTATTTAACTGAGTTATGTGCTTTTTTTTAAATGCTAATTAATAAAGTTGTATTTGAGTAAAAAAACGTGCATTTAGAATAACATAAGATTAAAAAAAGTAGGATTAAGGAACGATTTTTCGAGAAATTTTAAAGTTATTGTAAAAATGATGAAAGAAATACCAGATTTTCATCAATAACCTCTTTTTTCTAATTTTATGACGTTCATTTTATGGAAAATTTTTACGTTATTGGCACAACCTATTATTAACAATCATTTAAAAATTTATTCCATTTTGATAGGACATTCAGTTTAAAAGTTATAACAATTTATTTAAATAGGGTTAGCAGCTGCAATTTCAAACTTTAAAATATTCATAAAAAAAAATTATAATTTTGTTTTGTAATTTTTCCGTCGATGAAACTATGTGTAATTTCCCTGGTTGATATGTGCATTTTATAAAAACTCACACTGTATATGGGGCAATAGCACAGATGCAAAAATGGCATTCATTGCCAAAAAAATGGCTGTAAAAAAATGTAGTAAGCTGAAGTGGCAATGGGCCGGCCATATAGCTCAAAGAACCGATAACCGATGGGGAGGAAAGGTTCTCGAGTGGCAGCCTCGTACCGGCAGGCGTAGTGTAGGGCGACCCCCCACTAGATGGAGTGACGACCTGGTAAGACATGCAGGAAGTCGATGGATGCAGGTGGCTCAGGACCGTGCTTAGTGGCATTCCTTGGGGAAGGCTTATGTTCAGCAGTGGACGTGTGAAGGGCTGTAATGAATGATTGAATGGTATTAGTATTGGTAATTTGCAAAGGATGACTATTTTATGATGAATATTTTAATTGAATTCGATATTTTAATATAGTAAACTTAATTATAAAAAATATATTTGCATGCTATCCATAGGTGGCTGAAAATGCTGAACTACACTACAATAACCACCTGAATGTACCCTTTTTCAAATCTTTATATAAATAAATCTTCTTCATTTGATTTCAGTCCGCCTGATGGTAAGTTGTTGCTGTGGCCCATAGACATCTACATCCATCCTCGATTACGAATCAAAATGTAAATGCGTTGTCAACCGTGAGGACTAAGATGAAATGCCTCGTTTCCAGTAAAAAGTGTCTTCGGTTCTCTACACTCACCATACGAAACACAGTAGCATTAAGCTGCTATTTGACGCTGGTATTCTGTGAGAGCGTGGTCCTTCCCTGGTCGAGCCGACCGATTCGTGCTACAAATATACTACTAATATAACTGCAGCATGGCTCTACCACGTATAAAACCATCAGTTGGACTGTAATTACGCTTTTCACTTCAATTTTCAAAAAAAAAGATGACGTGCGTAGGGATGTTTGTAGCTATAATTACGCTTTAGGCGGCTGCCTCGTTGGTCTAGTGGTTGTCGTTGTGCGACTGCTGATCATGAAGTCCTGGGTTCTAAACCCGGGGCTGGCCAAAAAATTAATTATTGAGTTTTTCTGTCGAGAAATTCTCAGTAGTTGCCCGGAGTCAGGAAGTTGGCGGTGTCTCACCCCCGTGCCTCGGAAAGCACGTAAAGCCGTTGTTCCTGCGCCTGATCTCTCTCCGGTCGTGTCGGTTTACCGTCCCATCGGATTATGAGAGTGAGGGAAGAGAGAGTGCACCTGCGCTTGTGCATACACTTGGGCACTATAATCCTGTCCTGCGCTGATGGCTAGCCTTCGTTGAGACTGGCCGCCGTGGCCGGAATTCGGTCTGGAGGACATTATTATTATTATTACGCTTTAGGCTGATGAGATTTTATTGATTTAGTGGAAAAATTGACAATGTTAGTGGAATACAGGTGTTCGGAAGGTCAATGCAAAGCCTTGAGGAGTGACAGATCAACTTAGATCTTAGAATTTTCAGTTATCGTGAAAATTATGATTTTTATCAAATATCCTAAAATTTGGTATTTAATCGTTCATAACAATTAAACCCGCTGCAATTAATACAAAAATCTTATTTTTATCTTAGCTTAATGTGTATTCAACCGACTATTATTATTATAAATACTATAATATAGATATTATATATTTGACATATATAGTCAATTTCAAGCTAACGCGTAAAACAAATATAGTTAAATATACATTCTTCTAAATAATTTTCAGGTAATTACACCAAAGAGGCTCCGAAACAGGCTCAAATTTTGGAAGCGAAGAATTTCCTCGCAGAAGCGTTAAGCCAGGAACGATTGCAATCACGTTTCGTTGTGATCGGTAAAACGGTGAACGAATTCCCGAAATACCTTTTCTTTTCATTAAGTAACTTACCACAGTGGAATAGCGCACTGTCTGATATTAGGTAATATTTAAAAAAAAAAAAGTATTGTAATGGAAGGGAAAACAAAATTAGTAAAAAGGAACGGTTTATGCGTTTGGCCATTTTTAGGCATTTTATTCTAAACACCTTCATCAACGATTATTTTTATAGTTAAAGCAATAATCAGGATGGTAAGCGATCCCAACTGTATAAATGTGGTATATGTGTACATAAAGTAGGATTTAGAAAATAAGACGATGGAAATATATTTAAATTGTGTGGAACTGTTGTAAAATGTGTTATTTCATAAGGCTTGATTCAAAATTAATGTTATTCAATTTGTAATGAAATCGAATAATTATTAGTAATCCACATAAATGGATAGTAACAGAAGAGTCAAGTTTCTAAAACCCCTACCTCACACTAGGGTTCGCTCGTGTATAGGCAATAGATATATCAAAGTTTCTGTTTAAGTATATATTTAAATTTCTGCTACAGATTTTAACGTTGTCCGTAAAGTCTCACTGTTCTTTATAATTTTCCTCTTTGTATCACTGAACTTTGGGTGCCATTCACCCGAATGACTACATATGACACTAATGTAAAAAAATGCTGACAAAGACTGACAAAATCTACTCTTACCTGTCTATATCATTTAAGGTTTTATTTTTGTATTATTTCAACATTTAACTTATAAACAACATTCAAAATTAGACTAACCTTTTAATTCCTTGTGTAAAATATATATATGAAAGAAATGTTACGCTTACATACTCAAATATAAATAAGCATTGAATTTGTTTTTTTTTTTTTTTACTATCCATGGTTTTACTTAAGCTACTGCCGGTCATAATAGAGCGATTGCATGAATTTAAAAAAAACATCCACATCAGTAGTTCACAGCCGTAAGGTTTACATTGTGGAATTTACTGTCGGCAGCGGTTTTTTCTGGACCGATTAAAAGACACTCAAGGAAAGGGCCTACTTTCTTCGAAAAGACCGAAAATGTGCAATTACTCCGGTAGTGAGCTGTAAACTTTGTGACTCCGCTTCTATTAAAAATGCTGTGAGAAACTCAAATAAACTATAATTTTTACATGTTAATTATACAGGGCGTTTGGAAGATGGGTGCAAAGCCTAAATGGGATCATCCACTTAAATAATTTAGAACATATTAAGCTAAACTTGTCTTAGACGGAGTTTGCTACTTTTTAATTGAATTTTTCTTACTTACTTACTTACTTACTTACTTATCGTCACGCACAATCCCTAACGGGGTAGCCAGAGAGAACAGATCGCCAAGTGTCACGATCCTTACATACCTCTTTCGCTTCTGTCAGGTTCATTAACTTCTTCATACATGCACGTCTAGGTATCCGAGTACTCTTGACCCTCCCCTCTTCGAGCAATTTGCTCACATGGTCTTCGAAAGTTAGTCTCGGTCTACCTCGACACCTTTTAATATTTACTTTTGCTCTATATATTTTCTTCACCATTCGGTCTTCACTCATTCGTTCAACGTGCCCAAACCATTGGAGTACGCCCCTATCAATTTTTGTGATAAGGTCATCTTTCAATCCTCCCATATTGCGAATCTCTTCGTTTCGCTTTCGGTCGGCTATGGTAACACCACACATTTTACGAAGAGATCGCATCTCCACTGCATTCAACTTGCTTTTATGCTTCTTCTGGCATACCCAGGTTTCGCTGCCATATAACAAAGTCGGTACCAACACTGCGTTATGTATTGCAAGGCGTGCACTCTTCACCACGCCTTGCCTTGTTACTAATGCATTCAGGGCACCATTGACTTTGTTTCCGGCAGCGACACGCCTATCCACATCTAAATCACATCTTCCATCCCGGCTGAAAGCACTCCCCAAGTATACAATTTCATTTACCTGTTCTAGACATTCCTGAACCATTGAATTTTTCGGTTTAAAGAAATTTATTTCTCACAAGAACATACAATGGTTTACTTAAAATGAGATACAAAGTAATTATTATACTAAAGTAATATTATCACATCTACCTCTATGGCTGGAAGTGTTTGGATGAAGAGCCATGCTGCAGCTATATTAATAGTATAGTTGTAGCACGAATGGGTAAGCACAACCGGGGAAGGACCACGCTCTCACAGATGTAGTATATTGTGGGTATATTGATATTTTGTGTGGATACTGTACCATACAAAAATATAATAAATCAGTGTTGAAGCAGCTATCGTTTCGTTTATTTTATTACATGGTGGCAGCGGTCTTGAAAATAAATTACATAGTCAATGTAAAAGTAACATTGTTGATAAGGGAACTTACTTTTGACGTAAATTGTTGACTTTGTGTAAAAGTGATGGAATACGCGCGACCTCCCGTAGATTAGTGCTCGAAGGCGGAGTCGCTGCTCGAGCAGACTCATGGCGCAAGTGGCGGAAACAATTTGAGGTGTTTCTTAAAGCCTCGGGAGTGGCTAACGAGAAAAGTTCTGTGCAGCCTGCACTTACTGGTCAACCTCATTGGATCGCCGGGTTACGAAATTTATTCGACCTTGACGTACAACAAGGACGAAAGTGAAGACGATATTAAGTGTTTGTTGAAAAAGTTTGATAAGTATTTTGGGACAAAACCTAATGTCACGTTATCCCGGTTTAAGTTTTTTACGCGAGGCCAAGAGGAAGGCGAAAATATAGATCAATGTTACTGCACTAAAATTGCTAAGTTAATCTTGTGAGTTTGGTAATCTAAATGAAAGCTTAATACGGGACAGAATTGTCTGCTTTATCATAAGTAACATTGTACGTGATCGGCTACTTCGTACGAATGATTTAACATTAGATAAGGCGGTCCAGATATGTGAAGTGGCAGAAATATCGAAGGAGGAAAGTTCATGCATCGAGAATGGTCCTGGCGGTAGTGAAATTCGAGTTGATACTGTAAGGGATGCAAGCGGTCGCAGCTTCGGTGGTGTACGACGCAGCCGTGGAGTAAGGTCGCGCCGAGCGAGGCGCAGCGCTCGTGGCCGCGGACAGGGGTTCGGTGCCGGGTTGGCGGCTTCGCGAACACGCTTATCATGTGGCAATGGTTGGTGCTCCACTGACGACCGGTGTCTGGCGCGGGATGCATTGTGTTATGTGTGTGATAAAAAAGGGCATTTTGCTAAGTGTGTGTGCATAAATATACTTTACGCGATAAGGTTTTAAACTTGAATGTGTGTGAGCCTGAAAACATGTCCGAAGCCGGAATAAAAAATGTAAGTTACCTAAAGAATGGAATGCTATTTTTCAATGTAATGGTAGACAAATGCAATTTAAACTAGATACCGGTTCTATGTTAAATCTAATTTCGAAAAATGATTATTTAAACTTAGGCATGTCGATTCATAACCTAAAATATTTTAACAAATGTGTACAATCTTTTACTGGTAATAATTTACCTATTCTGGGCATGTACGAATTACCGTTTATTTATAAAGGTAAACATTACATTTTACCATTTGTGGTAGCATATTTAAAATGTCAAAATGTTCTGGGATTGGAAGGCTGTGTCATGTTAGGACTCTTATCCCGTGTTGACGGTATAAAAATACATAAATATTCCGATCTCTTCGAAGGACTGGGTAAGTTACCTGGACAGTATTCTATTGTCGTAGATAAAAATGTACAGCCAGTGATTTGCCCTAGTAGGAAAATACCACTGGGGATGAAATTTGAAAATTGATTAACCGTGCGGTGCGGAGCGCGCATTACGCGCTGCCCACGGTGAGCGAGCTGGCAGCGCGGCTGCGCGGTTCTACGTACTTCAGCGTGCTAGATGCGTGCTCTGGTTTTTGGATGGTTCAAATTGATCCTGCCAGCGCAGATCTTTGTACATTTGGAACACCGTTTGGTCGATACCAGTTTCTAAGGCTACCGTATGGAGTAAATTGTGCTCCAGAAATATTTCATGCAAAGTTAAGACAATATCTGGAAGATTTGGAGGGTGTTGACTCTTTTATTGATGAATAGTATGGGGGAATACTAAAGAACAACATGACTTCAGGCTAAAATGTTTACTGAATAGGGCTAGAAAAAATTGGTATAAAATTTAATAAGGAGAAATGTAAGTTTGGAGTTCGAGAAATTGTTTATTTGGGTCATAAATTCGATAAGAATGGGATAAAACCAGACGAGTCTAAAGTTAAAGCTATTATGGGTATGCCGTATCCTATAACTCGTACGAATTGACTTGAGACCTGGGCTGATGACGTAATTGTCAATGTACGGTGTGCAAAATAATGCGTCGTAATATTTTTTTTATTTGAAATTTTTGAGATTTGCATGAGATTATTAATAAAAACAAAATAAAATGTTCTGGCAAGGGGTGAAGTAATAAGTCATATACTGTTGCCATTTTTGTATATTTTAAATATTTATTTTTTATAATATATATAATATTATTTTTAGTTAACGCGTCAAGTAAAATTTACAATATTATTAATTTATATATTATACACTTTATTGCACTATAAAAAGTGTTACAGGTTCGTACACAATAAAAATACAAAGCATAACAGGCGACCTTATTGCTAAAAAAAATTTTATTTGATTTTTCAACCTTGAAAAATTTTAAAACTTTTAGATCAAGTGTCCGTGCTTGGCTATGTATTGTCTTTCCTCCCATCTTTTTTTAAAAATAAAAAGGCGGAGTAACTCCTAAGCGTCACAAGAAAACGGCACAACACAACGTCCAAACTTAACAATAAAACAACGCAATTAACAACAAACAGATAAAATAACGTTCAAGTATAACAAAAACAAACAAAAGTCCAAACCAAACAACAAACGATTATCAAAAATATCGAACTAGAGTCGAGACGCGTATCCGTAACAAAAATGCTATCGGTACTGAGCGCGCACGGCCAGCGCGGGACGCGGTGCGGGGAGTCGGGAAGGGGGTCGCATTCCAGCGGAGTCTCAAGTTAATTCGTACGTGTTGTACAGATCGTAAAGCATTGGAGAGATTTATGGGTATGGTGAATTATCTTTCCAAATTTATTCAAAACTATTCGGATAGTGTGTCTGTGCTTCGAAGTTTATTAAAAAAAGAATTCTATACGTCTGTGGGAGCCACATCATTCAGATGCTATAGACAATCTTAAAAATAAAATTTCGTCTGCACCAGTGTTAGCACTTTACTCGACTGAGCTACCGGTAGTGGTTTCGGTAGACGCGAGTGCTAGAGCGCTGGGGGCGGTGCTGCTGCAGGCCGGCCGTCCAGTGGAGTTTGCTTCGTTAACGCTCACTGACACTCAGACTCGGTACGCACAAATTGAAAAAGAGATGCTGGCAATAGTGTTTGCGGCAGAAAGGTTTAAACAGTACATTTATGGCAGGTCCTATGTTACCGTACAAACTGATCACAAGCCCTTGGAGGCATTGTTCAATAAAGCGTTGTCATCTGTACCGATATGACTACAACGCATGATGATGAGGATACGGGTATACGATTTCAAGGTGGTGTATACTCCGGGCAAGTATATGTATATTGCCGATACGTTATCGTGGGCTCCTCTGCCGGAGTTTATGCACGATCGAGTGTCTGAGGATGTTTAGACGCAAACATGTTTTATGATTGAATGTATGCCGTTTAGTAGAGAAAAAATAGATAGAGTTCGAAAGGCGACAGAGGTTGATGAGGAATGTCAGTTATTAATTAAGTACATATTAAACGGCTGGCCAAATAATGAGCATGATGTTCATAAAAGCGTTAGAAAGTTTTGGTCATATCGTGGAGAACTCCAATATGTGAATGGGTAAATATTAAAAAATTATTGTATATTTATTCCGCAAAGTTTACGAGCCGAAATGATTGTAAAAGTACACGAAGGTCACTTAGGCATTGAGAGGTGTAAGAGGCGCGCGCGTGATGTAATGTTCTGGCCAGGGCTGTCAGCGGACGTGGAGCGCGCCGTGCGCCGCTGCGAGTCGTGTGCTCTGCATGCACCGGCTCCCGCGCGGGAACCACTACTTCAACATATCGTACCCAATGCACCTTGGCAAAAACTTGCCTCAGATATTTTTGAGTATAAAAAGAAATATAATGTCATATTAGTAGACTATTTTTCTGATTATGTTGAAGTTCAAGAAGTAAATAGTATAAACAGTAGAACAATTATTCACTTTATGAAGGAACAATTTTCGAGGCGTGGCATCCCTAGCGAGCTTGTTACTGATAATGGGCCGGCGTATAGTTCGCAAGAATTAAAAAGTTTTTAGGGTATGGGAGGTTAAGCATATGACTTCATCACCTCATTACCCTCAGTCAAATAGGAAAAGTGAGCGCACAGTGCAAACTATAAAAAATCTACTCAAAAAATGGGGATGATTTCTTTATAAGTTTATTGAAGACGTTTGTGTACGAAGTTACCGATTAGTGATTTTCTATTAAATGAAACGATTGATAGAAATAGAAATTACAAAACGTTAATGCAACAGAGAAAATATAATAAATTACAGTATGATAGGTCGGCCAAGCCTTTGCGGACTTTATTACCAGGAAATAAAGCAGTTTTAGTTGATAACGGAAGTAGGAAACCCGTTTTTATTATTAGACCGTCGTAGGAACCACGTTCGTTCATAGTACAGGATACGCGCGGACAGCGATTGAGGCGCAGTCGCCGTCACTTGATAGTACGATATGCAGACAGCGATGCAACGCGCCCCACCGCCTGCGCTGCGAATGCAAGTAACGCTAAGTCAGCTAAGTTAACGGCCAAGGCTGTTGCTTCAAACCCAGAACAGTTTGGCCCTTTGTATTCGACAGATAGTAAAACGGATACGGAAGGTCATAGCCCATGCCTTAATCCTCCAATAACTAGGTCAAAAGTACGACTCATGGCTAAGATGAAATATCCGATGAAAGAAAAAATATAATAGTTGTTTTGTATAGAAATTATTTACAAACTAATATACATATTCATATTAAGTGTATATTTTTAAGTCTCTGTATTCTGCAGATATTGACATAATTTCGTTTATTTTTAGGTTTACTATTATTTTGTAATTTCAATTTAACACTGTTCGATACTTGTTGAAGCAAAATAAATCATAAAACATAGAAGTGATTTATATTATAACATAATATATAGAAATATCTTCATGTTACGCCTAGGTGGCTTCGTTATTATGATATTTATATTAATTTTGTATGAGTTTGTATTTGGTATACTTACTGTCCATTTCTACAGTTAGCGTTATCTTTCATTTGTTTTCATTATATAGTTATTTTTTGTTATAAATCATTTTTGTACCTATTTCAGTTCATTATAAAAGGGGAAGGATGTAGTATTTTGTGTGGATACTGTACCTTCAAAAATATAATAAATCAGTGTTGAACCAGCTAGTGTTTTATTACAACAGAATACCAGCGTAAAATGGCAGCTTAATACTGCTGTGTTTCGTATGGTGAGTGTAGAGAACCGGAGTTATATTTATATTATTAATGATCTTTGTTTTGTCCATGTTCATCTTAAGACCTATCCGTTGGGAGACACTATTGAGGTCATTGAGCATAGTGCTTAAGTCCTCCAGCGATTCTGCCATAATTACTGTTGATTTTGTTTGTTAATACTTTTATATAAAATTTTAAGAAACCAAAATCAACCCCACCCAGGAGACGCCAGAGCAGGTCGCTAGGTATTAATGTTATTATAAAATAAATGTACCTACTTGCGTATACAATTACAAATTCTAATTAAGCGAATAAATAAAGGTTTTAACGATATACCGTTTTAAGTGGATTTTCGATATTTGTACTGTGCATGTTGACAGTACGGGCTAATTGGGACGCCATTTCTAATCTCATTCCTTTTTTCATAAGATAAATGTGGCAAACGAGCACATAGTCCACCTGATAGTAAGTGGTTTTCAGATATCGATATCAATAGCAATGGTTTGCTACTGAATGTGCAAACGACAACCGAACCATAACCGCAAACTGTACTACCAGTGCGACATGTATTTTATGAATTACATAGATTATTCTAGATTAGAAGTCAGAGGTTCTAATGTTACTGTTATCTTAGATGTAATATTTAAACATGTATGTGTTAATATATAATTTTTCATACATTCAATGTTATGCAGTAATAAATTATACCGTCACTGTTACAGCTTATTAAAGTACACTGCTGAACACATAGGCCTTTTTACGGGAGGGCTTTGATTGAAATGCTGATCCGCAACATTTTTGTATGACGAAAAGTGGTGGGTGTAAACACTACGTACCTACCGGGCATTCGGTCGATCATTCAAGTCGCAAACGCAGGGCACTACATACCATAAAGTATATAGTACTACAATTACAAGATTACAACGGCCTTTTGTTCAAATACTAATCTTACTCAAGTCAGTTACCAAGGTACACGTATTTATTTTAGTAAGATTGTTCTGAGCGCACTTCAGTAATAGCGCCATCTACTATGTTGTATAGGTAAAGATATTTTATCGAACAAACATTTATTGACAAGGTGGAGTGTAGAGTGGATGCTAGATGGCATAAACCTAAAAGAACTTACTGCCCATCTCTTGATTTGTTTCCTAACGTCGCCTTTTACGACACCCACGGGATGATAATCGGGTAGTGAATTAAATTACGTTCATTCTATCCTTATTTATTTCTATAATTTACCATTCTATAAGTTTCTATAAGTTACCCTTTTTTTTTTTTCAAATTGAGACGTAGGATCAGAGTCCGATTTCAAAGTCTATAATTAAAGTGTATTCTTAAGAAGTAAACATAATTTATATACAATTATAGAAAATTATTTTAGTTAGTTTAATATATTTTTTTATATATTTTTTTAAAGAAAAGTCGATTTTTTTCTATTTTATTTTACTGTCTTGAACACTATGACCAAAAATGAATGATTTCTATTGGTTTTTTTGTTGTTTTATTATTAGTACCCGGTTGACCGAGCTTTGCTCGGTATTTTTCGCTCGGTTTTTTTTAATTCGTGTGTTTTGGAAATTATATTTACCTTCTGTGTACTAAATATCGGGAATTTGTCAATAAAACAAAAAATACAAATTATTCATCTAAATTTATTTTATCGCCTTCAAAGTAGGCCCCATCGCTTGCAATACAACATCTCCAACGCTTCACCCAGTCTTCCATACATTTTTCATAGGCTATTTGCGGTATGGCCTTTAGCTCATTCAGCGAATTTTTTGTTATGGCTTCTATCGACTCAAAACGTTTTCCTCGAAGTGGTAATTTTAACTTGGGAAATAAAAAAAGTCAGACGGAGCCATATCAGGTGAATACGGTGCTTGGTCGAGAACTTTTGTTGAATTTTTTGCTAAAAACTCTTTCACTATAATGGCTGTGTGTGATGGTGCATTATCATAGTGCAGCATCCATGAGTTGTGTTGCCATAAATCTGGACGTTTTCGGCGGATACTCTCACGCAAACGCTTCATGACGCCTAAATAATATTCTTTATTCACTGTTCCTCCCTTTGGAAGGAATTCGGAGTGAACCACACCACGGTAGTAAAAAAAAACTGTCAGCATCACCTTGATTTTGGAGCGACTTTGCCGCGGTTTTTTGGGTTTCGGCTCGTTTTCGAGACGCCATTCTGAAGACTGTTGGCTTGTTTGCATGTCGAACTCATAAACCCATGTCTCGTCGCCAGTTATTATACGTTTCATAAAGGTCGGATCCGTAGAAGCTCGGGAAACCATGTCTTCAGCGACATGCTTTCGCTGCGCTCTTTGAACAAAATTGAGCTCTTTTGGAACTAGTCGAGCGGCGACGCGTTTCGTGCCTAAAATGTCAATGAGAATGTTGTGGACGGACTTGAAAGATATGTTCACCTCACTAGCCAACTCTCTCAGACTCATACGTCGATTTTCGAGCACTAGCTTCTTGATTTTGTCGATGTTTTCTTTGGTCGTAGCGTTTGAAGGTCTACCAGAACGAGGCAAGTCTACTACTACTTCTCGGCCTTCTTTAAAAGCCTTATACCATTCATAAGCCCTTGTTTTCGATATACACGATTCGCCGTGGGTATTTCGCAACATTTTTAGTGATTCCCCACATGAAATATCATCCGAAGCACAAAATTTAAGGCACACTCTTCGTTCACAATATTTCCAATGTAAAAATCGCCGAGAACTCAAAACTATGACCAACAAAAAGTGTAGTTTAAAACAAATTAAATGACAGATCCCGCTCAAACTTTGCACGCTAAATCAGTACAGTGCTACCAACATGCAGTAAAAAATTAGAATGACCTCTTTTACGCGGGTCTTTTTATTGACATATTCCCGATACTTTTTACACATAGTAGTAGATACAAATTACATACTGATGAAATACGAATAATATTTTTTGATCTTAGCGACATAATAGAAATAACTGAACTGGTCATTTGAATAAAAAATCATGAGTGCAATTAGTTTAATTTAAATTTTCGTGTTTTTAATAAATACTAAAAAAAGGGCTCAAAAAAATAGATTTTCTCAAAAAAGAAAGGAACTTGAAAAAAATTTTAAAAAAGTCGGTCGATCTGTGTGGGCACGAACCATAGTAGGTATTACGATTGTGTGACCGCCCAATATACCAATTAAGCTATTTGTAATCATATGTAGCAGTCATATATGTAGCAGTTTTTTTATTGCCTGAAAACAGATTTATTGCCCCCGAAAATTTTATGAGAATCGTTGGAGCCGTTTCCGAGATTCTGATTATATATATATATATATATATATATATATATATATATATATATATATATATATATATATATATATATATATATATATACAAGAATTGCTCGTTTAAAGGTATAGGATACACTAACTGTGCTGATAAATAAAACGTAAACAGTATGAATAGCTTTTGCAGTTTTATTTAAAAAATTCGCAAATCAATTTATTTTTGAAAAACATGCAAAAATATTATTTAAGCGAAGTTCAAACCTCTTGGATATGAAAAAATTTATGAATGTATGGGTGACCAATAATTTTACAATAATGTCGGTTTCATGTAAATTTTATAATGGTATAATTTATAAATGTATCTTCCATAAATAGATTCCATAAATAGAATTGGACCGGAATATTAAATGGTATGATAATTGGCCCATTTGAATTACCGGGGAATTTAACGGGGCAAAGTTATTTGGAGTTTCTTCAAAATGATCTCCCCAATTTATTACAAGAGGTTCCCGAGGAGCTTAGGGAATCGTATTAGCTGCAAAATGACGGTTGTCCTGCGCATTATGCTGTTCCGGTTCGTGCATATTTAAATAGCAGACACCCAAATAGATGGATCGGACGTCTAGGGCCAATTTTGTGACCTCCACGTTCACCGGATCTAAATCCATTGGATTGTTTTTACTGGGGCTGTCTGAAAGAGGAAGTATACTGTGCGGTCTTTGGACGGACTACGTAGTCATGTCAGAGCAGCCGCATCAAAAATATGCGAGCGACGGTACACAAGACAGAGTGCTCAGAAGATCATTTATCCGAAGATGTATCGCATGCATAAGAGTGGGAGGCAAACAATTTGAACATTTTTTGTAAATTAATGAAAAATAAAATATTTTAATTTCAAATATTGTTTTTTATTAATCACATACATAGACAAAATTTAAAAAATGTTCCCATATTACAAATTTTGTTCTTTTCTACATTAATTGCAATAAGTCACTATTTATGGAAGATACATTTATGAATTATACCGCTATAAAATCTACACGAAATCGAAATTATTGTAAAATTATTGGTCACCCATACATTCATACATTTTTTTCATACCCAAGAGGTTTGAACTTCGCTTAAATAATATTTTTGCACGTTTTTCAAAAATAAATTGATTTGCGAATTTTTTAAATAAAAACTGCAAAAGCTATTTACACTACTTACTTTATATCTATCAGTACAGTTAGTGTACAATAATAAAACAACAAAAAACCAATAGAAATCATTCGTTTTTGGCCATAGTGTTCAAGACAGTAAAATAAGATAGAAAAAATCGACTTTTCTTTAAAAAAAGTTACTACTTGTGATATATTATGTTTCGTATTTTTTCAGAATGGCCATTAGTTGTACTATAAGACATTTCAAAGTTATCCATTCATTACCGGACATCCTGTATATATTCATATGAACAATGAAACGGAATGTGTTACAACAAAGAAAATGGGCAAAACGAGGAACATGTCTTACGTTCATATTACACCAATGCAATGCCGGTAGTTGTTGCGCGCTCTAATCTCGACGTTGTTGACGAGTATGTTTACCTGGGACAAATAGTTCGACCGAGTAAGTCCAATTTTAACCGAGAGGTCAATCGACGGATTCAATTTGGCTGGGCAGCGTTCAGGAAATAACGACACGAATTCTCGCTAGAATACCTCAAATTTTTAAAACGAGATTATAATACCAGTGCGTGTTGCCAGTGATGACTTATGGATGTGAGACGTGGTCCTTCACTGCTGGCACTATAAGGAAGCTCAAGGTCGCTCAGCGAGCTATGGAGACGGCTATGCTCAGAGTTTTCCTGAGTGGTAAACTTAGAAATGAGGACATCTTCAGTAGAACCAGAGTGACTGACATAGCCTAACAGATTAGTAAGCTGAAGTGGCAATGGCCCGACCATATAGCTTAAAGAATCGACTACTGAAGGGGAAAAAGATTCTCTAGTGGCAGCCTCGTACCGGTAGCTAAAGTGTAGGGCGTCATCCCACTAGATTGAGTGACGATGTGCTAAGTCATGCAGGAAGTCGTTGAATGCAGGTGGCTAAGGACCGTGCTTTGTAGCATTTCTTGAGGGAGGCCTATATTCAGTAGCCCTTCGCAAGTTTGAATACCCTGTAATTAAATTTTTTTTACCCTTCGAACCGGAACATAGAACTGCAAGTATTATTATGGAAATACGACAAATTTTAGAAGTTATAAATAGCGCTGTGGTCGTGTTATTAATAAATGTTATATTAACGCTGTGAAAAGTAAAGTTGCAGCCTATATACGTCCCACTGCTGGGCACAGGCCTCCGCTCATTTCTGAGAGGGTTTTAGTTTTTTTTCCTTATTTCTCTGACATGCAGGTTTCCTCACGATGTTTTCCTTCACCGCCGAGCTCGTGGTAATCAGCACTTTAAATTGCAATTAACAATTTCGTTGGTGCCGGCGGGGATCAAACCCGGTTTGCTCGCATACTCTGAAATTTACAGCGAGCGTTAACCATCTGAGCTACTACGGCTCTTAGCTACCACGGCTCTAACGCTTAACGCTGTGAAAGTCTGAAGTTAATTCTGAGTAAAACAGATAAAAGGGGCATAATAATGAGTGCTTTTGGTTTTATTTATTTACTTGTAAATGTGCATCGGCGTTGATGAATCTGTTGGTGGTCGTATAACTTCTGAGATGAAAAGACTTGAGCGATTATGCTCATATTAACACAATAATTTTTGTTGAGGCAATGATTTCCGGTTATGAATTGCTATTCTAGTATCCGATAGGAGGCCCTTATAGACTATTTGTTTGTATATTATATGTTGAGGGTATTGTGGTTACCTTAAGCTTTGCTGACCTATAAAATCAAAACAGGAGGAGGACGGAGACAAAAACACAAAGTCGTATACTATGACCAATATATTAAGGAAAAAAATAAGAAACAAGCATTGGAAATAATTACGAACACTTCGAAAAATCAACTTAAAAAATTAACTACACTACACCATACCATATTACCCTTACGTACTGTATAATTTTGCGGCAAAAATGAAGATCACAACTTTAGTGAATGCAGAGTGCATTCGGAGTGAAACTCCTCGCGTCGTCAACCGGAAAGTGCAAACTAAAGTTTGCTAGATCCTGGTCTAATAAAATATATATCATATTGTTTAATTTTCGTATAATTTATTCTTTCCACAATTTTAATGAAAAAGATACTGATTATGAATAAAGTTAAAATATTGATATATGAGTGTTCGATCTGTAGAACAAGATAAGTACTAATTTCTAAATCTTAAACTTTGACTTAGTTGTTTGAACTTAAGTGAAGTGGTTATTGATTAATGAAGTACCATTTAAATCGTGCTCATAATTTTAAACGTGGCAGAGCCATGCTGCAGTTATATTAGTAATATAGTTGTAGCACGAATGGGTCGGCTCGACCGGGGAGGGACCACGCTCTCACAGAACACCAGCGTAAAATACTAGCTTATTGCTGCTGTGTTTCGTATGGTGAGTGTAGAGAACCGGAGAACCTTTTTACTGGAGACGAGGCACTCCATCTTAGTCCTTACGGGTGACAACTCATGTGCATTTTGATTTGCAATCGAGAATAGATGTACATGTCTATCGGCCGCAGCAATCACTTACCATCAGGTGGACTGTGTGCTCGTTTGTCACCTTATCCTATAAAAAAATAAGTTTGAAAAGATTTCGATAGCGTATTCAAAGAAAGAACTAGAAATAAATCAGATCGAACGTTACTAATACTGTACTGAAGGCTATAACTTCTTTCACAATTATATAGCTCCCTAACACAAATAGTCTAGGTATTTTTGACGTTTGACTATTTTTGATAAAATTTGATCCATTTTCCACTCGCATGATAAATATGTCACTTATCATGAATTATTCTGAAACACCTTCTATATTATATAGAGGCTTTCAATTTGCATGATCGCTTTGGCGGATGTTAGTCACTTTGTAGAAAGATTTTGCTGTATTTTCTATAAAACGCCAATAAAAATGCATACACTGTATAATTTGCTTAATAGGCAAAATATGGAGTGAATCTTAGTCATGCTGCTGTGACGGCTCAATATTATTATTAATAATTAAATTCAATATAAAGGGGCGTCAAAAATAGTTTTAAAAGATATATATTAAGCAATTAAGTTAAATCAATAAACATAAAGTTAATATATTTCAGACATTATCCCAATAACATAGCAAATTAAAGGCAAAATTATTGTTTCTTGTAATAAGTAAATTTATTATAAAAACTTGTAAAAATATTTAAAATAAGATAAATAATAGAAATACAAGTCAAAAAATATTATAAAATTAAGTTAAATAACATTTATAAGATAATTAGAGAATTTGTTAAAAATTGTTAAAGTCATGGGAGGTGTTCGTGTATAAAAGAAAATTTTTCTAAGTTGTGGAAGGAGTTCACGTATAGATGAATTTTTCTAAGTTGTTGAAGGAGTTCATGTATTAAGGAAAAATTTTCCTAAGTTATGGAAGGTGTTCACGTATAGATGTCTTGTATGGATGAGGTGCCGGAGATACATACCTGCAGTTGTACATATATATGGGGTGGTCGGGAGCCTGACTGCCTGAAGTACTGTAGCATAATGACTAGTCCTATATTAGGGACTTATGATATTAAACTCAATGATACAAAAGCAATACTATAGAAGGTCTCCATGATGAATTTGCATTACAATAGTAGGGTCGTGGGTTCGAACCCTATATATGAATGACTTATGAAAGCAAGGTCTATGATTCAAAAGCAATACTATAGAAGGTCTCTGTGATTAATATGCATTACAATAGTAGGGTCGTGGGTTCGAACCCTATATATGAATGACTTATGAAAGTAAGGTCTATGATACAAAAGCAATATTATAGGAGGTCTCCTTGATGCATAAGCATTGTATGGGATGGTCGGGTGACTGACTGCTCCTAGTACTGTAGCAAAATGACTAGTCCTTATTAGGGACTTGAAAAGGAATATTATGGTGGCGTGTGTGCTGCTTCACGAGCAATTGGTCCGAGGTAAACTTGGACTCGCTAACCGATGTGTCCTAGACATATCATCTTAGTGTCGGTGGTAAGCGGGTTTGTTGTAGCAATACGGCTTTCCCGTGGACATCGCACACCCATACCGTTTGTGGGCGGCGTAGTAGCGCATAGCGAAGCGTCGTCTATATTTCGGATGGGGATGATGAGTGTGTTTGGTAGCACTTTTAAGTGTAACAGGCATACTCAGCTTCATGTCTTAGTGCATTAGCGCTATGATACGTGGAGTTTTGTTCATTGACGTCTTAGTAGCGTGCTACTATGATACGTTAGTGATATTTTTTATATAACAACAATACTAACTTTGTTGCCAAAGTCGATAGGAGTCATGTGGGTGTGTTGTGAGGGTGCGCCGGCCGTATGATAGTTGCATTGATGCTTACTGCTGCTTGCGGTATTGCGTCTTGTGATGGATCTGCGGGTGTGCTGCGCCTGATTCGACGCTCTCTTGTGGTTCTGGTCGATGGAGGTATACAATTAACATCTTAGTGTCGGTGGTAAGCGGGTTTGTTGTAGCAATACGGCTTTCCCGTGGACATCGCACACTCATACCGTTTGTGGGCGGCGTAGTAGCGCATAGCGATGCGTCGTCTATATTTCGGATTGGGATGATGAGTGTGTTTGGTAGCACTTTTAAGTGTAACAGGCATACTCAACTTCATGTCTTAGTGCATTAGCGCTATGATACGTGGAGTTTTGTTCATTGACGTCTTAGTAGCGTGCTACTATGATACGTTAGTGATATTTTTTATATAACAACAATACTAACTTTGTTGCCAAAGTCGATAGGAGTCATGTGGTTGTGTTGTGAGGGTGCGCCGCCCGTATGATAGTTGCATTGATGCTTACTGCTACTTGCGGTATTGCGTCTTGTGATGGATCTGCGGGTGTGCTGCGTCTGATTCGACGCATTCCTGTTGTTCTGGTCGATGGAGGTGTACAATTAACATCTTAGTGTCGGTAGTAAGCGGGTTTGTTGTAGCAATACGGCATTCCCGTGGACATCGCACACCCATACCGTTTGTTGGCGGCGTCGTAGCGCATAGCGATGCGTCGTCTATCTTTCGGATGGGGATGTTGAGTGTGTTTGGTAGCACTTTTAAGTGTAACAGGCATACTCAGCTTCATGTCTTAGTGCATTAGCGCTATGATACGTGGAGATTTGTTCATTGGCGTCTTAGTAGCGTGCTACTATGATACGTTGGTGATATTTTTAATATAACAACAATACCATCTTTGTTACCAAAGTCGATAGGGATCATGTTGGGTGTGTTGTGAGGGGGCGCCATCCGTATGATAGTTGCATTGATGCTTACTGCTACTGGCGGTATTGCGTCTTGTGATGGATCTACGGGTGTGTTGCGCCTGATTCGACGCTCTCTGTGGTTCTGGTCGATGGAGGTATACGGGTGGTGATGTCTGCTGGGATGTATGGGGGACCTTGGAATGGTGTAAGCCCGACGATAGTCGTATTGATGCTTGTTGCGTTCTGCAGCATTGCGTCTCTGCGATGGTTGTTTGGTGGGACGCTATTCTCAATGGCGCTCTCTGCGTCTTGGTTTGACTCACACCTAAGTAGCTTTGCCCAAGTCGGGTCCCTTCATTGCGGGGCTGCAGACTGTCTGCCCTCCACGATGTTTTATATAACAACATAATATTATATCTCTGTAACTTTCCCACCTTTGAATGATTGAAGGCAACTTGTTGGTGGGTGAGACAAACATGATCGAAAATGCATTTACTCAACGTCAGTGACACAAACCCTTTCTGATGGCGAATTATTACTCTTATCTTATAACTGCCTTTTGGCTATATCTGCCGTTGTATTGGTTGGTGGAGCATATGTGTCGACCTCATGCGGGTGGTAGCTGGCGGGAGGATCTGAGGAGACTCTCAAGGCTGCGGCCGAAAGCCGCACAACGTGGGACCCCATTCCCTTGAGGTGAGCAGTAGTCTCATGACACGCTCTGCGGCTAGTAGCCGTGCTGATCATGCAATTGGTGGTAAGGCCATACACTTACATCACGTCTGCAGGAGCGGCGGTCTGGCAGGTGGTGGCGCTCACGGAGGGTTTACGGCCAGTGTGCCTATTTGCCTAAACCGTGTGACGTACATTCACTGTGGCTGGATTCGTTCGTATTCTGTATGGCGTTTACACGCATTGACATGCGCGACTTCGGTCGATGTTTGTGCTTACGCACTAACAAGGGGCCAAGCCTCTTTTACTGGTTCGCCAGTTATTTTGCTGTGGACTACGGTCCAGTTCCCGAATTAGCGTTCCCTACGGGGGGAGTGCATCAAAATGGTTGGCGCTCACCGTGCACGGCGTGTGTGGGGCCGTGTACCTCCCCTACATTTTTTTAAATAAATGTAGGAGAGCGAAGCCCTTGTATCGGGTATTTTTTCAATCAAGCGGGAAGGGATAAATGATAATAAATTAATAATGTAAACCTGATACATGTGGAATAGAGACGTTTATGTTCTTAACCTTTTTCGAGCCCTGTCTTCGTGAACGGGGTTCACTTAGCTTATAAGGCACTACCAACAGCTTTCAATTGCTCTAGTGAATATTCATTCTTCCAAAAGACACCTAAAAGAACTAAGTTACAAACAAACACAACGTAAATAAGGGTCCTAACTAAGACGATCACGCCAAAATATTACAAACGGCCTATTATTAAACCTTTAGAAAGATTGTTTAGAAAGATCTAAACATAGCTTATTAATCCTGGTCACATATATAATGTTATTGAAAAGGGGATATTATTAATATTATAAAATTTTTATTATACTTATATAGAGGGGGGGGATCGTTACAATTTGGTGCCGTGACCAGGATTTATTTTAAAGAAGGTCGTCTATTTAAGAATTATTAAGTAGGCATTATGCCTACAATTTGTTGTCCGTGAAATGGAGAGGTGTCTAGGAGGATGGTGTTTGCTGGGGGTGGTTGAGAGTCTGGGGGTGGGGCTTTAATATTCATATCTTTTGTTTGTTATAGATGGTGTGTGCATAGTTAACTAAGATAAAAAAAACTAAAAAGTGAAATAAGTGAAAAGTACTCAGTAACATTTGTATAAGTGAAAGACATAACAGTGCTAAAAACTGGAAAAATATAAAAATATAAAAATGGCTAAAACAAAGAAAAGTTCAAATTTAGTGAAGGCTAAGCCTAAAAATGAATTAAAAATACTTCAAAAATTAATTAAGAATGTAGTGAAAACCTTTGAGGTTAAAATAAAAGATCTTGAAGAGAAGTTTATCAATCAAACGAAAGATCACCAAATTAAAGTAAACCAAGAAGAGGTGTACGGGGCGAGCACCTCATTTGTTACTGACCCTAAACAGAATATTGTATATAATATACATAATGTGACAATAAACAAGCCGAAATTTTTAGAAGATCTCACCAATTATTTAAAGAAAGTCCCATCTAATGGACTTGAAATATCAATAGCTCAAGAGTGCTTAGTAGGTGAAGCCAAATATTGGGCTCGAATTAATAGTGTGCGTTGGACAACTTTTGATGATTTTAAAGCAGACTTTCTAAGAGTATTTTGGGGTGAAGAGGAACAAAATGAAGTAAGAAGATTCCTTGTACAAAATAAATGGAGTAGATATACGCACCCCACCATGGTTGGCTATTTTCTTTATGTCATTGAAAAAGCACAAACATTATCATATCCGATACCAGAAAAACAATTAGTTGCTGATGTTATTAGACATTATCCTAAAACAGTGCAGCAGTTATGGAGAATAGCTAAAATTGAGACAATAATTGAGACAACAGATTTCTTGAGAAATTTAGATGACATTGATAAACAGGAAGAAGATCGTGAACATTACAATACTGAGAAAAAACGAAAATTTAATAATAAAGCTGAGCGAAAACAAAAAGAAATACAGCAATCATATAAATCATGGCGGAAACCTGAAGAAGGAAGAAAGGAGGTTAACGAAATGAATGAAATACAAGTCACTAACGAACAAGTAAATGTTTCGGCTCCCGAGCCAAATTTAGAGCAATAGAGGTCGAACTAGTTCCCGGTTCGATCCCTTATAATGTACAAGGGAACAAAGCATTAAATATATTATTAAAGCTGGGTTGGAGACCTGGTCAAACTCTTGGCAAAAATAATAGGGGTTTGCGAAAACCTATTTCTTTAAAAGCAACTTTTAATAGAGAAGGACTTGGTTATAACAATAATGTAAATAGTATAATTAAGACTTTAAAAACCAAATCAGATTTGCTCATAACGGAGTTATTCGTGCAAACTGTTTTCGAGGAAGACGAAGATAAATATCAAAAGGAATTTATAGGGAATATGAGGTCTGAACTTAAAGTTTCAATATTTGATAAAGAAATTGACGCGCTTCTCGATACTGGGAGCGATATTACATGCATTTCAGAGAGTTTATTTTTACAAATTAAAAGTGGTAATCACAAAATATCAGTAATGCCAGTTAAAGCAATGCAAATAAAAGGTGCTGTTGGGCAGCGCAGCACAAAAATACAACAAATGATCATATTGCCTATAAAAATAGATGAAGTAGTCTTTGAAACACAAACTTTAATTGTTAATAATTTAATAAGACCATTAATATTGGGCTTTGACTGGCTCAAGAAAAATAAAATATTGATAGATTTTAGAAATACGGCAATTGGTATAGAATTTAAGTTGAAAAACAAAGACTACTTCATACCGTTTAAATATAACTGTAATTCAGTATTATATAACAATTGCGTTGAACAAAGTACTGATGATCCTTTAACAAATATAAAGATAGGATCAAAATTGGAGGCCTCTGAAAAAGCTAAGCTAAGTAAGGTTTTGGAAAAGCATAAGAATATATTTTCGAGCAAGTTGGGTAGAGCGAATTGCTACGAACATAAAATTGAAATGATCGATGATGAACCTATAGTTACTAGATCTTATCCAATTCCATATGCATATAGATCGAAAATGGAAGAGAAATTAAGTGAGATGGAACAAGCTGGTATCATCACAAGGGCATCGACACCTTACAGTAGCCCATTAACATTCACACTTAAAAGGGATGGCACAATTAGAGTCTTATTAGATGCTAGAAGCATAAATAAGAAGATGATTGCAGAAACAGAGAAGCCACCTATACAATTAGATGTTTTGAATTCATTTCATGGAGCGAATTATATTACTACCATTGATTTAAATAATGCATATTTTCAAATTCCAATAAATAAAGATGGTAGAAAATATACTGGATTCACATTCAATGGAAGGTCATATGTATATAATGTTCTGCCACAAGGATTAAAAACATCGGTAGGAAGCTTTAGTAGAGCCATGAGCTTAATATTGGGACCAGAAGTCCAAGAATTTTGTGTGAATTACTTAGATAATTTAGCTATTATAACATCAGGAACATTAGATAAACATTTGGAGCACATTGACATTGCTTTAAGTAAATTAAACAAAGCTGGCTTAACGTGCAATTTGCAAAAATGTGAATTTATTTGTAAAGAAATTAAGATGCTGGGTTTTATAATTTCAACAAAAGGCATAAAGACAGATCCCGATAAAATTCGCGCAATTCAAGATTTTCCAGCACCCAAAAAGATTAAGCAATTGAGAGCATTTTTGGCGCTTTGCAATTTTTATAGAAGGTTCATACCGAATTATAGTGTATGTATAATACCTCTTTGTGAATTATTAAAAAAGGGACGTAAGTTCCAATGGAACGAAAAGGTACAGAAGGCATTTGATTTTATAAAGCAACAATTTATTAATACAATAGAATTGCATCACCCTGATTTTAGTAAACCTTATTATTTGCAAACAGACTGTTCCGGTGTGGGTATGGCCGGAGTACTTTATCAGATAGATAATAATAGTGAAATGAGAATATTAGGCTATCACAGTAAAGCCTTAAAAGGTTCTGAATTGAATTGGTCTGTCACTGAACAAGAGTTTTATGCTGTAATAAGTTGTTTAAAGAAGTTTGAGACGTATTTAAGAGGCAGCAAAGTAATAATTTTAACTGATCATAAAGCATTATTGTTTATTAATAATATGAAATTATTCAATGGCAGAGTTACTAGATGGATATTGTATATAGAACAATTTAATTACGAAGTACAGCATATATCGGGTAGAAGCAATATTGTTGCAGATGTACTATCACGCTACCCTCCTGATGGTGATTTAATACAAGAGGATAAAAATAAAAGTTTAGAAATAGCTTATACAGAAAGTGAACCAAATGACGAGTTGATAGAAAAGTTAAAATCCATATCAGTGTATCAAACACAAGATACAGAGTCGTTGGCTATTATTGAAAAATTAAAGACGATAAATATTTCAACATTAGAACAAAATGATAAACTGAAACGTTATAGTTTGAGAAATAATATATTATATTACAAAACAAATTTAAAGGAAGTAATTTATTTACCTGTACCCTTGAGACGAGATGTTATAAACCAAGTACATATAGAAATGGGACATCAAGGGCCCTATAAAGTAATTAAATATGTGAGAGATAGATTCTTTTGGAAAGGATTAA
Source organism: Parnassius smintheus behrii (assembly GCA_036936625.1). Taxonomy (NCBI): domain Eukaryota; kingdom Metazoa; phylum Arthropoda; class Insecta; order Lepidoptera; family Papilionidae; genus Parnassius; species Parnassius smintheus. The sequence continues at coordinate 6,051,102 of JAUPFT010000029.1, forward strand.
CAAAAGACATTAAAAAGCAATTAAGGGTGTGTCATTTATGCCAGTTATCAAAGAAAAGTAATATAACATATGTGGGTCCATGCAAATCTATAATAACAGAAAATATCGGAGACATGGTTATGGCTGATTTATATGGACCATTGGCATCGGGTACCTTTGGGTACACTTTTATATTTGTTATACAAGATTCATTTAGTAAATTTATCAAATTATATCCTTTAAAACAATCAATAGCAAAGTGTGTTGTAACGAAAGTAAAGCATTTTGTTGAGATTATAAAGCCCAAAGCAATAATGACAGATAATGGGAAGCAGTTTATAAGTAATCATTGGAAACGATCAATGAAAGAATTAAATATTAAACCGATATATACCACAGTAAGAAATCCTAGGCCAAATACAACAGAGCGTGTAAATAGAGAGTTGAGCAGATTATTCAGGACGCTTTGTCATGCTAACCACAAAGATTGGGCAATAATATTGCCTAAAATAGAAGAATTGTATAATAATTCATATCACAATAGTACGGGATTTACACCATGTGAGATTCTTTATGGTGAGTCTAATGAAATGTCTTTCGACAAGATAATATTTAATAGTAAGATCAAAAACAATGTCGAACAGATTAGACAGCAAGTGCGTAAGAATTTAAAAGAGGCAAGCCGCATTAGAAACACAAAATTTGATAAGAGCAATAGATTAGTGACATATCATGTTGGCGATTTAGTAAAAGTTTCAAGATCTAGTAGATCAGATGCAGATAACAAAGTTATGAGTAAATTTAATTTGGCGTATGAAGGGCCATATATAATAGCAGCCGTACCATTTGACAATGTATATACTTTAGCAAACCCAGAAACAAATGAAATTAGGGGAAATTTTAATGCTATTCATTTATTAAAATATTTTAAATAATAGGTTTGGCTTATATATATACTAGATTAAATACTGAAATATAATTTGGTCCCGTGGGTGGCCTATTGGAAATAGATGAAAATTATTAAAGTTATGAGCAAGACATAAATTAATTAAAAATAAGAAAAATGCTGTAATGATTTTATTAATAACTATTTGTAAATATTGATTGTAAGATAATTTTGTAAAATATGTTTTTATTGAATAAATTTGGGGAGTTGGGTCAGGGTGAATGGCTCAATCACATCTATCCTGTGGGTGTGTAGCCATCTGATTTCAACTCATAATCAAAATACTGTGCATACAAAGATAACATTGCTGAATTTATATTTTAAAGATTTAAAATGTAAGTCAAAAAAACTAAAGAGAACCACTATATCAACGACATAATATACAATAAAATTAGCAAGATAACAATTTATGGTTTATTGCAATTGGATAGATGTGGTTGAAGGGGTGTGTGGCGGCGGCCATTCCCTGGGGTAGGTGGGGTGAAAATATATACTGAATTGTAACAGATTGAAAGAGGAAAGAACAGATACACATAAGTTCAAAATTTTGAGTGTAGAGCATATGCTCTCAATATAGTAAAATTTTATATCAACGACTCCACTGTGTGGGTCATTAACATAAAATTTGGGGGTGGATTGTGACGGCTCAATATTATTATTAATAATTAAATTCAATATAAAGGGGCGTCAAAAATAGTTTTAAAAGATATATATTAAGCAATTAAGTTAAATCAATAAACATAAAGTTAATATATTTCAGACATTATCCCAATAACATAGCAAATTAAAGGCAAAATTATTGTTTCTTGTAATAAGTAAATTTATTATAAAAACTTGTAAAAATATTTAAAATAAGATAAATAATAGAAATACAAGTCAAAAAATATTATAAAATTAAGTTAAATAACATTTATAAGATAATTAGAGAATTTGTTAAAAATTGTTAAAGTCATGGGAGGTGTTCGTGTATAAAAGAAAATTTTTCTAAGTTGTGGAAGGAGTTCACGTATAGATGAATTTTTCTAAGTTGTTGAAGGAGTTCATGTATTAAGGAAAAATTTTCCTAAGTTATGGAAGGTGTTCACGTATAGATGTCTTGTATGGATGAGGTGCCGGAGATACATACCTGCAGTTGTACATATATATGGGGTGGTCGGGAGCCTGACTGCCTGAAGTACTGTAGCATAATGACTAGTCCTATATTAGGGACTTATGATATTAAACTCAATGATACAAAAGCAATACTATAGAAGGTCTCCATGATGAATTTGCATTACAATAGTAGGGTCGTGGGTTCGAACCCTATATATGAATGACTTATGAAAGCAAGGTCTATGATTCAAAAGCAATACTATAGAAGGTCTCTGTGATTAATATGCATTACAATAGTAGGGTCGTGGGTTCGAACCCTATATATGAATGACTTATGAAAGCAAGGTCTATGATTCAAAAGCAATACTATAGAAGGTCTCTATGATTAATATGCATTACAATAGTAGGGTCGTGGGTTCGAAACCTATATAGGAATGACTTATGAAAGTAAGGTCTATGATACAAAAGCAATATTATAGGAGGTCTCCTTGATGCATAAGCATTGTATGGGATGGTCGGGTGACTGACTGCTCCTAGTACTGTAGCAAAATGACTAGTCCTTATTAGGGACTTGAAAAGGAATATTATGGTGGCGTGTGTGCTGCTTCACGAGCAATTGGTCCGAGGTAAACTTGGACTCGCTAACCGATGTGTCCTAGACATATCATCTTAGTGTCGGTGGTAAGCGGGTTTGTTGTAGCAATACGGCTTTCCCGTGGACATCGCACACCCATACCGTTTGTGGGCGGCGTAGTAGCGCATAGCGAAGCGTCGTCTATATTTCGGATGGGGATGATGAGTGTGTTTGGTAGCACTTTTAAGTGTAACAGGCATACTCAGCTTCATGTCTTAGTGCATTAGCGCTATGATACGTGGAGTTTTGTTCATTGACGTCTTAGTAGCGTGCTACTATGATACGTTAGTGATATTTTTTATATAACAACAATACTAACTTTGTTGCCAAAGTCGATAGGAGTCATGTGGGTGTGTTGTGAGGGTGCGCCGGCCGTATGATAGTTGCATTGATGCTTACTGCTGCTTGCGGTATTGCGTCTTGTGATGGATCTGCGGGTGTGCTGCGCCTGATTCGACGCTCTCTTGTGGTTCTGGTCGATGGAGGTATACAATTAACATCTTAGTGTCGGTGGTAAGCGGGTTTGTTGTAGCAATACGGCTTTCCCGTGGACATCGCACACCCATACCGTTTGTGGGCGGCGTAGTAGCGCATAGCGATGCGTCGTCTATATTTCGGATTGGGATGATGAGTGTGTTTGGTAGCACTTTTAAGTGTAACAGGCATACTCAACTTCATGTCTTAGTGCATTAGCGCTATGATACGTGGAGTTTTGTTCATTGACGTCTTAGTAGCGTGCTACTATGATACGTTAGTGATATTTTTTATATAACAACAATACTAACTTTGTTGCCAAAGTCGATAGGAGTCATGTGGTTGTGTTGTGAGGGTGCGCCGCCCGTATGATAGTTGCATTGATGCTTACTGCTACTTGCGGTATTGCGTCTTGTGATGGATCTGCGGGTGTGCTGCGTCTGATTCGACGCATTCCTGTTGTTCTGGTCGATGGAGGTGTACAATTAACATCTTAGTGTCGGTGGTAAGCGGGTTTGTTGTAGCAATACGGCATTCCCGTGGACATCGCACACCCATACCGTTTGTTGGCGGCGTCGTAGCGCATAGCGATGCGTCGTCTATCTTTCGGATGGGGATGTTGAGTGTGTTTGGTAGCACTTTTAAGTGTAACAGGCATACTCAGCTTCATGTCTTAGTGCATTAGCGCTATGATACGTGGAGATTTGTTCATTGGCGTCTTAGTAGCGTGCTACTATGATACGTTGGTGATATTTTTAATATAACAACAATACCATCTTTGTTACCAAAGTCGATAGGGATCATGTTGGGTGTGTTGTGAGGGGGCGCCATCCGTATGATAGTTGCATTGATGCTTACTGCTACTGGCGGTATTGCGTCTTGTGATGGATCTACGGGTGTGTTGCGCCTGATTCGACGCTCTCTGTGGTTCTGGTCGATGGAGGTATACGGGTGGTGATGTCTGCTGGGATGTATGGGGGACCTTGGAATGGTGTAAGCCCGACGATAGTCGTATTGATGCTTGTTGCGTTCTGCAGCATTGCGTCTCTGCGATGGTTGTTTGGTGGGACGCTATTCTCAATGGCGCTCTCTGCGTCTTGGTTTGACTCACACCTAAGTAGCTTTGCCCAAGTCGGGTCCCTTCATTGCGGGGCTGCAGACTGTCTGCCCTCCACGATGTTTTATATAACAACATAATATTATATCTCTGTAACTTTCCCACCTTTGAATGATTGAAGGCAACTTGTTGGTGGGTGAGACAAACATGATCGAAAATGCATTTACTCAACGTCAGTGACACAAACCCTTTCTGATGGCGAATTATTACTCTTATCTTATAACTGCCTTTTGGCTATATCTGCCGTTGTATTGGTTGGTGGAGCATATGTGTCGACCTCATGCGGGTGGTAGCTGGCGGGAGGATCTGAGGAGACTCTCAAGGCTGCGGCCGAAAGCCGCACAACGTGGGACCCCATTCCCTTGAGGTGAGCAGTAGTCTCATGACACGCTCTGCGGCTAGTAGCCGTGCTGATCATGCAATTGGTGGTAAGGCCATACACTTACATCACGTCTGCAGGAGCGGCGGTCTGGCAGGTGGTGGCGCTCACGGAGGGTTTACGGCCAGTGTGCCTATTTGCCTAAACCGTGTGACGTACATTCACTGTGGCTGGATTCGTTCGTATTCTGTATGGCGTTTACACGCATTGACATGCGCGACTTCGGTCGATGTTTGTGCTTACGCACTAACAAGGGGCCAAGCCTCTTTTACTGGTTCGCCAGTTATTTTGCTGTGGACTACGGTCCAGTTCCCGAATTAGCGTTCCCTACGGGGGGAGTGCATCAAAATGGTTGGCGCTCACCGTGCACGGCGTGTGTGGGGCCGTGTACCTCCCCTACATTTTTTTAAATAAATGTAGGAGAGCGAAGCCCTTGTATCGGGTATTTTTTGTATAAATATATTGTGAGCCTTTTCCAAGCGGGAAGGGATAAATGACAATAAATTAATAATGTAAACCTGATACAAGTGGAATAGAGACGTTTATGTTCTTAACCTTTTTCGAGCCCTGTCTTCGTGAACGGGGTTCACTTAGCTTATAAGGCACTACCAACAGCTTTCAATTGCTCTAGTGAATATTCATTCTTCCAAAAGACACCTAAAAGAACTAAGTTACAAACAAACACAACGTAAATAAGGGTCCTAACTAAGACGATCACGCCAAAATATTTCAAACGGCCTATTATTAAACCTTTAGAAAGATTGTTTAGAAAGATCTAAACATAGGTTATTAATCCTGGTCACATATATAATGTTATTGAAAAGGGGATATTATTAATATTATAAAATTTTTATTATACTTATATAGAGGGGGGGGATCGTTACACTGCCATACCAATGTTTGCAGTGCTATGTTGCGTTCTGAAGCGTAAAAGAACCAGTACAATAGTTACAGGCTGAAGTGTTGCATCTTAGTCCTCAGAGGTGCTAACGCTTCTGTAGCCTTCTCTGTTTAAAGTTACAGGCTGAGGTGTTGCATCTCAGTCTTCAGAGGCGCCAACGCTTCTGTAGCCTCCTCTGTTTAAAGTTACAGGCTGAGGTGTTGCATCTTAGTTCTCAGAGATGCCAACGCTTCTGTAGCCTCCTCTGTTTAAAGTTACAGGCTGAGGTATTGCATCTTAGTCCTCAGAGGTGCCAACGCTTCTGTAGCCTCCTCTGTTTAAAGTTACAGGCTGAGGTATTGGAACTTAGTCCTCAGAGGTGCCAACGCTTCTGTAGTCTCCTCTGTTTAAAGTCACAGGCTGAGGTATTGCATTTTAGTCCTCAGAGGTGCCAACGCCTCTGTAGCATCCTCATCGTCATGTGGCAACGTGCACCCTTTTACAACATAATCCCATAAGTTTTTAAATTTAAAAAGCTTATGTATTTTTAGTAATTTTGATAATCGTTTATATAAAAAAGTCACAATAACAACAACTTTGCGAACTTTTTTTTGGTTTACTTACTTTCCCGTACATATTTGTTCATACTTCATATGATATAACGTCAATTATCGTCCCAGTTTAGTTTTATTCTTTGAGTATTTTGTTCTTTATTTTTGTTTCGTTATTAGTTTGAAGTTAGAAGCTATTGCAACCATTTCTGTTCATCTATGCTTTTCAATTTTTGACGTAAAGATACTTTAATATAAATATGGTTTTGTAATAATAAAACAGTTATAAACTGACATTTAATTTTTGTTTTCTTACGTAATTTTAATTACTTATAAACAAAACAAAACTTGATTCCTTGGCTCCGTTCTTGAAATAAACTAAAATAAATAGGACCCGTCCCAACTTCGCCCGAACACACTCTATTAATGTGGTGCAATTACATAGATTTAAAATAATAAAAGACCATTTATTTATTAAATATTCCTTTTTTTAATAACCTAGATCCCTCCTGGTATCACCCAGTCATTTTGAACATTAGCCCGGACAAAAAGGCAGACAGATAAAATAAGGGTTTATTTATGTTTTAATTTCATGCAAATAACCCCCTAAGCTTAATTTATTCATATGAAGAAATCTGTGTGAGATATTGCATCTTTTTATTATCAAAATAGTTATGTTATCAATCATATTTGAAATTAAAAATAAGTCTATTCAGAACTAGAAATATTTCTTAATATTGCATTTCAAACGATCTATTTTGATACGCCAGTATATTTCTAAGTCTATGGTGTGCACTGATAAGGTGGAAGCTCCAAACTCTATGACAGAGTGATTTCAAAACTTCATCTATTTCACAAACGGGGGCAGAATTGTTATGATGTTTAAAAATTAGTATTTACGATAATGATCATCACAACGAATATGATTTGTACGGAGCCACTCTTCAACATTTTTCGAACAGCTGGCGTGTGTACTATAAAATTTATTAAACAGTTCAGAATAATAATTTTGCGTAATGCGTAATTTGCGAATATTTAAAATGCAAGGTTTCGTAAGACTTGGAATCAGTTTCTCCGTGATACATTTTGTAGAATATAAAATTAGAAGAATATAAACTACTTAATCTAATATATTATAATAATAATATATTAGATATAGATAATATATTATTATTACATGATCACATATATTATCACAAAACTATAATATTATAAATATAAATACAATCTATATAAATAATATTATTATTTCGGCTATTATCCACCGCGGCGAGGAATTCTAAGCCATCGGTGAAGTTAGGCATCCAAAGATAGGAACCTTCTTACTATTCGAGCCGTATTTAATAAGGCCGATTTTTGAATTAATGCTTTCAGCCATTTGCCCAAACCTAACTTGGACAGATAATCGTCCATATTTTTAGCAATAAGTCCATTGACTGATACAACTATTGGTACAATAATAGTAGAATCAACGTCCCACATAGCGACAATCTCATGAGCCAAGTCGATATATTTTATTTTTTATCATTCTCTGCTTTTACGAGATTCTCGTCATGAGGAACACTGATATCCACTATTATTGCCTTGCGTGTAGTTCGGTCTATCACCACAATGTCAGGTTTATTTGCCACTATAAACCTGTCTGTGATAATTGACCGATCCCAGTACAGCGTGACACTTCTATTTTCAAGGACTGGCTTTGGTTCATGCTTATAATATGGAACATCCTGTTGAGTAAAGCCAAATTTAATGGCAAGCTGTTGGTGTATTATTCTAGCTACTTGGTTATGTCTGTGCAAATACTCACCATTTGATAGTTGTGAACAACCGGACATAACATGTCTGAGGGACTCTCCAGGGTGGTGACATGCGCGACATACGTCAACTGTGCCGTCCCTCAAAATGTATTTCCGGTAGTTGTTCGTTTTAATTACTTCATCTTGTGTTGCACAGATAAAACCTTCAGTTTCTGCAAAAAGGTCACCAAATTGTAACCAATGTACTGATGCAACCGTGTCTACATAAGGATTAGTCAATGCCTTAAAAAATCGACCATGCAGTTGTTTGTCATGTCCAAATCTTTTTGCGTTCATCTATAGTCATAGTATGAGGCCTCTGCCAGTCCTTTGCCAACATATTAAGCGGGGTTAATGATTTGTCATTAACCACTACGTCACTATGAATGTGTGATGTGTCTTTTTTAATAAAATAGTCTCTGAGGTTGTATACTTCACGGTTGTGTAGGTTTTTAATGTTTTATAGCCCCGTCCACCATCTCTTCTTGGAAGATACAACCTCATGACAGATGATCGTGGGTGGTGCATTCTGTGCGTAGTCATTAATGTACGGACTCGTCTATCTAAGTCATCCAATTCCGTTTGAGACCATCTTGTAACACCAAAAGTATATAGAAGGCTAGGTATTACCCAGGAGTTATATGCTCTAATTTTTTTTTTTTACTTTTGATAACTTCTTTTAATCTTGACATAAATTTTACTTTCGAATTTTCTTTAATATTTTTGTCATTAATTCCTAGCGCTTCTGCCATGCCCAAGTATTTATAAGTTTCTGTTTCAGAAAGAGAACTGAAATGTAAGTCATTTGTAATTGCAAAATTATTACAATCTTTAATTTTGCCCCTATTTACGCTGATGACAGCACATTTATCTATTCCAAATTCCATTCTAATATCATTGTTAAAACTATGTGTTAATTTCAACAATAATAGTAGATTACTCTCTTTTGATGTGAATAGTTTGAGATCATCCATATAAAGTAGATGTGAGATCGGTGAGTTTTCTTTTCGAAACCGAAACCCTAATCCGGATTCCTCAATAGCAGTGCTTAAAGGATTCAGGGCTAAACAAAACAAAGTTGAGCTCAAACTATCGCCCTGGAATATACCCCGTTTAATATTTATAGAGTCTATCGAACTACTTTGCCACTCACCTGGTAGATTCAGGACAGTGTTCCACTGACCCATTAATTTACTTAAAAACTTACAAATTTTGTCATCTATTTTATATATTTCTAAAACTCTCTTTAGCCATGAATGTGGAACAGAGTCATATGCCTTTTTGTAATCTACCTAAGCAGCGGACATATTTTTGCGATTGCGAAAGACTTGTCGGCAAATAGCTGTGTCAATGAGAAGAAGTTCTTTACAACCACGTGACCCTTTCCGACATCCGTTCTGTGCAGTTGAAAGAATTTTATTATTTTCCAAATGTTTATAGATCTTGTTATTCAAAATTGCAGTTATTAATTTGTATACAGTTAAAAGGCATGTTATAGGTCGGTAATTTTTAGGTTCCGTGGTGTTCCCATTTTTATATAGGAAGTGGGTAATACCAGTTGTAAGAAGTCTCGGGAGCTCACAGCACTCAATGGCTTCTTGAATCTGTGCAGCCAAACGCACGTGGCTACTTGTTATCCATTTCAGCCAAAAGTTGTGTATACCATCTGGTCCAGGTGATTTCCAGTTGTGTAATCTACGAGTAATTGAGTGTACATCTTCAGCAGTAATTGAAATACGAGGTGTGTTCAAAAAGTAAGGTGACTTTTTGAATTTCGCGGGCAACGCACATTCGATTTTTGATTTTTGTATTTTGTTGCGTTGGTACACATGTCCTGAGCATATGTTTCAAGTTTGAAGTGTATAGCATGTTTAGTTTATTTTTGACAGTTACAAAGGTCAGACGTACTTTGGTGTGCTCGGCGATTTTCTTCTATCAAAAAAAATGGATCAAAGAATTTGCATCAAATTTTGTGTAAAAAATGTAATTACGTGCTCCAAAACACTTGAAATGTTGACAGTAGCATACGGTGAGTCTACTCTTAGTAAAAAAAACGTTTATAAGTGGTACAAGCTCTTTCAAGATGGCCGAGAAGATGCCAATGACGAACCTCGCTCTGGACGCCCCAGCACGTCAACAACCGATGAAAACGTTGAAATAGTGAAGAAAATTGTTTTAGAAAATCGTCGAATCACTATCGGAGAAGTTGCGGAGGATGTTGGCATATCGGTTGGCTCTTGCCATGAAATTTTTTCGGATATTTTGGGCATGAAACGTGTGTCAGCGAAATTTGTTCCAAAATTGCTCAATTTCGACCAAAAGAAGCGTCGCATGACAATCGCTCAAGAGCTATTGGATGATGTCAACAACGACCCAGATTTGCTCAAAAGAGTCATAACTGGTGACGAAACATGGGTATACGGTTATGACGTCGAAACTAAGACTCAATCTTCCCAGTGGAAGCACACTGAATCACCAAGACCAAAAAAAGCACGCCAAGTTCGATCAAATGTGAAGGTTTTGCTTACAGTTTTCTTCGACTGTAGGGGTGTGGTGCATCATGAGTTCTTGCCACAAGGTCGTACGGTCAATAAGGAGTATTACCTTGAAGTTATGCGCCATTTGCGAGAAGCAATACGTAAGAAACGTCCCGAATTGTGGGTAAACAATTCATGGTTTTTGCATCACGATAATGCAACTGCTCACTCATCGTTGCTTGTGAGAGGTTTTTTGACCAAAAACAACACTACAATCATGCCTCAGCCACCATATTCACCGGATTTGGCCCCATGTGACTTTTTCCTGTTCCCAAAACTGAAGAGACCTATGAAAGGACGAAGATTTGCAACGATTGAAGAGATAAAAACTGCATCGCTGAAAGAGCTGAAGGCTATACCAGAAAGTGATTATCAGAAATGCTTTGACGATTGGAAAAAGCGTTGGCACAAGTGTATTATATCTGAGGGGGATTACTTTGAAGGGGAAAACATAAATATTGATGAATAAATAAATAGTTTTTCATAAAAATATAAAGTCACCTTACTTTTTGAACACACCTCGTAGAACCCATGTTAGCCAAATTAGAAAACTTACATTCGGTTGCACGAATCCATTCGCCTTCATTATGAGAAACTTCGTTAGACCATATACTTTTCCAAAAATTTAGACATTCATTTAAGCTTGGGCTGCCATGAGTACAACTATTAGTTGTAGTGTTCTCCCAAGACCGATACACCCACTTTTGGTTACTTTCGAATGTGCGATTCTGGAAGTACCGTTTAGATCTTTCTGAATATCGTCTAATACGGTTGGCCCATGCTTTTAACTTTTGTTTTTGTGTATCAATGAATTCAGTAATTTTATCCGGAAAATGGGGATCTGATTGGCTAATATCATTTTCATTAGAGATTTGATTTACTAAAGTAATTATTTTTTTACGTCTGTTACTTCTTCTTTTTTTCTTCTTTTCTAATTTAAAGCTTCTTAATTTTCCTATAATTTTGCGAGTATTGTCAATTCGTTTTTGAATTCTTTGTTTCCATTTAGGTTCTGTATTATTTTTCTTAAAATTTTGTACTGAAATGACAGGAATTTTCATTATCATACATATAGCATGGGCACAACAGTATAAAAGAGACATAGTTTCCAAAACAGAGTTACTTTTTTCAAAATAATCTTTACATAGAATATTCATTGATGCTACTGTTAGAATAGTTTTTTTGTTGTTAGGAAGTTTAGGTAGTTTCGGTCTATTTTCTATTGGTGTATTTTTATATTCCAGAAGGGAACATTCGAAAGTCCTTTTCATATATTCGCTGTCTTGGGAACTCACATCTATATCGTTATAGTGTTATTTTAAGTTTCATTTGAGAAACAATGGTAAAATAAAAAAAATTGTACAACCGACTTCTTATAGTTATATCATTAGGGATGTAGCTACACACCGCAGTATAATTATAACAAATCTGTATGCCGTGCAGGCTGAAAGCTTGCAGAGACAAAAAGTGTATGGATATTGAAGACAACAGTCTTATATCATATATCTTATAATTGAAAATTCCTTCTGATTCCTTCTGATTGCAATATCATAAATGTACATGTTACCATCAAGTTATTTTCAAAAAACCTTCAGAAATATATCTAACACTAAAGTTTCTACCTATGTACGTTATAGACAAAACATAAGAAACCTTCCAACCCATTTAAATGAAAATGTTTGTGTGTGTTTGGATGGATCCCTAGATGGTTTATATTTACATTTGGACTCGGTAGATGGCACTGTTGTCGAGATCCATAAATCACCAGTGTACAGCTGAGGCGCATCGCTAGTAATAAATACATTTAAATTAAGCCTGTGTTTTTGTAATCCTTACACAAACAGTTTAAAACATCTTACTTCCTCACTATTTATCATTGTGTAATAACATAGATAAGGCATGTTAATTCCTAGTCATTTTATTATGATGTATACTACTTACTAATCAACCAAAACATTTTAAAATAATGTCTTGACCCCGCTCCTGTCTATATATGTCAGTCAATCATCAAAGTTCAAAAAATGTATTAAATTAAGTTTGTATAAAAGGGGTTATTATAGTAAAAAGGAATTTATGGCTGATAATAACCCGTGGGTAAGGTGATCGCTACCAAGCTATTTCTAATTTGTTCTGTGTTGTTAATTATGACATACATGATTGTAAGCTGGCTTTTTGTTAAAAGACCCACTGGGTATTTTGTTGGTTCTCTTCAAGTCAGAGGTTTTTTTCTGAACCAGTGGTAAGTTAAAAAAGTGACTTTCAATAAGTATTATTTATAATCTAAATTGAATAAAAGGTTTCTGTTTCTGTACCTACTACTGTTAATAGAATACTTAAATAAATTATGATTTACAATAATAAATAGAATTACCTACATTATATTTTGTTTTTTGTAATACAATCAGTTTTAAACGTATCTTACTGTGTGTTGGTAATATCATAAATATAAATAGACATTATCCCTTAGCCATCTTGGTATTTAGAATTACACTCACAACCAATCAATACATGTCAAAGTTAGAATCCATACGACATTTGTGCATAGACAGGCACTATGTTTTGCCCGAACTAGTGAAAGGTTTTACATCGATTTTAAAATATTTATAAATGCTGAATATACCTACAGCTTAGTTTTATGTGTACTATTATTCAAGTGTGCACTATTTTAACTTATAATACCGATGAATACTAATAGAAAATCGCTTTCAGTTTGTTTTTAGGTTATTGTTAGGTTCATATTTTATTTGTTAATTTCTCAGAACTCCGTTTAGATGCAGTAAAACTAATAATTTTATTGTAATCTATGGATTATAAGGAATAAATCGACATGCATTTCATTGATAATCTTTAAAATTTGTAGTGGGCCCATTCTCCATAGAAAAATTGATTGTCTCCTTTATATTAACCATGAACCAAACCCCAACTGCCTAAAGCGCTTATTACACTATACAATTTTTAGGAAATCTAAATAGGAAATAGGAAGGTGTAATCGTAGTTAGAACAGTTAGGATCCGATTTAGTCAAATTGGAGGTCCCAATCGCTCTACTTCCTAAATTGTTTGCAATTTAGGACAGTGTAATCGCAACGTTACGATTTAGAACAACTAGTCGGCGCCCGCGCTTTGATACAAGCGGATGTCTTGAAGTTTTGATAGAAGTCTGATATCAGGGAGCAGTACTTTAAATCTTAATATAAATTTCCGGGGGCTATAAAACGTAATGTCACCATCAAACATTCTTTGGTACTCACACTTTATCGAAATATCGTGACTTCTTTTTCAATATGTTTGGATACCAAACTTAACAAATATTCAAACTGCTTATAGGTGGTAGAGCCACGCTGCAGTTAGGTATATTAGTAGTATAGTTGTAGCACGAATGGGTCAGCTCGACCGAGGAAGCACCACGCTCCCACAGAATACCAGCGTAAAATAGTAGCTTAATGTTGCTGTGTTTCGTATGGCCAGTGTAGAGAACCGAAGACCCTTTTTACTGGAAACGAGGCATTCCATCTTAGTCGCCACAGGTGACAACGCATCTGCATTTTGATTTGTAATCGGAGATAGATGTAGATGTCCATGGGCCGCAGCAACCACTTATCATCAGATGGACTGTGTGCTAGTTTGTCACCCTATCCTATAAAAACTGCTTAGAATCTAAAAATATATAATTATATTCATATTGGACAGTTTTCTGAATGACAAGTACTCTTTTTCTCTTTTTTTAATATCCATTGTTCCCACCATGGCTAAGGAAAGTCCTATTTTCTGCTGTTTTGATAAATACAGCGCCATCGATCAAACGTGCAACCCCGTCGATACTTCTTTACGAATGCGGTTCGTCACGATTTAGAATTCAATTTAGTGTAGTGTGATCACTACCTTCCAATTTAGGTTCCTAATTAGATTTCCTAAAAATTGTATAGTGTAATAAGCGCTTAACTTTACAAGATATTTATAGATAGTTAAAACCATAGAGTAGAGTAATATATACAGAAATAGAGAGCAATCTCCTAGGATTTTTTGTCACCCAATATGAATAGTGGCGCCGTCTGGTATCATATCCCTTGAACTAATCTCAATTTCATGTTGACTATAGATAGCTGTACCTATGTAGTTATGTATATACAGCTATCTATACTATAGGCGGTTATTAATTTATATTTTAAGGGATTAGGTTTCAATTAAAGACGTATTATAGATGTCCGTAATATTAACATTTATTTTTGTTATATATATATATTTAACATACACGATGTAAAAGCGACTACTCCGCAAAATACAACACCAAACCAAATTAAATATGTCCACCGGGTTACCGGAATGATAAATGAAAGCGTCTATTTCGCACAACACTACACAAACATACAATGTGGTTCCAGCATGAAAATCTAAACAGACAACAAGAAACAGAGGGCTAATCCCAACTCAACCAAACTTATTGTAACAACAACCGAAAATCACTTAAAAACTACAATAAAACAACAACTTGCTAAGACGCCGGTAGCAATTATGTCATATAAAGTTGCTACTTGCCAGTTCGAGAATACCAGAATTGGTGTAGTCGCCATCTAGCGCACCTTTTAGAATTTAATGTTCGAAAGTTTATGCGGATATACTACGAGATGGTACTAGTGTCTGCAAATTATTGAACCCCAACCTAAAGTATGGAAGTGTACCCCCCCTGGTTAAAACTAAAACAACACAAAAACTTGCGCAGAACCAAATGCTTTTTTATTTAACTGGCTTTACGGCTCTGGGTACTAGCCCTTCTGAGCCTATCATTTCTTTCAGAACCTTCATTTTTTATATTTTTTTTCTTCACAATGTGCTGATGCGTCACATTGCGAAGTTTTTGGGAGATTTTGACGTTAGCTCAACCCAGCGGACAGTTGATGACGACAGCCACTCAAGTTCATAAGGCACCCAGGCGATTAAATTAACTTGAGGTTTATATCAACATCGAAGCACTTGTTTCGTCGTTTTCTCTGATAGTTCACACGCGCAAACACTTAATTCATAAAATCACATCACTTTTACGAATTGAAATCTACTTCAAACCATTATTCGAGCGACAAAACGGGAGCGACAGTCTGTCGTCGGCCAAGTTCCCGCCAAAACTCCCAGAGCCAAATGCCAAACAGTCAATACACAGATAAAACAGAGTACCATATACGGTGACATATCAAACGACTAAAATATGATATTTTAATTAAAATATCAACAAAATGAAAACATCTATTTGTCACAATATGAAAGAATCAATTTCTTCATTAAAATAATACATGAAGACGTATATTTTGTATAAATATAAATAATTTCCGATAAAACCGATTACTACGACTGGGTGTCAAGCAATGTCGTCATAAAATCTATATCTGTCACATAAGGAGGGGTCCCCTAGCTAGGGGTCTGTTGCGTTCGTGAAAACAAATTTTACTTATGGGTTGGTTTAGGGGACCTTTTAGCTTAACGATCGTCTAACTATGTGATTGTTTAGGAAATGTTAGTGAAATTGGGCTTAAGAAACAGAATTAATTTGTATCTAACTTTAGTATATAAACTTAGTTTAAGTTACAACCTATATACATCCCACTGCTGGGCACAGGCCACCTCTCATTTGTGAAAGGGTAAAGTAATGTCCGCCGCGCTGCTCCAAATCGAGTTGGCGAACTTCATTCACATGTCTTCGAATTTTTTTCTTATTTCTCAGACATACAGATTTCCTCACGAAGTTTTCCTTCACTGCCGAGCACGTGGTAAATCAGAACATATAAATGCAATTAACAATTTTATTGGTGCCGTTGGCGATCCGACCCGGGTTGCTCACGTACTGTGAAATATATAGCAATCGCTTAGCCATTGAGCTACTATGGCTAACGCTTTAGTATATAATTTTAATGAAATAAAAAATGACTCATGTTATAAGTTTAAGCTTAGCTTTGAATCAGATACAAACATTTTTATTTTTATCATAATTATTTTCTGTGAGCGTTTTAGGCGTGCCGAAAATTTTAGGTTGCTATCGGTCACCAATTGGTGTATAATATTAATAATATAAATATGTGTGAAGTGTAATATTTTGGGTTTAAAGTCATTGGAGCGATCTATTTATTTATAGAATAAGGGTGCGAACGAGCAAGGATAAGTAGATGCTGTGGCCCGTAGTTATTCACATCTATCCTTAATTAAGAAGCGAAATACAGATGCGTTGTCAAGCCTGATGACTAAGATGGAATCCCGAATTTCACTGCAAACACAGCAGCATGAAGCGGCCATTTTAAGTTGGTATTCTGTGTTGACGTGATCCGTTTCCGGTGCTCTTACCACCAACATATGCGAGTCATAACTAACGTGACCAGACGTCCCGTTTTGAACGGGACCGTCCCATTTTATAGTTACGAGTCCCGGTGTCCCCGAATTGAACTCTGGGACGCAAAATTGTCCCGTTTTCTGAAACCGTGCGAAATTTTGTGTTGTTGTTACTAAAAACTTTTTTGAAAGTTTTTGACGAACTACAAATTTCACTTCTAAAGGCGATATTGATAATTTGGGTGAATATTAAAAAGGTGCCAAGAGTTTCATTCTTACTTAATAACACCACCAGCTATATTAAAGGAAATTTGTTCCTGTGAGAAATATAAATATAACTAAACATTTCGGATATATATATATATATATATATATATATATATATATATATATATATATATATTTCAAACTACCTGTTAATTGACCTAAATAAATGGTCACGTTAGTCATAACTGACTACGCGCTAATAACTGGTTGTGTAATAACTAGTAATAATGGTTTGACTCCTTTTGAAAATATTTCTGCTCTTCACTACCAATATCTTTAAGTTTCTTCAATCTTATTCAAAGCAGGAATCGTTTGATCTGATGTTTGGACAACTCATGCGAAAACTTATTTGATTTCGGACTAACTTCACAAGATATAGAATTTGATTTTGTATAACCTCGGATCCATTTTCTTAAACATTTTAATGCTACTATAAATTCAGACTAAAGTAATTAGTTAACAGATCTTAATACACTGTCTTAGTTTCTCTGTAAGCATTAATTTTTGCTTTATATATTCATTTCATCTGTTAAATATGAATAGCAAATATATACATAGATTGAAAGTAAAATTTTTAAGTTACGTTATACATATCAGTGATATTACGAATAGACAAAGCGATTTAGCATTTAGTTTTTCATCTACGTCTTTGTAAGCATGCTATGATAATCAAGCATTTGCTTATGATATAAAAACATAATGATCAAATTAATGACTAAAGTAAAAGAAAATATAAATATAATGAACATTTTTATTCACGTTTTGATATCCCTGAAATCTAATTATTAAGGTATTTAATACAGGGGGACTTTTTAACGTCTGGAAAATAATATGTCTAGCCTGATTACAGAACGCCTAATTAGGTCCACTTTCTTTACGACAAAATCTCCGGTCACAATGCAAAAGCGCTTTTGAATATTGCGGTATTAAAGACTACCCGCTACGTTTGTTCGTTTTGTAATGCATGTGACTTAAAATTTGGCAAGCCGCATTGAAGAACGCAAAAAGTTGATACATTACATGATCTGCATTACGACTAGGCGTTTATTAATAGGTCTTATTTCTCATTTGGTTGCGACATACATTCGTGCCGACCGATTGATGCCGAAGTCTCTTCCTTCAGCCAGAATCTAAAACTTTTCTAAGATAATTAATAGATTCAGGCGTTACTTTGCAGAAATTCATTATATTAAAGTTATTAAGAATTTAATTTAGCGGATGTGTGCGAAGTAATTCTTAACAACTTTAACGTAAACCTTTCGTTTGAGATTAGATATTATTTTTGTGTTCTTTCCTTCACACTTTTATGGGATAATTAGATGTTAAATTTTATCTTGCATTATAAAGAATTCATAAACAATTTCTAATAATCCTTTTTATGTCTATCGTATACTGCAATTTAGGTATATTTCAAAGATCGAAATCAACTTATTTACAAACTATAATACTAATTGATACATATATACAAAATTATACTACATTATTGTTGTTTACAAAAAAATCCTTTTTAGCGATATCGCAGTAACTGTTCAAAATGTACACCGATTCTTTCTAAATACAAAATAGCACGTCTTTGTAAATTCTTTGTTTCTAACACTTTGTGCTTTTTGTATTGTTGCAGTCAACTAGCGCCATCTAGTGTCAGGAACGAGAGCGAGGGGAGCTTCGCAGAAAATGACATCACAAATCTCTCAACCGACAGCGCCATCCGAAGAACTAAGTTTCTAGAAAACCTATACTCGCACACCCGTCCCTTTGCGCGCATTTACTTGAATATTCGGGACGCTTCTTTGCTAATTTAAATAAATAGGCGCCGCAAGATGCGATCGAGGCAGAGTTGAACTCGGCGACACAAGCGAAGCTTCGGAGCGGAATTAAGTGAATTAGTGTGTTTAATTATTAGTGTTTTTAACTTCAATTTGTATAAAGTAAATTAAAGTGTTAATTTAGGTAATTCTATCGGCAATTTTTATTGTCACGAACCTCAAGCTCGTAACTGTATATACACTGATCGTTTAAGTTCAACTTACAAATTAAAGTCTGGAGGTTTTATGTCTGGTGATTTCGTCGGCAAGTTCACAGGTCAATCGCGACCTATCCACCTGTCACCGAACTGGCTGTCCATATATGGACGCACAGATCGTTCATAATGAATTGGACATCCGTCGTGCTGGAAGTAAATTGATTGCAGATGGCTCAGAGGAACGTTTTCCAACGTTGTGTCGATGACGGAACGTATCATTTGCAGATACGTTCTCACGTCAACCGACCTTCAATCCATATTGGACCAAAGATCTGGTCGTAAATGATTGCCGCCCAAACGTTAACACTAAAATAAACTTGATGTGCATGTTCTTTGAATATGTGTGGGTTTTGGAAACTCCACCTGTGCTCACTGTGTAAGTTGTAAATTCCAACACGTGTTAATTTCGATTCGTCGCACCGTCTAAGTTTTCACCAAACAACACATAAAATCTCACCATTGCTAGTAGGTAAACGTGTTTACAATAACTATCCGTGGACGGCCGATAAACACCTGTAGAAATAAACAATACGCCGTCACGTCGTAGCTAATCACGAAGATTGTGATCAAGGCGGCAGGCGGCATTGCACCTGCGAATCTACGAAAGGACAAGGACCTTTGTCCTTATTTTTTCGTAGACCTATTTAGTGCAGTTGAGTTGAGTGAGATTGAGAGGTTCTATGGGCAGCTGTACACATCATCGTTGGAGCCACACGCAAGTGTGAGTAAGGATCCAAGATCAAGTCTTATCCGACACTATTCCGATGATATCCCGGACGTCAGTCTAAGCGAGATTAGAATGGCTCTCCAGCACCTTAAAAACGGCAGGGCCCCAGGCGAGGATGGAATTACAGCGGAGCTTCTGAAAGCGGGTGGAACACCGGTACTTGAAGTCCTTCAGAAGCTCTTCAATTCCGTCCTCCATGGTGGCACTACTCCAGTGGCGTGGAGCAGAAGTGCGGTGGTCTTATTCTTTAAGAAAGGCGACAACGCTCTCTTGAAGAACTACAGACCGATTTCCCTTCTGAGCCGCGTCTACGTGCTGTTTTCGAGAGTCATTACGAATTGTCTCGCACGCAGACTCGACGACTTCTAGCCTCCCGAACAAGCCGGTTTCCGAAAAGGCTTCAGTACCATAGACCACATACATACCATGCGGCAGATTGTACAGAAGACTGAAGAGTACAATTTGCCACTTT
This sequence comes from Parnassius smintheus behrii, assembly GCA_036936625.1. Classification (NCBI taxonomy): domain Eukaryota; kingdom Metazoa; phylum Arthropoda; class Insecta; order Lepidoptera; family Papilionidae; genus Parnassius; species Parnassius smintheus. Next base: position 6,071,287 of record JAUPFT010000029.1, read on the forward strand.
GCCTGGCGTATGTGGACTATGAGAAAGCCTTTGATTCCGTCGAAATTTGGGCGGTGCTGCAGTCCCTTCAGCGGTGCCAAGTAGACTGTCGGTATATCGAAGTGCTGAAGTGTTTGTACAGTAGGGCTACGATGGCTATCCGAGTACAGAACCAGAGCTCGAAACCTATCCAACTGCAGAGAGGTGTAAGACAGGGTGACGTTATATCCCCGAAACTCTTCACCGCTGCTTTGGAAGACGTTTTCAAGCTACTGGACTAGAAAGGATACGGTATTAACATCAATGGCGAGTACATCACTCACCTTCGATTTGCCGACGATATAGTCCTTATAGCAGAATCGCTGAAGGACTTAAGCACTATGCTCAATGACCTCAATAGTGCCTCCCAACGGATAGGTCTTAAGATGAACATGGACAAAACAAAGATCATGTTTAATGTCCATGTGACACCTATGCCGGTAGTTGTTGGGAGCACTATGCTCGAAGTTGTTGACGAGTACGTTTACCTGGGACAAATAGTCCGACTAGGTAAGTCCAACTTCGACCGAGAGGTCAATTGACGGATTCAACTCGGCTGGGCAGCGTTCGGGAAATTACGACATATATTCCCGTCAGGTATACCTCAATCTCTAAAAACTAGATTGTACAACCAGTGCGTGTTGCCAGTGATGACTTACGGATCTGAGACGTGGTCCTTCACTGCTGGCCGTATGAGGACGCTCAAGGTCGCTCAGCGAGCTATGGAGAGGGCTATGCTCGGAGTTTCTCTGCGTGATAGACTCAGAAATGAGGATATCCGCAGTAAAACCAGAGTGACCGACATAGCCCAACGGATTAGTAAGCTGAAGTGGCAATGGGCCGGCCATATATCTCGAAGAACCGATAACCGATGGGGAAGAAAGGTTCTCGAGTGGCAGCCTCTTACCGGTAGGCGTAGTGTAGGGCGACCCCCCCACTAGATGGAGTGACGACCTGGTAAGATATGCAGGAAGTCGATGGATACAGGTGGCTCAGGATCGTGCTTTGTGGCATTACTTGGGGGAGGCCTATGTTCAGCAGTGGACTTGTGAAGGGCTGTAATGATGATGATGATGATTTAGTGCAGCTTGTGCTTGTAAAAATATTTGTATTGTGATTCCGAAGGTGCACGTCTTCTTCATTTTCGACCTTTTGCGATACAATTCTTTTTTATTAACATATTTTATTGCCAGATAAAAGTTTGCCGTCATAAATTACCAGGCGCTTCGATGTGTAGCGTAAGGTGACAATAGTCAGTTATGTCTGTGTTGAAAATCGTTAATTTAGGGGTTTACACGCCTTTAAGTGACTATAAATGTGAATAAGCGTAGGAAAAAATTATTACTTAAGTGGTAAAACAAAGAGAGTGTGGTACGTTCCACTTTGAGGTTTTATTTTTACTTACTTTTACGGTACTTTTTTGTTGGAGGTTGCCTAATAGGCTGGATTTTTACTAATTTACATTAGCAAAAGTGATTATTTATACGTTTCTGCGTGAAACTCTAAAAATGTTATTATCGCAACCGAGTCCGTTCGAGAAATAATGTACAGAGTAGAGAGAGAGAGAGAGAGAGAGAGAGAGAGAGAGAGAGAGAGAGAGAGAGAGAGAGAGAGCAGGAGAGAGTGTGCAAGCACAGATACCGCAAAAAATATCACAGTCAATGTATTGTCCGAAAGTCCGGGTAAGTACATAATTAAGAAAAACCGACATACTACGGGTATTAAGTGATTGACCGGTTGAAGTAGTCTTGTGAGAATTTACACACACAGTACCTACCCCTAATATTAGGCGTCTTGTAAAACTCACAGGAACAAACAGTTTACAATTCAGTTACGTGAAGTATTTTACATACGATGCACTAATTCAGAAAAAAAAATCGATGTCAGTCAATATTTTTTCTTTACAGAATAACTACTTTACAGAACTTATAATATAGCGCCATAATTTGTAATAGAAAATGATGATTGTAGTGAAAATTATTTATCATTAAATAAATGCGCAGTCGCAGGTACTTCGCAGGAAATTCGCAACTAAACGAGCTATTGTCATCAATGAATCTTCCTTCTTTGTCCAAAAATATATATTCGACAAACCACGTATTAATTAGTGAAAAATGGGAAAGTGTTTCCATAGAAAATAAAATTTTGACTGTAGGATTGTGCACTGTGAAGAACTGTACACAGTTATGGAGGAGCTTGCACGTTTCCAACCAGTTTCGGTCAATCACTCGTCCCCTACGACAACGCATGACCTCATTCTGCATAACATACGGTCTCCAAGTTACAAGAGCTGGGGTAGGAAGCTCTCCGTCATTGGCCGTACTGACCAGACCTTGCGCCTGAAGAACGGAATTCTTCACCCATCCAGTTGATTTCTTCAAGAACGGCATCAATAAAATGCCACTGCGCTGGCAAAGATGCATCGATTCTATGGGTGATTAATTAGATTAATCAAAATGAAACATATGGAAAAAAAATTACGTTACCTTATTTCATAAAAAACGGCATTTTCATAGGTAATACCTAAACTTAAAATTACATTTTATGATCAGTGATCGCAATAAACTAGTAAGCAGTGTTACACTTGTAACGTTAACTAGTGGTAGAGCCATGCTGCAGCTATATTAATTGTATAGTTGTAGCACGAATGGGTCGGCTCGACCGGGGAAGGACCACGCTCTCACAGAATAGAGAACCGGAGACCCTTTTTTACTGGAAACGAGGCGTTCCATCTTAGTCCTCAGGGGTGACAACGCATCTGCGTTTTGATTCTTAATCGAGAATAGATGTAGATGATGAGATGTCTATGGGCCACAGCAACTACTTACCATCAGGTAGACTGTGTGCTCGTTTGTCACCCTATCCTATAAAATAAAAAAATAAAATAACGAAAATAATTAGGATAATAAAAACACGACTAGTATCATCTTACCATCAGTCTTATAGCACTAATACATAAAAAAGAATTTATACGTTATGTATATTAAGGATGGGCCGAATATGGATTTCACAGAACATGAATGTTCGGCCAAACGTTCGGTAAATTTTTTACCGAACCGAATATTCGGCCTAACATTATTTGGCAGGATTACTTCGGTGTCTAATCAATTTATGTCGAAACTTATTACCGTAAAGCGCGCGGGATTAGCGCCAGAGCATTCCCCTCGCCCCCGCCACACCTGAGATGTTATTGCATCATCCAAACCAAACATCCAGACCCGGAACAATTATTTGTAGGCCATACAAATACTTGTTCCGTGCGGGATTCGAACCCGCGACCCCCAGCACAGCCACTCATTGCTAAGCCACTGCGCCACGGAGTCGTCGTGGCGCAGTGGCAGCAGATTAAATGATAGTAGTAAATTAAAATATTGTAATTTACTAAAGTACTGAACAAATTGCCGGCACATGCTTATGTTTTGACTATTTTTGTAAGAGAAAAAGTATTCTTAGTGAAAATTGATAAGTATGTGATGAAAATGAGTGGCAGGAGTTACTATTTGGACCAATTTTAGAGAAACTGACGACTGTAATATAATGTTTCTTTGTTTGATTCCAAACAAAATTTTATCAAGCTTTCTGTTTGCTATAATTGGATCGTTATACAAGTAGATTTAACCCATAAATAAGTATACTTTCAACAGTAAAATGATGAAAGACATGGCATTACTCAATTCGTACATTTCCATAAAGTGGATATTTTGAGTACCACCTTAACGAATATTCGGTAAACCTGCCGAATATGCCGAATACGAAACGCCTTAACTGCAGGATGTGCAGAGCAAAATATGCTTCGAAGAAAGGTTCACTAGAATTTTCAGCGCTATTTTCACAGAATTGAATAGAATAATAATAATTATTAAAATAGACAAGAATACTTGTTGAAAGCCATTCATGCTATTATCACTAGTTAGGTAAAAAGCTCCTGTCCTGGGAAAAACCAAATGATGGAATAACCATGCGAGGCGAGTCCATTGGGTTTAATGGTTTAAGGTGTTGCCCGCCACGCACTCGGCCGGTACTTTTTATTTTTAATTTTTAATGAGTACAGTGAAAATACATTAATTTATTCCTTAATATTATAATAACACTTGAATGCCTCATTGGTCTAGTGTCGTAAATGCAATTGTTAACCATGAGATCCTGGGTCGGGCCAAAATCTGTTTTTGGGTATTTCTATCAAGAAATTCTCAGCAGCAGTCTGGAGATAAGAAATTAGCTGCGTTTCACCCCTCTTGCCTTGGAAAGCACGTAAAGCCGTTAGTCCTGTTTTCTCTCTCTCCGGTCGTGACGAAATACCATCCCATTGGATTATGAGATGACCTGTGCTTGCACATACACTTGGGCACTACAAAATTTGGTCTGGAGGACATTATTATTATTATCTATACACATATAATAAATCTGTAGAAAAGTTGTGTCGGTAATTCTAACATTTTTTTGAAAAAAAACAAGTCCAGGGGACTAAGTAAAAGGCATTGAAGCCAAATTAGTGGTCTTTTGATACTTTACAGCACCCATGGTCACTGGGGGGGGGGGGGGAGATTGAAATTCATCATTGTTTTGTTAAAACTAATTTTAATGATGAAAGAATGTACATATTAACACAATTTTTTCCAAATTTAAAATGGTTAATAAAAAATTGATTTTAAGATAATTTGGTTATTGATACCTACCTTTTTTATGGATACTTCAGAAGATACACCTGATATAAAAAATAGCAGGCTATTATAGACATAAGATATTAATGCAATTATGAAAAACTTCATTCACGTGTTCCTATAACATATATCTATGCCAAATATCAATCATCTATGTTCAATTTGGTTTTGAAGTCTTTGAGAATTCAAAACCAAATCTTTGACAAACAGACATAAAGAAAGACACACAGCGAGGTGACTCTAATAGTGATTGAATTTTGCTAAATTTAGAATGAAACAACATTTATCAATGTTGCTGAATTAAACCCCACGCGAGCGAAGCCGCGGGTAAAAAGCTAGTAATTATAATATATGGTATGTAGCAGTGAATAAAACAAGCCCAAGAGAGTTTTATGTATTACTCATGTACTTTCACTACTATTACAGGTTTACATGCTGAAACATTAGGAATTGAACCCACATCACTTATACCAGATGTACTTTGTTCACAAATTTCTACTACAAGTTCACACAATAATCGTATAAGAGGTATTTAATTTATTTTTTTTAAAGAAGAGGGGGCGTGGAAACGAGCATGCGGCTCACCTGATGGATAGTGACTACCGCCACCCATGAAGGACCACAACACTAGGGGCATACGCATTGCCAGCTTTAAAAAAAGAGTAGGCTCATTTCTTGAAAGTCCCAAGTTGTATTGGTGCAGAAAATTCTCTGGTGGTAGTATAATATTAATAAACTCTTAATTATTGTAACTATATTCTATTACTATACCAGTGTGTGTGTGATAAGTTAAAGATATAGTGGCTGGAATTTAATAATGATAATATCCTCCAGGCTGAATTTCGGCCACGGCGGCCAGCTTCAACGGAGACTAGCCATCGGCGCAGGACAGGATTATAGTGCCCAAATGTATGCGCAAGCACAGGTGCACTCTCTACTCCATCACTCTCATATTCCAATCGGACGTAAACCGACACGACCGGAGAGAGATCAGGCGCAGGACCAACGGCTTTACGTGCCTTCCGAAGCACGGGGGTCATATACCGCCAATTTTCTGACTCCGGGCAGCTATTGAGAATTTCTTGACGGAAAAACCCAATAATTAATTTTTTCGCCCGACGCGGGATTCGAACCCAGGACCTCATGATCAGCAGTCGCGCCAATACAACTACTAGACCAACGATGCAGTCAATTTTTAAGGCTGGAATTTACTATAGTAATAACAAGTACAACATTAAGATTTAATATCCTGAGAATCTTTTTATAGCTGAAACAAGTAAAAAGGCTTTATATCTAAACCTGGCTCACAACTCACTAGGTAAATAACATGTGGGGTAGGCAGTTGACCGAAACTATTCCTGTATCCAAACCTAGGAACGGGTTAGTCGTGGTTGTACCTTGCTTTTGTTGCATCTGAAGTAACTAGAACTTTGAGACGAAGCACTCCTGACTCAAAAATCTTGCAGATATAACTTCAAAATTTTGTTATCAGTGGTCCGCAAGCCATGCAGTAGGAATGCTACTTTTTTGCACTGTGCACACAGCAGCACCGCGCCAGCTCCAAAAGCATTCTAATAGTATATTGCATAATATGTATATAATATCATTACAATGCTGAAGTTAGAATTAAAATTCTTTAAAAAAAAAGATTCCAATACAATCAGGTCTATGCTGTCATTATTTCATCTGAGCTCTATATGATTACCTGTTTGGCATACTTTTTTAAGATACATTGATTAAAAGAAGATGTACAGATAAAACATAAAGAAAATGTTAAACAAAATAATGATTTAAAAAAACAAGACAAAAAAGTCAAGTAACAGCAGCAGAAAAAATTGAAGATTTACGATTTTGTGCAAGTGTACGTATATATACTTTGTTAAATAATATTCAATGTTGAAATTATTTTTTGTAAGATATCTTTTTATTGCATATTTACTTGTATGTCCTCTTGTGTCAAATATTTTATTGCTTCTTATTATTTAAAAAGTGCTCATAACATTTTATTTCTTTGCAGAAAATAAGTTGCTGCCACAAGAATGTGAAGATACGGCAGACGTACTTCTCCTGTTTGATCAATTGTTTGATTCTTTTAATGGAGGTTCCTATAAGAAAACATACAAGATCTATAAAAATTGTGTAAAACAAAATTCATTGTTTAAGTTAGAAGTTAAGTTTTATTTTATCATTATTGATTTTAATATGTCTGCCTTTTAATATTTTATTGCACCATCTCCTATGCAATCTTTGAGGGTCTGAACTATGTACAATTAATTTGATCAACAAATTAATGGAAAATTTGATAAGGGTCCTTACTTTTTATGTTTATGTCATGTTGGAAATTTTAATTTGATATTTATTAACAAATTTAAAGACTTGAAATATCCCGTTTAGGGGGAATCATTGGTCAAATGTTTTTAATTATTTTTGTTATAATCTCCTCAACACATTATGAAGTTCTGTGAAAGTTGCAGAAATGTTTTTCTTGAAACTACAAATTTGATGTATTTGCTTGGTGTGGGGTTGTCTTACAAAGATCATCATTACAATTATTACATCAATTACATACCAATATTAATTTTTGTAATTGCTTGAGTATGTGTGGTCGTAATTACGTCGACGGAAGTGCCCATTCTATTGTATATTAAAGTATTCTATGGTACGCTATAATACATATATAAAATGCTCACATTGTAGAAAAAAATATATTGATTTACACATGTAGACAATGGTATAGTGGGCATAAGATTTTACGCCATTTAGAAATTTCAATTAAAGGAGTCTTACTATGCTGAAGTAAGACTGTGTGCAGTATAAAAAATCTATAACTAGTTGATAGCTTAATATGAACTTTATCTCCCTTATCATCAAACCAAAACATGTTCATGGTCATATTTTCACTCTTAACATTCTCAGTCTTCAAAACCTATGACATTTCAAAACATATGAATTTCCACACTAAAACTGGAGAAGAGTTATTAATACAGTTATGGAAATATCGGCGTTTAGCTGCACGTACCATCTGATTACACCTATTCCTGGCTGCTTTAAAAGATAACCAATTTTCTTCCGTTCGATCTCTCTTGAAACGAAGAAAAGCACGATTTCGTCTAGCCATTGCCATCCTTATGCCCTCTGTCATCCAAGGGGCAGGGGGACGCTTCAATCTAACCTTGTGAACAGGAGCATGAGCATCATAAAGGCTAAGAATATTGTGGTTAAGGATAGTGACTTTATCGTCAACAGTAGATGCTGCTATTAAGGAGGCTAGATCGAGATTAAGAGCGTCATTCCTAAGCTTGTCAAAGTCTATTTTAGAAAAACTGCGAAGATGCATTACAGTAGGGGAATATTTAGGAGGTTTAAGCTTATACGATGCATAAATTAAGTCGTGGCGTGAGAAACCCAAAGCGGGTAACTGTCCATGCGTTATCACATGTTCAGGAGAAGCAGCAAGGATTAGATCAATCAATGAGTCATCGGTTCCGATATTATGATGAGTAGCCTTTAAAGGGAGAATAGTAAGATTAACCGACTCAATAAATGAAAGAAACCTTTTGGAACGAGGGCAGTTTTTCAACAGATCAGTATTGAAATCACCCATGATTATACAGTGAGTGTACTCAGAACAAATATCAACAAGAGCCATATCTAAAGTGGCGAAGTAGTCGGTAGATGGGGGGCAATACACTACCCCTAGAAGCATCCTGATGCCCTTGCCATTGAGTTCCACAAATAAAAACTCAGAAGAAGCGGAATAGCAGGAGGGAGATGCTAAGACAATTTTATAAGGAATTGATGCATGTAGGTAGGTTGCTACACCACCTCCACCCTTTCCAACACGATCATTCCTAACAAGTACAAAGCCGGGTAAGGGATATAAAGTTGATGGTAAAGAAGGTTTCAACCAACTTTCCGACACTAATATAGCATGAATATACTCGGGGAAAAATGAAGCTTCAAGTTCGGAATAGTGGCTCGGGATACTTTGAGCGTTAATATGACATATGTTCACAGAGTTGTTAAAAGACGTAAAAACTCCTTTGAGTAGTTCGTGTAAATTAAGCACGCTATCGTTGAGAGAATCATTACAAGAGTGAAATGACAAAGTAGAAGAATCATTTGCAGAGCTAAACGACTCAACATCAGACATATTACATATACTAAAATAATAAATAAATTAAATAAATATATAGAAAAATAATAATAAAAAAAATAAAAAAGTAAGTTATGTAAACTATAACTATTAACTAACAATTACTAAACATAAACATCACCAACCCATCAGTTCACTGTTTACAGAGTAAACTTAATATAAATAAAATTTTATATGCAAACTTATGATCTAAAATATCTAAAGTGGCAAAAATAATCTTGACTAATAATAAAGTTCCTAAGTAGATGTCACACAAAATATTACAGGAAAATGTTTACCAAGAGAAAACCGATTAAAGCAAAGTATAAGATCGACGCTGGCTGTATGGTTCATGTGTCCTTTGTCGATAAAGGCAAAAAAAAAGTAATACATAGTTGTCATTGTCAAATCAAACAAATCAAAACCCAAAATTTAACAAAAAAAAAAAATCAAATTAAAAATATGTGGTAGGTAAATTTATAGGTTAAACTTTCCAATATGGACCATCGATTTCAAAGCCCATATTTTTTTTGTAGATAGTACTCACTAAAAGAAAGCGTTTTGCAAAGTTTTAGGTTGCGGAAACTTACGGTTCATGAGATATATTTTTTTAAACTTTTCATACAAATTGGCAAATAACACGCAATTACACCAATTACAAAATGAATTTGACAAATCATTGATGTCAAACGTCAATTAGTGTAGGGTTCCGAATATTTTGAAAGTATCGATACGTACTCGATACCAAGTATCGTATCAAAAGTATCACTACTACTTGGTATCGAGTACATTTCGTTAATTTTGGAGACTAGGGGGGGGGGGGGGGGGTAAGAAGCCGGGAAGTTGTGCTCCGGCGCTCCGTGGCAGCTCCGGCGCTGCGGGATGAGCAGTGCCTCCGCCCTAGCGTAGGGAAGCACAGGCACCTGGGCTCGCCTTCGCAGCTTCGGCTTTTTGGTCTTTCTAGGAAAATCATTTTGAACTTGGATGGAAACAACAGTACCCACTACCGGGAGCAGTTGTAGGAGCGCGGAGCGCTACTGGAGCGCGAACATAATGGATACCCACCTTTAAACTCATAAGTGGGAACACTTATTGTGACGGACGGGAAACTACGGAACCCTACACGTAGTGTGGCCCGACACGCTCTCGGCCGGTTTTTTATATCATTTAGATATCAAGCAAATACATTAAATAGAATAAGAAAAAAAAAAACAATGAATTATAGGGCCAAAACCATATTAAGTTGTGGTTAAAAAAATCTACCAGTCCAGTCTTTAAGAAGGAAACAGAAGCACACGGGTATGATTTTCTCAATTAGTGATAGGTATATTCAGTCACGAACAGCAGTTGTCTTTCTCGGTCGCCTAGCTCTGTTGTTTTGGCAAATATTTTCATCGTCATTTCAGTTCATCACAAATCCTTGGCTATATAGGAGCCACATCCAAGAGATGCTGCAATATAATGACCGCAACCAACCTCTATACAACGACTTCGTGCATCTATTATCATGTCGCCAATCTATCGTCCTACTCTTCGCTTGCCGCTACGAGGCTGCCACTCGAGAACCTTTCTTCGGTCCAGACCCAGCATGACAGTAATAGTTGTAAATATATAGATGTGTTTAAAAACACTTTCTTAAAATTTCCTGTAGCTTAGATATCCTACTAAATATCTTATGTTTGCTGCATAGTGCCGGGAAGACAATCACCCCATCCTGTCTCTTGTGTGTCATTAGAGATCTGTAAGTCTTTGTATGACGGCTTCCGATTGGTTATAGTAAACTTATCGCCAAACGTAATATATCTAAACCGGCGACAGGCAGCAGCGTTTAAGACATGTGGCGTCTGGTACTGCGATTAACAAATTTTCCAAGCGAGGCACATTCAAAGGCAAAAATCTTCAATAAATAAAAAAATACAATGTGTGATAAGAAAAATATCTTGAATTAATAAGAATGTATTTATGTTCTTATTACAACTGAAAAGAAAGAAAGTGATATAAATCATATAAAATACGTATTGTATACTTATTTTTTAAATTAATTTCTCTTTTCTTGCGCTTTACTTCAATAAAGGCGACTATTTTTTTCAGTATTTTGCCTCCTCAGAATATTTTGAATAAGGAATTGGTTTCATGGAGGCTTGGAAACTCAAAGTTTGAACACGTACTTAGGTGCCGGTAAAACCATATTATTATATGAAATTAGCAAAGCATTTGAAACGTTGTGAGCATAAAACATAAAAATAAGTAAATCCGTAAACTTATTAGCATTATTTTAATTCAATGTGCAGTGTTCGTGTACCTAAAGTAATAATGAGTCCTTCATCCTACCGACTAATTAAAATGTGACTTCAAACAATCAGTGTCATTATGTGAATTAAAACAATCATAATAATTAAGCCGATCTATTCGGATTCTGTAATACATCAACGGCGCAGTTAAAGATAAGTAGCGTAACGTTACACGACGCAGGCTCTGTCATTCGGTATACACTATACATTGATTAAAACTACTTTTTCGGATTTTATCGCGTTTTATTTATTTTATTTTTAATACCTGACGTTTCAGGTATGAGAGACATTCGTGATGTCTCCATTGATACTGGCCGCGGTGACTGAAATTCGGCCTAAAGGACTTTAGAACATTATTAAAATTGTATGTTGAAGGTGGATACTGGAGACTGTTGTATTTTTTTAAAATATATTTACCTTAGTAAACAAACGGGACTGAGATTATTTAGGAATACTAAATTCACCAATACCAATAACAATTGCATTACAAAAAATAAATATTATTATATTACCGTTCCAAAATAACGTGCGATCCATGCAGTCGATTTATAAATTTAAAGTGCTGTGTAACATGTTCCATCGTTGGTCCACGGGTCTAACATTTAAAATGAGCTTAGTAAAAATTGCCTGATGATCTTAACTTTACATATAGTTGATGTGAAGCATCAACTTTCCGGGAAGTCTGCGGTTTTTGATCATATCCTGGAAGGCCCCAACCATTACATCAGATTTGATAGGCTACAAACCCTCACGAAAGAACACCGATTCTTACCAAGGATGATACGTGAGGCCATTGAAATAAAAAAAAACATCCTAATTTCAATAGAGAAGGAGGCTGCGTATTACCTGCTACTACCTGCTTGGGACCCGATAATTAATAAAATTAAAACTAAACCCAAGCATACCACTGCAAGACCTCAGGACATAATCAGTTTATTTAGCATAGATCGGGCCATAAACAATAACTTAAACAGCTGAAGGTACTCCGAGTTTGACAATGACATCTGGACGTCAGTCACCTCAGTCCACCGTGACCATTGGTGCTGGAAAGCACCCGAAACGTTGGGAATTAAAAATAAAAATAATTAAAAGTAAACTTAAACGCGATAAAATCCGTAAAAGTAGTTTTAATCAAGATCTTAACTTTGACAATCGCATCTAAAACAGGGGTACAGGCTTTTTGGATAGTCATCCTCACCAAACTTTGCAGGTGAGCTGGCCACAATTTTTGCTTGTGACGGTTAGCCAATTACTAAATATTAGGTGTAATAATTCACCGCTAAGCTACCTGACTATAGTGAGGCTCTTAATATTTAAATTTTGACGACTCCGTGGCACAGTGGCTGCGCTGGGGGTCGCGTTTTCGGATCCCGCACGCAACAAGTATTTGTATGGCCTACAAGTAGTTGTTCCGGGTCTGGATGTTTGTCCCGCTACCCCTAGGATACAAGAGAAAATCTTAGTGTAGGGGTAACGTTTTTAAAAAAAAATTATGCCCGCAGAGGGCAAAACCAATAAAGATACAAATTAATTTCATTTTGTCTAATATATTGGCAAAATGTGACCTTCACTTCGTTACATATGTACATCTAATATTATATACATTTTGCATTTCGAGATTGAACTTTAAGTTATCGCACACGTAGCAGATCATCATTATTATCATCATCACGGCCTTTCATAAGTTCACTGTTGAACATAGGCCTCCCCCAGAGAAAGCCTCATAACAAAGATATTTGCCATAGTTATTACGCTTGAAAGTGGGTTGGAAATCGCAGTTATTTTCATTATTTGGATTTTTTATCAGCTGCTTATGTTGCTTCCCATTTCTTGGTTTATTTCTCTGTTTCACCTCTTACGACACTCACGGGACGACATTATCGTCACTAAAGTACGACACGAAGAGTCAAGGAAAAGATATATTACAATACCTACTAGGACTTTCTATTACCAAGGACATTTATTAATCTGTGTAGGGATGGAATTTTAAGTATCTTTTTAAAGAGAACTACTTTTATGGCTTTTATTGTATTTAATTTTACTAAATTTTCATACCTCCATTCTTTATGGGGTTTTCCAGCACTCATTACCACGTGCAACTGAGGTTATTGACGTAAATATTTTAGAGTTAACCCAGAGTTTACCTTCAGTTTTTAATTATTGGATCCACGCAGAAGTAACTTACTGTGTCTAGTAGTCTTGCAGTGGTACGCTTGTATTTAATTAAATTTATTACAGGTAGAACACTTTACCGCAGGTACAGAATATATGGCTCACGTGAAACACCAACGCTCCGGGAAGTCTTCAGTTTGAGATCACATTCTAGATGGCCCCCACACCACTACATCGAACTTAATAGACCACAAATCCTTGCGAAAGAACGTTGATTCCTGCTAATGATGATACATGAGGCTATTGAAATAAAAAAAAACATCTCAATTTCAATAGAGAATGTGGCTGGCACTTGCTTGGGATCCTGTATTTAATGAAATTAAAACTAAACCCAAACATACCTCTGCACTGCAAGATAGATTTTAATAAAACAAAGACTAAATGTTACTCGAAGATACGCTTTAAAGTTTTCGTAACGATTCTTTTGAAAAATATTAGAATTTTAGACGTGATATGTTGATAAACAAAAACACAAACAAACAGATAATTCTGAAAATTAAATAAAAATATATATTTACTTAGTTTTAGTCCCTCTTAATCATTTCGTCACAAAAATATAAAATGTAAGTACATATCTGCAGTTTGCAATTTTTATGTGTACGGATAGATTTTATTTTAACTAATTTATTATTAACGTGGTTTAAATGGTTAAAATTCTAGCTTCGAGAATACAAATCAGAAAATAAAAAAACAACTTCATTACCAAGAAGGTAAAAGAAAAAAATATTTACAATAAATAAATATTTTAAGATTTACAAGCATTGTGAAATAAAAAGGTGGTTGTATGTGGTCTAAGTGCGACATCATTAACACGGACCTTAAATTGTAATGGCCGACATAGTCACATTTTACTTTAGGCATAAATGTGAGCATATTGGTCACGTATCTTTGAAGAGTAGTATAGCCAGGCTGCAGCTATATTATGGTTATAGCACGAATAGGTTTAATCAATATTTGGATATATCGTTATCAGTACAAAAATAATAACTCATTGCAGCTAAAACACGGACGATATAGTTGTAACTATCATTCTATAATAAACCTATATTCTTTTAAAAGCGGAATATATTTATATTATAAACATATATTTTGTCAAAAAATACTACATTTTCGTGGCACTTTAAACAAGAGTGTTTAATTTCGTGGCTCAATGGTGCTTTATTTAAAAACGATTAAATGGTGAAAGGTTTCATTGAGAATTCAATCTTAGTAGACGTGAAAATCTGATTCCGAATACTCCGCTGTCGGATTTCCGTTGCTGTTTAATGTATACACGTCAAATTTTACATACATTCAATAATCTTATTCAAATTATATTGTTATTATGACTAAGTTAAGTGACTGAAATTTATCATGCATCAAATTTATCACAGCCGCATGTAGGGAAATTCAGAAACAAATAAATATTTTTCTTATAACAATAAACATGAAGTTTTCTTAAGCGACTATGCAACTGAATTTGTAATACATTACTATAAAATTTCAAGTCAAGTTTTAGTATATTATTCTTCTTCTAAACTACAACAATTCCTCGCTGTAGCTACACAAGAAGCTCAAGATCTCTTAGCGAGCTATGGAGAGAGCTATGTTCGGAGTTTCTTTACGTGATAAACTGAGGAATGAGGATATCCGTAGTGGAACCATAGTGACTGACATATCGTATTAGTAAGCTGAAGTGGCAGTAGGCTGGCCATATAGCTCGAAGAACTGATAAAAAAGGTTCTCGAGTAGCAGCCTCATACCAGCACACGAAATGGAGGCACTTGATGGAGTAACGACCTGCTAAAACATGCAGCGAGTCAATTGATGCAGATGGCTCAGGACCATGCTTTGTGGCATTCCTTTGGGGAGGCCAATGTTCAGCCATAAATTTGTGAAGAGATGTAATGAAGCTAATGGTGATGATCTACACAAATACATAAGTATTAATAAGTAAAAAAAACTAAAACTAAAAATATTAAATATTATTATTACAGTCCTACTCCCTGTGGTTTTGTACTTACTTACTTACTTATCTTCACGCACAATCCCTAACGGGGTAGCCAGAGAGAACATATCGCCAAGTGTCTCGATCCTTACATACCACTTTTGCTTCTTTCAGGTTCATTAACTTCTTCATACATGCACGTCTAGGTATCCGAGTACTCTTGACCTTCCCCTCTGTGGTTTTGTGCCAAGAAAATTTTTCTTATTAATGTTATTTAAACATGTTAAAAATTTGTAATTGAATGAAATTTAATAAAGTTATGTCCTATCATATGTCCCAATATCAAACTCTCTATTTTTCTTTGTGTGTCTGTGTGACAAGATGAAAAAAATTCCGAACTCCTACGCATTTCGTACATCTGGAAGGCTTATTAAAACTATTTATATTTATTTATTTATTTAATCGGAAATCCCTCGGTTAACAAAAAACAGAGTAGGTAGAAAACAATTAAGCAATAGGAAACCATTTATGAGTTTTCGCAAATAGTGGCATTATATAAATAATTGCATGCGATGAGTTACCGGCAGCTAATAGGTTACTGTCGCACCAACCGTAAGCTTAGCTAAGTAATATTGTGCATTAAATAACTAAACATTACAGATTAACAAAAGCAAAAAATATAAAAAACAAAATAAAATAAAAAGAAATGACAAAGATTATCAGCTGGAATCGAAAAAAGGCTTACTCAGAACTCGTCGCAGAAGTTAACTATATAGTAACTACCAAAGTCTAAGGTCTTGGTCTAAGTTAAACTATATAGTAACTACTAAATATATAGTAACTACCAAATTAACACGTTGATATCAATGAATCTTATTGGAAAGATATGATTTACGAATATATATTAACATGCATATATAATTTAATGCAAATTTAAAAGCCGTGACGGCTCAGTCTTTTAGTGAAACTTCATCACAATCGGTTGAGCCATTACCAATATTAGCCCTTACATACTTACATCATACATCACTTTTATTATCAGCCTGCAAATAGCCCCTTGAGCTTGAATTAAAACAGTTATGTCAATATTACAGACAGAAACTTCAATTACGAGATTCACCAAGATAACTCAGAACATATATTTACTTTCGCTAACGCGGTGGAAATGAGTTGCCTCTAAACAACTTGTAAGTATAGTTCGTATAATATGTTGGTATAGCAAATTCGTTTATGCCCTATTCTTTATCTCTAGTCTTGTGTGTCTTTGATATTAAAATGAATATATAGAAATATCTTTAAAATTTTAAATAACATTGTCTGAAGTGAGTAGAAGATGAAGATATCCGGAACGGCACCAGGCAGCAGTGTCAAGGATATGAGACCTACTCATCCTCCGAGATAGCTTTTAATACAATTCTCTCTCGCTTTAATTGACGCAAATTACTTCGCAACAAAAAAATTTCATGACTTCCAGTTGTTTTTTTACTCCAAATCTGATCCTCCTTTGTTTTACAAATCGACATTTCATACAAATGAAGGGAACAAAGAACCGTGATTAAATACTACGATGCTCAAAAAATAAATTATCAGCTGCAACTTAGCACTTAAACCATTATACTTTTCCTTTGCGCATATCCAGCCTTAAATGATACCGTATTTTTTGCCGTAGTCTGCAGCACGAAAATTATTTCAATAATCATACATGTAAACAATTTTCCTTAACTTTATAGTATCAGAGCTGTAGTGGCATAGCTCTTGGTCAATTCAATGAAATTTCTTAGGAGTGTTGTGTGTGAAGTTTGAGTTCGGATCTAGTCATCTTTAATGAAGTTGAAGTATGCGACTGTTCCCTGCGACATTTGCGTACATTATATTACTTATTACCACCATTGGTGCATTTATGTTCCCACATAACTTTATACTTCATGATGAAAATTTTAAACAAAAGCTTTCAAGTAGTCACAAAGTTTATCAAGTTGTAATAAACTTATAAACAGCTTGGCTTTAAACGCAGTGAGTTAAAAATTATAACATATAGAGGTAACAATGTGAGCATTCGTTGAATATGACATCAGAGGAGTTGGAGATGATATTCTACGACCGTTAACGCCACAGAAAATAAAAATGATGAAATCAAGTCACGTGACTATCGCGTGACTTAACGTTAAGATGCGTCGTTTCCATTCATTTTAATATTTTATAGCATTAACGATCGTAAAAAGTATACCTGTCCAACCCCGCAAGACTTTAAACACCTCAGTCCCGCCCCCAATCCCCGTAACAATAAATGCTGTAAAGCACAAGAAACTTTGGGAAATAAAAAAATATTAACACGATAAAATTCGTAAAAAATCATTTCATTTAATATGTAGTGTTATATATCTTTAGTTATTAAACTCGCAAGGTGTTGTAATATATTTTACTTGACGACTCTTGGCCGTGTTTCCAAAAAATATCTAAGTCTAAAAAAAGCTCTTACTGATTTTTGTCAAACTATTTTTACTAATTTTTATTATACGACAGTAGCTTAATGGCTGGGTGCAGGCAGCGAATTCAAAAGGTCGTGGGTTCGAATTCGCTATTCGACTATTGTCGTAAACCATTCCTAACTCAAACGTTTCAAGCTTACCAGGAGTGTTGAAAGGGAATATTAGTAACCAACTGACCCGCGCAACTTCGTGTACGCCACATAAGATAGAGAGTGTTACGGCGGCTCCACACGTTGGCCAACATAGTAGCGAATGTAGTGGCCATCGTGTAGAACAGGTGCATTATGCTTACATTGGTATGTATTGGAGTGATGGCCCACAAGTAGCCGCGAGATCCGTACAGTGTCGATTTTTTACAAAAGATCGATGGGTTATTGGCTGAGTTTGGTCACCGCGTCCATACGTTGGTCACGCATTTAGTTTGCTGCGAACTCCCAGGGTGATTGCATGCACATGATTTAAATTTTATATTCACCCTTCCTATTGTGACGGCTCAATATTATTATTAATAAATAAATTCAATATAAAGGGGCGTCAAAAATAGTTTTAAAACATATATATTAAGCAAATAAGTTAAATTAATAAACATAAAGTTAATATATTTCAGACATTATCCCAATAACATAGCAAATTAAAGGCAAAATTATTGTTTCTCGTAATAGGTAAATTTATTATAAAAAACTTGTAAAAATATTTAAAATAAAATAAATAATAGAAATACAAGTCAAAAAATATTATAAAATTAAGTTAAATAACGTTTATAAGATAATTAGAAAAATTGTTAAAAATTGTTTAAGTCATGGGAGGTGTTCGTGTATAAAAGAAAATTTTTCTAAGTTGTGGAAGGAGTTCACGTATAGATGAAATTTTCTAAGTTGTTGAAGGAGTTCATGTATTAAAGAAAATTTTCCTAAGTTATGGAAGGTGTTCACGTATAGACGTCTTGTATGGATGAGGTGCCGGAGATACATACCTGCAGTTGTACATATATATGGGGTGGTCGGGAGCCCGACTACCTGAAGTACTGTAGCACAATGACTAGTCCTATATTAGGGACTTATGATATTAAACTCAATGATACAAAAGCAATACTATAGAAGGTCTCCATGATGAATTTGCATTACAATGGTAGGGTCGTGGGTTCGAACCCTATATATGAATGACTTATGAAAGTAAGGTCTATGATTCAAAAGCAATACTATAGAAGGTCTCTGTGATTAATATGCATTACAATAGTAGGGTCGTGGGTTCGAATCCTATATATGAATGACTTATGAAAGTAAGGTCTATGATTCAAAAGCAATACTATAGAAGGTCTCTGTGATTAATATGCATTACAATAGAAGGGTCGTGGGTTCGAATCCTATATATGAATGACTTATGAAAGTAAGGTCTATGATACAAAAGCAATATTATAGGAGGTCTCCTTGATGCATAAGCATTGTATGGGGTGGTCGGGTGACTGACTGCTCTTAGTACTGTAGCAAAATGACTAGTCCTTATTAGGGACTTGAAAAGGAATATTATGGTGGCGTGTGTGCTGCTTCACGAGCAAATGGTCCGAGGTAAACTTGGACTCGCTAACCGATGTGTCCTAGACATATCATCTTAGTGCCGGTGGTAAGCGGGTTTGTTGTAGCAATACGGCTTTCCCGTGGACATCGCACACCCATACCGGTTGTGGGCGACGTAGTAGCGCATAGCGATGCGTCGTCTATATTTCGGATTGGGATGATGAGTGTGTTTGGTAGCACTTTTAAGTGTAACAGGCATACTCAACTTCATGTCTTAGTGCATTAGCGCTATGATACGTGGAGTTTTGTTCATTGACGTCTTAGTAGCGTGCTACTATGATACATTGGTGCAGTTTTATATAACAATCTTAGTGCCGGTGATGAGCGGGTTCGTTGTAGCAATACGACTTTCCCGTGGACATCGCACACCCATACCGTTTGTGGGCAGCGTAGTAGCGCATAGCGATGCGTCGTCTATATTTCGGATTGGGATGATGAGTGTGTTTGGTAGCACTTTTAAGTGTAACAGGCATACTCAACTTCATGTCTTAGTGCATTAGCGCTATGATACGTGGAGTTTTGTTCATTGACGTCTTAGTAGCGTGCTACTATGATACGTTAGTGATATTTTTTATATAACAACAATACTAACTTTGTTGCCAAAGTCGATAGGAGTCATGTGGGTGTGTTGTGAGGGTGCGCCGCCCGTATGATAGTTGCATTGATGCTTACTGCTACTTGCGGTATTGCGTCTTGTGATGGATCTGCGGGTGTGCTGCGCCTGATTCGACGCATTCCTGTTGTTCTGGTCGATGGAGGTATACAATTAACATCTTAGTGTCGGTGGTAAGCGGGTTTGTTGTAGCAATACGGCTTTCCCGTGGACATCGCACACCCATACCGTTTGTGGGCGACGTCGTTGCGCATAGCGATGTGTCGTCTATCTTTCGGATGGGGATGATGAGTGTGTTTGGTAGCACTTTTAAGTGTAACAGGCATACTCAGCTTCATGTCTTAGTGCATTAGCGCTATGATACGTGGAGTTTTGTTCATTGGCGTCTTAGTAGCGTGCTACTATGATACGTTGGTGACATTTTTTATATAACAACAATACTAACTTTGTTGCCAAAGTCGATAGGAGTCATGTGGGTGTGTTGTGAGGGTGCGCCGCTCGTATGATAGTTGCATTGATGCTTACTGCTACTTGCGGTATTGCGTCTTGTGATGGATCTGCGGGTGTGCTGCGCCTGATTCGACGCATTCCTGTTGTTCTGGTCGATGGAGGTATACAATTAACATCTTAGTGTCGGTGGTAAGCGGGTTTGTTGTAGCAATACGGCTTTCCCGTGGACATCGCACACCCATACCGTTTGTGGGCGACGTCGTTGCGCATAGCGATGTGTCGTCTATCTTTCGGATGGGGATGATGAGTGTGTTTGGTAGCACTTTTAAGTGTAACAGGCATACTCAGCTTCATGTCTTAGTGCATTAGCGCTATGATACGTGGAGTTTTGTTCATTGGCGTCTTAGTAGCGTGCTACTATGATACGTTGGTGACATTTTTTATATAACAACAATACTAACTTTGTTGCCAAAGTCGATAGGAGTCATGTGGGTGTATTGTGAGGGTGCGCCGCTCGTATGATAGTTGCATTGATGCTTACTACTACTTGCGGTATTGCGTCTTGTGATGGATCTGCGGGTGTGCTGCGCCTGATTCGACGCATTCCTGTTGTTCTGGTCGATGGAGGTATACAATTAACATCTTAGTGTCGGTGGTAAGCGGGTTTGTTGTAGCAATACGGCTTTCCCGTGGACATCGCACACCCATACCGTTTGTGTGCGGCGTCGTAGCGCATAGCGATGCGTCGTCTATCTTTCGGATGGGGATGTTGAGTGTGTTTGGTAGTACTTTTAAGTGTAACAGGCATACTCAGCTTCATGTCTTAGTGCATTAGCGCTATGATACGTGGAGTTTTGTTCATTGGCGTCTTAGGAGCGTGCTACTATGATACGTTGGTGATATTTTTAATATAACAACAATACCAACTTTGTTACCAAAGTCGATAGGGATCATGTTGGGTGTGTTGTGAGGGGGCGCCATCCGTATGATAGTTGCATTGATGCTTACTGCTACTGGCGGTATTGCGTCTTGTGATGGATCTACGGGTGTGCTGCGTCTGATTCGACGCTCTCTGTGGTTCTGGTCGATGGAGGTATACGGGTGGTGATGTCTGCTGGGATGTATGGGGGACCTTGGAATGGTGTAAGCCCGACGATAGTCGTATTGATGCTTGTTGCGTTCTGCAGCATTGCGTCTCTGCGATGGTTGTTTGGTGGGACGCTATTCTCAATGGCGCTCTCTGCGTCTTGGTTTGACTCACACCTAAGTAGCTTTGCCCAAGTCGGGTCCCTTCATTGCGGGGCTGCAGACTGTCTGCCCTCCACGATGTTTTATATAACAACATAATATTATATCTCTGTAACTTTCCCACCTTTGAATGATTGAAGGCAACTTGTTGGTGGGTGAGACAGACATGATCGAAAATGCATTTACTCAACGTCAGTGACACAAACCCTTTCTGATGGCGAATTATTACTCTTATCTTATAACTGCCTTTTGGCTATATCTGCCGTTGTATTGGTTGGTGGAGCATATGTGTCGACCTCATGCGGGTGGTAGCTGGCGGGAGGATCTGAGGAGACTCTCAAGGCTGCGGCCGAAAGCCGCACAACGTGGGACCCCATTCCCTTGAGGTGAGCGGTAGACTCATGACACGCTCTGCGGCTAGTAGCCGTGCTGATCATGCAATTGGTGGTGATGCCATACACTTACATCACGTCTGCAGGAGCGGCGGTCTGGCAGGTGGTGGCGCTCACGGAGGGTTTACGGCCAGTGTGCCTATTTGCCTAAACCGTGTGACGTACATTCACTGTGGCTGGATTCGTTCGTATTCTGTATGGCGTTTACACGCATTGACATGCGCGACTTCGGTCGATGTTTGTGCTTACGCACTAACAAGGGGCCAAGCCTCTTTTACTGGTTCGCCAGTTATTTTGCTGTGGACTACGGTCCGGTTCCCGAATTAGCGTTCCCTTCGGGGGGAGTGCATCAAAATGGTTGGCGCTCACCTTGCACGGCGTGTGTGGGGCCGTGTACCTCCCCTACATTTTTTTTAAAATAAATGTAGGAGAGCGAAGCCCTTGTATCGGGTATTTTGTATAAATATATTGTGAGCCTTTTCCAAGCGGGAAGGGATAAATAATAATAAATTAATAATGTAAACCTGATACAAGTGGAATAGGGACGTTTTATGTTCTTAACCTCTTTCGAGCCCTGTCTTCGTGAACGGGGTTCACTTAGCTTATAAGGCACTACCAACAGCTTTCAATTGCTCTAGTGAATATTCATTCTTCCAAACGACACCTAAAAGAACTAAGTTACTAAACAAACACAACGTAAATAAGGGTCCTAACTAAGACGATCACGCCAAAATATTAAAAACGGCCTATTAATAAACCTTTTGAAAGATCATTTAGAAAGATCAAAACATATTTTATTAATCCTGGTCTCATATATATAATGTTATTGAAAAGGGGATATTTTTAATATTATAAAATTTTTTATTTATATAGAGAGAGGGGGGGATCGTTACACTATGATGGATGTCCCGCCCATATTACCAGCGTTTTAGTGCCAATTTCAACTTTAAAAATTCCTGCTAATTTAATTAGCGCACAATATTTTTAAACATTAGTTTTAATCAATAAGCTATTTAACAAAATACGAACGTTTATTTACAATCAAATGATTACGAGAACAATTTTAAAAACGATGCGTGTTATTGCTCAAAACAGACGGCTCCGTGGCGCAGTGGCTTAGCAATGAGTGGCTGCGCTGGGGGTCACGGGTTCGAATCCCGCATGGAACAAGTATTTGTATGGCCTACAAATAATTATTCCGGGTCTGTTATATGTTTTTCCTTGTGCAATTTATGTTTGTAAACTGCCCCCACGATACAGGAGAAAATCCTAGTGTAGGGGTAACGTTTTTTTTTTAAAAAAAGGAAGAAAATACAAATTCCAGCCACCCTGCATAGAATACCGTCCCTTTGTGTACCTAATGCCAGCATAGCATAGGGCCTTATGAGTTTTTGGTAGGTGTATCAATTGTTGGAAAGTTTTAGTGGCATAGTAATAAACTCGTAACAACTTTCCATTTTGAATCATGCATGTCACAAGCATAAAAATATATGTATTAACACAGATGACAACAATTATTTTATTTTAACGTTTTACTACTTACCTGACTGTCTTTTAGTTTTAAGCAGTTCGATCTTTCTTTCAAAATTAAAAAAATAAAGCAAAGTATGAAAGAAAAATGAAGCACGTCAATTTCTTATAATTTAATCGTGCAAGTTTTCAATGAAGCTTGAATTGAATTAATTGAAAAAGTTTAATCTAATGATCCAAATAATTGGTAAAAAGTGGTATAAAACATGGAAAATACTTATTGTTCTTAGTTTTTTAGATTAGCTTTTCTTCCGGTTCAATTCAATACTGGTGACTTATTTTTTCAATATTTTATATCTTCAGAATATTTTGATTAAGGGATTGGTTTCATGGAGGCTTGGCAACTCAAAGTTTGAACACGTGCTTAGGTCTCGTTGAAACTATATTATTATACGAATTAGCAAAGCATTCGAAACGTTGGGAGAATAAAACATAAAAATAAGGAAACCAGTAAACTTAGTTTGATTGAATCTGCAGTGTTCGTGTACCTAAATTAATATTTTTCTTCATCCTACCGATTAATTAAAATGCGACTTTAAACAGTCAGTGCTATTAAGTGAATTAATACAATCATAATTATTAAAGCCGATCTATTCGGATTCTGTAGTAGATCAATGACGCAGTTAATGATAAGTATATTACGTTACATGACGCTGGCTCTGTCATTCAGGAGATTACAATACTATTATTTTGTTTTATTTTTATACGTTTTGTTTTTATCCACAATTTACTTATTGACACGTATTGTAAAATTGTTAATAAGAAAGTTTAGTTTTCTTTATATATTTATATTTAATATAATATATTTCGATATTTAACCCCTTTTTTACAACTTAGGCCTCCCTCAAGAAATGTTTTGGGTCTCCTGCGTCAATCGACTTTCTGCAGGTCTTATCAGGTCGTAACTCCTGGGCGGCTCCCCGCCTTATACTTCGCCTACCGATATGAAAAACTTTCTTCCTTAATTCTAATTTATAATTATTTCTTATTTTAACTCATATAAATACGAATTCATATAAATATACGAATTTATATTTACTTGCTGTCTCTTTGATCTAGTGGTCGTAAACGCGACTGCTAATCGTGAAGTCTCGAGTTTGGAACCCGGTTCAGGCAAAATAAGATATTGAGTTTTTCTGTTAAGAAATTCTCAGTAATAGCGCGGTGTCACGCAGGTAGCGGTTTTTCACCCCCGTCTATAAGAAAGCACGTAAAGCCACAGGTACTGCGTCTGATCTCTCCCCGGTCGTGTCAGTTTGCCTTCCTATCTTACTATGAGAGTAACAGAATAGAGAGTGCACCTGTGCTTGCGTGTACTTTCGTGATGTTTAGTCTCCATTGAGACTGGCCGCGGTGACTGAAATTCGGCCTAAAGGACATTAGAATATTATTAGAATTGCGTGTTAGAAGTAGATCCTGGAGACTGTTGTATTCTTTAAAATATATTTCCCTCAGTAAACACACGGGACTGACATCATACAGGAGCACTAAATTCACTAATGTCAGTAATGATTGCGTTACAAAAAGTAAATAATATTATATTATCATTCTAATATAACGTGCAATCCGTGCAGTCTATTTAAAAATCTAAAGTGCAGGGTAACATGTTCCATCGTATGTCCACGAGTTTAACAAAGCAATAACTTTCACGATGAAGCTCCGCACCAGTTCAGTATCAATATTACGTTTGAAATTTATGCGCATCGATTGACATAATATTTGCATTTAATCTAAACTTGCTTTGGTACTGAAAGCTGTTCTGGAAAAAGTAACTTTAAGTAAACTCTAATTTTTGAGTTTTTATAGCTTAAGTGTACCCTTACTGAACGGGCATGTATTCATAGATATATAGATGAGAATGTAGTGAGAGAAGTGTATCAGGATCGTGTCAAATGGAAGTCCGTCAAGGTATCTTCTGGGTAAGAGGTGTGAGAGTTTATGTACGTATCATCATCATCATCAACATATTCATATCAACATTTACATTTTCATATTTATTCGCGTGTTCCATACGGTCACCTGGTCGGAAATGCACTGTACTGCTGGGTCTTGGCATTGCTTGTTGGCTAACTGTAGTGGAGGTAGCCCTTTATCACACGAAATGACGTACATGTAATGTGGATCATCCGATTTCGCCAGTAAATAATTACGGAGGCTGGACACTTCGCGATTATGCATGGTGCGAGCACTTAATTAGCCACGCCCGCCATGTTTACGCGGCAAGGACAGCCTAATATTATTAACGAAGCAATTCCTACCCGCAACAAGTCCCAATAGAGGTACACAATCGAACTACAGATCAGTCGCATGTAGAACTGATAAAAAACTTACGGAAGACAATAAATTAACTGAGTTTAGGATGTACATTGAAAAGCTACACTGCAGTGCAATGTAGCTGCAACATAAATTAGTCGCCCGAGAAGGGATCAAGTTTGCAATAAAACCAGCGTGAAATAGCAATACAATAGTGCTGTGTTTCGAAGATAGATATAGGTGTATGGACCAAGGCAACTACTTGCCAGGTAGACTGTGTGCTTTCTAATTTCGTGATTTTTTAAATTAAAGGGAAAATTGAGTTTACAATGGCCTGATTGTTAGAACTTACTGGACACGCGCACTTTGATCCAATTAAAAAAGCTTTCTAGTTTATTACTATTCCAGCTTGTTATTTTTTTAAATATCACTTACAAAATTAGTTAAGTAAGCTAAACAGAAAAACATTGCAATCAAGTTACAAATGCGAAATAAGTCACGCTAAAGTCAGTTCAATTACCTATGCTCGGTGGCGCAGTGTAAAGAAATTTTATATTATACCAAGTGTTTTTGATGTGGACGACTGTTCACACAACTTATGTATATAAAGCGCCACCACCCATTTGCGCCTCCATAGACCAAAAAATGCGGTCTTAAGCAGCTGTATCAAATAAGTCCTTACTTGCATCATCAGATCGTCACTCAATATCGTAGAGGGTCATCAACCACTGCGTTGCCACTTGAAAGTCTTTCCTTTCCATCAACTGTTTCTTTGAGCTATACGGCCGGCTCATTATCACTCCATAATACATATTTGCTGGGATTTAGCAATTACCCTTGCCTTTATGTCAATATACTCGTTTCAGATACTATCACACAGGCAAAATCCGCACAGCTCTCTCCATAACTCACTCAGTTACTAATAGGAGCAAAATCCTAGTGGTAGTTAGAACTTATTAAAAATACAAATATTTCCTCTATATTGCGTAATTCGTTCAAACCATAGATTTAGTATATACTTACGTATTGGCAATGTAGAAGAGGAAGAGCATAGCATAACTTACGTTAGAACGAGATAAAATGGTTAGACCATGCACATACACGCTATAGACCTATATCGGGCTGACGTTAATCATTTACGAAACAAATTCCGCAAATTTTTGAGATATCTTTGATTTCGAAGTATTAATTTTTTTTAAAGGTGAGATTAAGTATGATGACATGTGCAATACCTGAATGCAGTTCATCGTCATTTGCTAAATTTCGTAAGAAATACTTTTACAGGATACAAAATGTTTATTATCATACTGATATTATTGATTTTTATATTTTTATATTATTATACATGACAAATTTTGTAAATCACAATGAATGTACGCTTAGCAGTGCAACTGTTAAGTAATTCTGTTGCAACCAGCACGGAGTTCTGCAAAGACGGATTAAAATTATGTTTGAAAATTGTCAAGCGATAGCAGTTTTTATAAAGTATATAAACAGCATATTTGACATTTTCAACTACAGAAATTTACTTAGCTACGGATTCAGGAAGGTCTTAAATGCAAAGAACGTTGAAAATGTTGTACCTGAATGCGACAAAGTCTCTGAGTATATTAAAAATTTAAAACACAACAGCCAAGCTTTGATAAAGAGTCGAAGAAAACTTGGTTTTATCGGTTTTTTGGCGAATACAATAGCTTTAAACTGGCTTTATGTCGATTTTATAGAGTCAGGAAAATTAAAGTTTCTTCCGACTTATAAACACTCTAAAGATCATTTAGAATTTTTTTTAGTACAATAAATTCTAAACAAGAATTTAACAACAATTCTTCAGCCAGACAATTAACAGCAGCATACCAACGATTTCTTATGTTTACGCGAACACCACACATTGAAATAATACTAGTTTTTACGGAATTTATCGCGTATATTGAACTTTTTAAATACCCGACGTTTCGAGAGCTTTACAGCACCCATGGTCACGGGAAGGACTGAGATGTTCAACGTCCAGCTGTCATAGTTAACCGCGGTTACCATAGATTAAAATTTAACTTTTGTTCGATCTACACAGTATGAACTTATGGTATCATGGAGTCTTGCAGTTGTATGCTTGGGTTGGGATTTAATTTTATTTATTATAGGAGATCAAGCAGATGGTAGCACCCAGCCATCTTCTCTATTGAAATTAGGATGTTTTTTGATTTCAATAGCCTCGCGAATCATCCTTGGAAGGAGTCGGTGTTCTTTAGCGAGGATTTGTGGTCTATCAAATCTGATGTAGTGACGGGGGCGATCCTGTACATGTTCACAGACTGCAGACTTCCCGGAGCGTCGATTCTTCACATCAGCTATATGTTCTTTGACGCGGGTTTTGATTGATCATTTAGTTTGTCCTATGTACGAGAGATCACATTCACAATCAAGTTTGTACACTCCTGCATCTTGCAGAGGGACGTTACACTTGACTGATGGTAAAAACTGACCAATCTTCTTCGGCGGCTTGAAGTATGTTTTGATGGAAGCGCGCTTCAAGATGTAGCCAATCTTGTCAGTGACTCCTCTAACATATGGCAGTACAGCAGGTACACGCTCGACTGTGGTCGGCTTCACTCGTTCTCTGTGACGTAGGCGCAGGACCCGAAGCTTGTTGTCATGCAAAACTTGCTTGACATGTTGGAGCTCGGCAGCCAGGTGTTTACTGTCACAGATCCCTCGTGCTCTCTGAAACAAATATTTACCCACGGTAGCTAACTGTGAAGGATGGTGGTGAGAATCACCGTTTAAATATCTATCTATATGGGTCTTTTTTCTATACACAGTATGGCTCAAGGAGTGAAGCCGGCTACAGTCGAGCGTGTAACTGCTGTACTGCCCCATGTTAGAAGAGTCACTGACAAGATTGGCTACATCTTGAAGCGCGCTTCCATCAAAACATACTACAAGCCGCCGAAGAAGATTGGTCAGTTGTTACCCTCAGTCAAGTGTAACGTCCCTCTGCAAGATGCAGGAGTGTACAAGCTTGATTGTGAATGTGGTCACTCCTACATAGGGCAAACTAAAAGATCAATTAAAACCCGCGTCAAAGAACATATAGCTGATGTGAAGAATCGACGCTCCGGGAAGTCTGCAGTCTGTGAACATGTACAGGATCGCCCCCGTGGCTGGGTGCTACCATCTGCTTGGGATCCTATAATAAATAAAATTAAATCCCAACTCAAGCATACAACTGCAAGACTCCATGATACCATAAGTTCATACTGTGTAGATCGGAACAAAAGTAAAATTTTAATCTATGGTAACCGCGGTTAACTATGACAGCTGGACGTTGAACATCTCATTCCTTCCCGTGACCATGGGTGCTGTAAAGCTCTCGAAACGTCGGGTATTTAAAAAGTTCAAAAATTCCGTAAAAACTAGTTTTATTTCAACGCATACAAACGATTAATCTGCTATTATTATTATTATATATATATATATATATATATATATATATATATATATATATATATATATATATATATATATATATATATATATATATATATATATATATATATATATAGTACTTAATTATTATTTTTATACTTAGTGAAAATTACAAACATGTTATAATTTCCTCATGAAAATGTCTTGGTTCCACTCCAAGCTAAGGAAAAAGAAAACTTCATGAATTTCTTTGCCACATATACGTCGCAAGGAAAATCTTAAATTAATAAAAACCGTAGTTCTTGGATTTTGAACTTGGTATCCTTTAATATTCATGCATTTTTTTTTCTAGAAAGGAAACATAAAAACTACTGATTTCGTTTAGAAACACGTTAAACTATATATTTATTTATATTTTTTGTATTTATTTTATTATTATGTATTTTACTTATCTATTTACTCAACCTTTACAAGCCGGTTTGGTTATTTTACGAACGAGTTATTGCTGTCATATTTTTTTGTACTGTGTTACGCGAATTGATGATGGTTTATGTTGAATGTAATGTTTAAAATAGATTTTTGAGTCGTGGCAAAGCCACGGGGACGACGACTTTCTTACAGAATAATAGCGTAAAATAGCTGCTTAATGCTGCTTCGGTACGGTGCGTACGGTGAGTGCAGAGAAACTGAAACAATTTATACTTGAATCGAGGCATTCCATTTTAGTCCTGACGGTCACTATGTATCTGCCTTTTTTCATTAATTCTTATTCGAGGACAGTTTTCTATAGAATGAGCGTAACAAAAGAACACGCAATCCACCTGATGATAAATGGATCAACTGGCCCATAAAACTTGATTAACCCCGAATATTGCACTCTCCATAGCTCGCTGAGTGACCTTGAGCTTCCTCATAGGGCCGGCAGCTGTGAAGGACCACTTCTCAGATCCATAAGTCATCACTGGCAACACGCACTGGTTATACAATATCGTTTTCAAGTTTTGAGGTATATCTGACGAGAAGATGTGGCGTTTGGCGTTTTATTATTGTATATTCAATTAAATCAGAGTCAAAAAGCACAAATAAAATGACAAAAAGAATTTTACTCAGTGTTCTGAACGCTCCACTAACAACACACCTTGAGCTTCCTCATAGGGCCGGCAGCTGTGAAGGACCACTTCTCAGATCCATAAGTCATCACTGGCAACACGCACTGGTTATACAATATCGTTTTCAAGTTTTGAGGTATATCTGACGAGAAGATGTGGCGTTTGGCGTTTTATTATTGTATATTCAATTAAATCAGAGTCAAAAAGCACAAATAAAATGACAAAAAGAATTTTACTCAGTGTTCTGAACGCTCCACTAACAACACAAGAAGATAATGATTTTTTAAATTTACGCGAACACTACACATTGAATAAAACTAAATTTTACGAAACGTCGGGAATTGAAAATAAGTAAAATCAGTCAAATAAACGCGATGAAATCCGTAAAATTTAGTTTTAATCAACAAAAGAAGAGCTTTCCTCCTTTACATAGAGAACAGATAACAAACGAGAGTGTGTAGCACACCCGTATTTAACACCGACACGCTGTGGGGTGTAAGCAATAATTGATACATATAAACACTCACGCCTGTCACCTAGAGGGGTAGGCAGAGACTACAGACTTCCATTTAGCACGATCCTGACACACCTCTCTCGCCTCCTTCACATCCATACACCTACGTATACATGCTCGTCGGTTAAGAGTACTCCTAATTTGGCCCGTTTTTAATAAATCGCCAATTTGGTCGATAAATTTTCGCCTAGGACGTCCCTTTCCGACTCTGTCATTCACTTCTGCAACATAAATTTTCTTTGTCAGTCGTTCCTCATCCATTCTTACCACATGACCAAACCACCGAAGCATTCCTTTCTTAATCCTGGTCATAACATCATCTTGCAAACCACACTCTTCTCTTATTACACAATTTCTTACCCTGTCATTCAGATTCAGCCCTAATATACTCCTTAAGGACCGCATTTCTACTGCATTCATTCTACTCTCGTGCTTCTTCTGCCACACCCAACTTTCACTACCATACGTTAAAGTAAGGACCAACACAGCATTGTGAATTGCCATACGTGCCTTTTTCGACACATTTTGACTCCTCACAATAGAGTGTAGGGCCCCATTTACTCTATTTCCCGCATTCACTCGTCGTTCTATATCCTTATCATATCTCCCATCCCTGCTAAATACGCAGCCCAAATATACAAACTCGTCTACTTGCTGGATCAAGTCCCCTTCTATTCTTATTTCACAAATCGTTTTACTTTCTTCTCTTTCAAAAACCATAATCTTCGTCTTACTTGCGTTCACTTTCATACCCCTTTCTTTTTTTATACCCCTATCTATATTGAGTAAAAATTATTTTTAATAAAAATTGAAAATAATATTTACTCAATATAGATCACAAGTAATTCTTATATATATATATATATATCTTAAGTAAAGATTTAGTAGGTACAGCTTATTCAAGGGGGCGAATTTTTCGGCTTCGTTATTATGTTGATCAAAGAAGTTAAATATTATTATATTCTAATATATTATATAATTTAATTTATGTTTTAAAACAAATACCATCTAAAACCCCTACATACATAACTACAATGACAAAGTAAGCCGATAAATATTTACGAAATATAAACTCACCAAATACTAACTGACATATTGAAAATACTCGTACATTGGATTTTATATTGAACTGAAAGCGGAAACGTAAAAACCAGCACTTATTTAAGACCAACCTTCACTACCTATTTATTCAAGTTTATTTTTGTAAGATTTAATTTCAACGATTTCTCACTTGAGCAATAATATTCTCTATGAATTAGGGAAAATTGTTCTCCTTCGCATCACCGATATTTGAGTTTGTTTAAACGATCAAAGGTAAACTGAAACGCTTCAGCGACTATCAAATAGCAACTACAGAATTACTAAACGTACATTAGGTTTCCTTAAGAACTCATATTTAAGAAATACTTAAAAATAAATATTTTCATTAAAGGTTTCTAAAATTAAATCACAAAATACTAGGTGCAACCTGCTTGTGCGAGCAATTTGAGTATGGTAGGAGAGCCGTGGTAGCTCAGGAGCTATGCGTTTTTTAATAATGCCTCGTTTCCATTAAAGAGGGTCTCCGGTTCTCTACACTCACCATAAGAAACACAGCAGCGTTGACCTGTTATTTTACACTGGTTTTCTGTGAGAGCGTAATCCTTCCCCGGTCGAGCCGAACTATTCTTGCTACAACTATACTACTTATAAAGGCGCAGCATGACTCTACCACGTATAGTAGACCTGCCAAAACAGTGGTATGTCAAAGTTTCTTAAGTATATTAGCAGAGACTTGTGTTTATTCATTTTACAAATGTAGGCTTAATATATCGACGGAAGAAAACGTACTCGTCGTATCCAACACATTTGAACGTACTTTAACCTCTCAAATGCCAAGCGTCCGATATTCCATCAAAATTCAAGAGGTCAAATTTGACCGCACCCACCCACAGCACTTTAACCCATAAATACTTATGTTTAGAGACTACTTTTCTATGAAGAAGTGTGGCAGTATAGAATCAATATGACATTTTCTATTCTCTAGTGGAATAAAAAACAGTTAGTCTATGTATATTAAATTAAATTCTACGGTCATTACGTACGCCATTTTCATTTGGATGTCGTTGTGTTGATTTTTGGAATTTTCTAGTGTTTTATATTTGATGTGTGTTTTAGATTTTTACAGTGTACTCCTAGTACTTGTACAATTTATATTTTGCTTCATTTCCTGGTGGTTCTTGGGTTCATTATCTAACTAGACTCTAGGTTAGGTAGTCAGGATTGATACTATTTTTTTCTGGTCGAGTTAGTTAGGAAGAGTTCGTGTTACAGTTTAAAGGATGAGAGCACCAAAATAATTATATTATATCATTGCACCTTAGCCTACAGGCGTGACAGGGCACTGCTTGCCTTCTGTCCGACGTTCGTTAATGTTGTGCATTGACTGTAGCAGACATATATACATACATTCAGGTAGATTGTTAGCTCGTTTGTCAAGTTATTGTTACAATAAACCTTCCAACTAGGCTTGAAACACATGCTGTGGAATAATGGATTTCAACATACAGCGTTAAGTTTTATAATCCGCACTCTAAGCCATAAAGTTAACATGCATCGTGGATTTGAAGTTTGAACAGAGTGCAATGTACACGTAAACTTGTTGCTTGGGGATAAATTAAGAATATACATATAAAGAAATTGAGAGCTTTCTTGTAGACAAGATGTTTATGACAACGGATTAGTTTTGTCTGGGTTTTAAAAGACATATTTAATATCTTTGGTAACATATAAAAAGAGTTTGTTGAATCTTTACGTAAAACCTTTTAACAAGGAAAATAAGAAATTCGTTCCATGTTATGAATGTCAGTTTACAAGACTATACTAACAAAAATCTGTTACGACTCTGATTTCGCAAATCTTTATTGCTTAAAATTAATTCCATTCCATTTAGTCGGCAGAGCGAACCAATTTTGTACAAGGTAGGTTGAGTTGATAATTGCAGACGAAGTTTACATATTTCTCTTTAAGAAATGTCCCTTTACTTATGAATTAATAGAAATAAACGAGTTTGATTAAATAGCGATTGATTTTAGTAACGTTTAATCATTAAAACGAGACACTTTAAACATTTCCTCCAGTTGCAGATCGCATTTGTTGAATTATTATCTAGTTAATTACTATCAGCTTCCAGTATCCAAATGATTGGAAAAGCCAACGACCTATTACACTTAACCATGTAGGGCGCGTTATTTATAGTTAGGAATTAATTCAGCGACAGAATATCATGTTATTTTCAAAATAACCAAAACACTTTCAAAATCACTTGAATAATACCTTTGTGTTTATTTTAATCATATTTTGTACCTTATCGTTACGGTTAGCGTTTCTTTATAGAATAATAGGTAATAAACGAGCACACAGACCGCCTGATGGAATGGATGCTGTAGTCAATAGATATATACATCGATCCTTCATTAAGAATGAAAATGCAGTTGCGTTTTCACCCGTGAGGATTAAGAGAGAATGCCTCGTCACCAAAGGGTCAAGCTACGTGCAGATACGTAGAACAATTAACATGGTAAATAATAAAATAAAGCTTATGTGTGATATACACTATCTATAACTTGCTAAACTTGCTTATGAAGTTAAATTAATTTGCATACAATATTTAGCTATTTAAAAAGGTATTTAGTTTATGCTAACTAGTCGCTAAATTGATTATTTTATATTTAAGGAACATTATATATTTTTGATACATTTTATATTATACCAACGGAAATTCTTCAAGAAATACCAAAGATGACGCCGAAAACCTCAACGTCGAGATATGAAAAGCTCTCGTTTGTTATCTGTTCCTTACCTAATGGAGGTGAGCTCTTCCTAAGTATTAAGTAGAGCGTTCAGGACACCGAGTATAAATACTTTTACATTAATAAAGAAAAGTGATGTTTAGAGCTTTTTATAACGTGTCATTATTTTTGTATAAAAATCTTAGTATATTAAGAATTATAATTACCAGATAGTGGTTTTATTAAATCCTGTATTTTAAGTAAACAATTATTTTTAAAACAATTGTACAACGAGTGCTTGGTTATATAAATTGCAGTAACGATTTGGATAATTGTTTTATTTGGGTATATATTACGTATAATCTTTAAGAAAATATTTTTTTTGTAACGCCGAGAAAAACAATGATTGATTGCAGCATTTTGTCATTGTGATAAGTAATTATATCCTATTTGAGCCTACCAAAAGTCCACTGTTTGAATAGGTATCCACGGTTTGAATTAGGGCCAGCTGCCAGTTACGGAGGCAGGCAGCTGGCCCTCTGACATCTGCGGCGTTGCACCACCAAATCTTCTCTGGTCCGTATGATTTGATCCCACTTCTGACACCAATTTTTACGAGCTTAGGGTTCGTGACATAAAAAACTGCCAATTGAGTTACCAAAATTAACACTTTAATTACCGACACCAATTAAAACTTAAAACACACTAATAATTAATCACACAACACTTTAGTTCACTTTATTTCGCATTTAATTAAATATTAAATTAAATATTTATCTGAGACGGTTTCTGGGGTAGCCGCACTATTTGGGATTATTTATACTTCCTTCCTTTATTTGTTTCAAGTTTTTCAATTTTTGTTATTCCAATTGTAAGGGTTTTGTTTGAGTTTTTAGCTGCTGTTAACGGCATTGTATTTTAGTGGAATTAAATGAATTTGTCTGACTTGCATTAGGTGGCTGTTAAATTTATTATTTGAAAAGTCCCTCCTAATAATAATGAATAATAATATACCCGCCGCAGTTCAATATTTTAGGGGTGGTACTTCAACCCCTAAAAGATTGATCAGGATTATAAACAACTTTTACTATGAGACCAATCCTGAAATATTGTAAAAACTATTTTCAATAAAATGACTTCCAACGCCACTACAAAGTATTAAATATTTTTTGTGTGTTCTCATATGTTGAAGTCCACTGAGTATAAACAACCAACAAAACGGACGAGAAATGCAACTTCAAAATACGTAAAAAAAATACGTGCCGAATTGAGAACCTCCTCCTTTTTTGAAGTCGGTTAAATACACAGTGTACACTCAGTTTAACAAATACTTTTCTTGTTACTTTATCTTCCATACATACGTTATTCTACGAAAGTAACCAAAACCGAATACACCATTGTTTTCACTTAAATATATACAATACCCGGTAACAAAATCCTAATAATGGTTTCCAACCTGAAGGCCGACCTCATCTCCCTCTCAATTTGTTCGAAGTGTACTGATGTTTTACAAAACGCTGACGTCTAATGTCATTCTACAATGATGCCAAAACTAAAATGCATATTTATTTTGGTAGATTTATAAAATAACATTGGTAAAAATTGGTAACGAAAAATAGGTTTCATTAGGTAACTTTTTGCCGGACAATATTATTTAATTTAAATTTTATAAAACGATAATGAATTGGACCAATCGCGCTAAGTCAAATTAATTTCAATCGGTTATCATATCGTTTGGAATCTATAACGCTCTTCATGTTCAAAAAAATGATTGGAAAAGTTGCACTCGAAGTGTCTAGAACAAGAATGGGTCAGCCGCTTTTCCATACATTCGAATTTCTTTTTTTTGATTTGGATTTTATTTATTTTATTTTTAGTTTTCACGTATTTTGAATATTTGTACGATAAATTCATGAAGTATCATTTAATGATGTATTTTTTAGCACTTGGATACATTTAAACACGGAATAATGTTCACTTAAAAATATCGCACATGTAAAAAAGCTTCGCGCAAAAATTTTAGGAAATACTCATCTGTTTCCGTCTCCCTTTTGAACGTCTTGCGCTTTTTCCTCTCTCGTGACAGCTTGTGTTCCTGATCGTGTAGCGTACGTGTGCTGCTTGCACTTCGACTTCGACGAGAAATTCTACGATAATCATGTGCAACACTGCGGCGTTGATCGCGCTCTGAACTGCGTTCTCGAGCTCGCTGAAATTGTAGCCGACGCTCACCACAATCACTGTGGCTGCGGCTTCGACTGCGCCTTTCGATTCCTCGCAGATGTCGATCACGGCCTTGGACCGCTGCCGGTCACTAGTACGACATGAACTACGATCGCGTCGAGAATTCGCCAGTTTCCTGGAACTCGGAAACGATTTTCATGTATATAATTACAAAAAGGAACAAATCTTAATTTTAATTTATTCAATGACGGAAGGTATTTTAAAATTTATTTTATTGTTGCTAATCACAATTTTTATGTAATATATTTTCGACATATAATGTAATAGGGTCATCGCTTATGTATATAATAATAAAAAAGAACTAATCTCGATTTTCATTCATTCAACAACGGAAGGTATATACATATACATGGCTCACTAACTAAAGTAGTGCTAGTTCTAGTACTCTGTTGTCATCAAATCACTTCCACCGGCTTTATTTTGCACTTATATGATTAAAAAAGGACGCACTTAGCAAGAGTACATTTCAATTGATACTTCTAACGAAATTATAAGATTATTCATTAAAAGGAATTAATTAGAAATAATTTCACTCGGACATCAGTGGATCGGTATGGATGTGAACAAGACATCTGTCGAAAAACTAAACTTATCATCCTTTTTTCTCTTTAAAAGAAAAACGTATTTCGGTAATTAATAAAAATAAATTGATTTTCACTTTTGAGACACATCTTACACGATAACATTAAGTTTCCTTAAGTGACTGAGTAACTGCATGTACAAAAAATAATGTACCTACTGTGAAATTTCGTAGCATAGCAAGTAGCATACTACAATGTTCATTTTGATAATATTTTCACTTAATCTTACGGTACGTTTCGTGCAAGTGCGTAGATTAATTATTACCGTCGTTATAAACAATCAAATGAAATACGAGGACCTTTGATTATATACCTTTCTATATAATCAAAGACGAGGACATATTTATTTACATGCGATGTACGCTTTCCTTAACTTGCGAAAATTGCTTATGTAGTTAATGTTATTTGCATTCCATTTTTAGTGACCTAAAAAGGCATTCAAACTTAAAAAATAACTCTGAAGCTGATAATATTACATTTTGAGAACATTTTATGTTAATGACGAATTTTAATATAAAATTCACGGAATACTTCAGATATTGCCAACGAATATACAAGAAATCTAAGCAACGCCCATGTTTTAAAGTGAAATCTTCATGCGTGTTATAGGGAAATGAAAACAGCCTCTTTGCAATTGTAAAATGCCACATAAGCCATTCCCTCGCATCGCTAAGCCTTATAGATGTATATGTTTGTCTCTTTTAATGTATTTTTTCATTTCATCGAGTTTCCTGTTACAACTATCTATAGAAGTTTCATTTCAAAAATGTCCCGAATATAAGCTCAAGAGTCACACTGTACCTTTCAATTAAAACTTACTATACTTAGTGTAGAAGCTGAGGATAACTTTTGGCAGTGTACGTTAGTCTTGCAAGAATGTCAATAAGAGAAACGTCCTATTATCTGTAGCACTCACTATATCATACGCAGAGCTCGTAGCTCCTCTACAAATATTAACGGCTCAATATTCCACATTAATCGACATTTTGGCATAGCAGAATCGCGTCGCTTAAAGAAAACAACGTATTTCGTCCACCTTGACAAATGTCACCTGTATGTACAAGGGTATGCGAGTGCTTGTATCTAACATTTTATATTTGAATACTGGAAATAAAAAAGGGTTTATTTACCATTTTAGCTTTTATTGCAGAAATAAATAGTATGTGCCATCGCCATTGCCCTAAATTATGCAACAAGTGCCTAGGTGCTATTTAACTGGCACAAAAATCCATCCGCACAGAGCGAGGGGTATAAAACGCAGGGAGCGTAATTCTTTAAAAGGATCTAAGTTCTAATGCATTGAGACGCCATTGATATACAAATAGCGGCACTTAAACCTTGTATTATTGCGAGTGAGGGCAAAAAAGGGGTAAAAACAGTGAGCAAATTGCGAAAAAAAAACATTAACGGATGCTAGAAAAGAGTACTCTACATCTCGTGGAAGACTAATTCTGGCAAAAAAAAAAACTGCCGAGAGATGAGATAATTCGATTTTTATTATTTAAACCTAAACAGTGAATTCAAACGGTCAAACGCGTGGCGAGGAACGCTAGGGGTATGCACTGTGCAGTATTGATATCCGGTTAAAATGAAATAAGCTAATAAATAAAGTGCTTATAACGTAAACTATAATAAAATATACACAAAATATTTAGCTAAAAATTCAATTTCAATCCACTTTTAATATCAATATAATAATAATAATTTAGTAAATGTATTCGTAAAATACATAATCGCTTTGAAATAAATTTAATTGAAAACACCAGCAAAAATTTTGCTTGGTTGGCTGCTATAGGACCTGGATAGTCATATAGGCTACTGTTATGCCGGAAAATCAAACAGTTCCCAAAGGATAGCATGGTCTTTTATATGAATTCGTCCTTCATTCAAGAACTATGAATCAACGCAGTTTTTCCCTGAAAGTTGACATTATATGCTAGGATTTTTCCCGGGGAAATTAAAAAAAATTTGACTAAAAACTAATGTTGTCATAATAATAAAATAATTTGTCACATCTCCAGTGTTTTATGTCGTGACTTTATTAGAATGACTCTTAGTACCGAAGCTAAATACTTAGACGTTATAAAATGATAAGATGCAAGGCACATATTATATATTTTCTTTAGATTAATGAAAAGTATATGAATAATTTGGTCAATTGTTTATTACAACACTTTTAATTACTTTAATATAGTCATTTAAATGTGACAATGGAAATGACGTCAAAGGAAATCCAAAAACTGAACTCTAGCATGAGCTATTATTTCATATTCAAATTCCTAATTGTTTTTGTTTTCGCACGTGAAGCGTTTTTTTTATTTTCGGTATTCATTTCATTTCATTCAACTTTCTGAAATAAAATTTTATTCGCTCACAGCTTAATAACAATCAAAAGGATACTTCCAATCTAAGTCAGCATTAAGTTTGTAGGCATCCAGGCCGACAACGCTTCTGTGATTCCTGTGGTGTCGTGAACATCAATGGGCGGCTGTGATCGCTTACCATATTAGGTGAGGTACAGCGAGAGCTTAAATTTTACCGTAATTAAAACCTCGGCGCATCTGTACCTACTACCATAATCATTACCCCTTCAAAGTCCACTGCTGGCTGGGGGGCTATTCTACTGCAGGGTGAATGTAAAGTCACGCTCGGCAGATTGGTTGACGAACTGAATACGTTTTTTGATACTTTACCCTAACCCTTTGATACTGCTTACCAGCGCCGTTCTGCATATAATATATGCCTGGCGTAGACTAGGTAATAGCGCATAACGCCATCTGTCGGAAACTACGCGATATTTGTGGAATTTATTATGGTCAATTCTTACGACACCCTCGGTACGAAATGGGCTGATGGATTATTATACGCCACCCACGGCTCCATATTTCCTCCATTTGTAATTTTAGCATGTTATAATATACTTCTCTATTTTCAACATAAAATACATATACTTAAGGTAATGCGAGTAATAAATTAAATTAGACAAGATGAAATTAATTTCCGATGCTCTTTATATTCTGTTTTTTTTTTTGAGAATATCAATACACTCACTCTGGCAACAAAGCTTAGCGATCAGTGAGCATAACAACTTAAATAAGATCTCGTTCTTCAATTTGAAGTACGTGTTAGCGTAGTTCGTATGCCCTTAATTTTTGTTTTCCTATGACATGCAAGTTTCCTCATGATCTTATTTTTTACCGACGTGTATACCTGGTGAATTAATTAATAATTACTTCGAATTGCAATTGACATTTTTGATTGTACTGTCAAGTAATGAATCCAGGTCGACTGAAATTAGCTCATATTAATATTTTCTTTGCTTAATATAAAAAGGAATAAACTACTACGAAAACAACGATTGCTTTCGATTTATTATTTGTTTCATCTTAAATACAGCACCTTAAAATTACTAAAGCGTATTTCAATAAATTGATTACGAATCTGACATATTCAGCAAAAATAAATTCAAAAAAATAAATCCCTAATAACACCATAATAGCATGTGTATGTGTTGTACAATACTAAAATCTATCAAAAGTTCACAGCTGAACACAGACCTTCTACATAGAGAGCCTCATATATATAAATGTATTGTACTATAAAAAAATCCATCAAAAGTTCACAGCTGAACACAGACCTTCTACATAGAGAGCCTCATATATATAAATGTATGTACTATAATAAAATCCATCAAAAGTTCACAGATGAACACAGACCTTCTACATAGAGAGCCTCATATATATAAATGTATTGTACTATTATAAAATCTATCAAAAGTTTACAGCTGAACACAGACCTTCTACATAGAGAGCCTCAAATATATAAATGTATTGTACTATAACAAAATCTATCAAAAGTTTACAGCTGAACACAGACCTTCTACATAGAGAGCATTATATATAGAAATATATTGTACTATAATAAAATCCATCAAAAGTTTACAGCTGAACACAGACCTTCTACATAGAGAGCCTCATATATATCTATGGAGCGATATTTACCATAGTGGCCACGATTGAAAGGTGGGTTGATTGTATTTTTTTTTTAATATTGTTTTAGTTATTTCAAATTCCGTTTATTGCCTGTTACGAGGTGATAATACAGGGTAGTGGATTCTCTTACACCGACACCATACAGCATATTGAAATAGGACACAAAAATAGACGCGGGTAAATTATTCCACTCCTCACGACCAGAGAGCATATAAAGAACTTCATTTACGCAAGTATATTTACAAAGCAAACCCTATCTCATACATCCGCTTTCAATGTCCTAACTTAAAATATGTATCGCAAACAAGAAAATGTTTTGCTGAGTGACTTACGTTAACTGCAATAGCTTAAGTATTAAGAATATGGAAAAAATAACTCCAGTCAAAAAGTATCAAAAGGAAACCGTTAGCACAGACAAAAGTTTTGATTTTACGACACAGCAGTCAGTTAGTAA
This sequence comes from Parnassius smintheus behrii, assembly GCA_036936625.1. Taxonomy (NCBI): domain Eukaryota; kingdom Metazoa; phylum Arthropoda; class Insecta; order Lepidoptera; family Papilionidae; genus Parnassius; species Parnassius smintheus. The sequence continues at coordinate 6,113,127 of JAUPFT010000029.1, forward strand.
TGGAACAGATCGCACGGAGCTGGTTTTTGTTTCAGGATTTACATACGTGGATAGCGTCAGAAATGGAAATGTGAACTGAACACAAAGCTTTCGTATTACAAACATTTGTCTTTATTGGAATATTATAAAATGTACTTAAGACGAACTAACCGCGTGGCCTAGTGTTGAGAGCACCTGGCTGCCTTTGTAGTGTGGCAAGTCTTATGTATAAATTGTGCTTTTCCATTTTGAATACTTTCATCTCTGGCTTGAGCGTAATAAATGTTGAATGTATAGTGATTTCCTTTTACTTGCCTTTTAGCTTAGATCTAATTATACGCTGCTCGTGTGCAGTGTGTCCTGTACAGATGATGGTCTCCGTCAGTATTCGGATGCTGTCGTCGTTGTTGAAATCTCAAAGTGGTTCTCTATATTATGCACTTTAAAATTTTTGTGAATAACTTTTGTAAAAATAAAAATTGTATTGGGGTACATCAACTACTTATATTTTAGGAAACCGACCGAAGCAATTGATATGTATGAATTAATTTGAATACACATATATTTTTATTTTAATATATTATGACTATCCAAGGAAATGACACAAAATTCTACTAACCTCCACTACAATTAGTAACTCTTAAGCATTTCTTAACTAAAATCAGCATCGAAATTCCAGTGCTTTAAATAGGCCTGTCTAATTGCGATTCAAGAGGCGGTAGAATAGCTGCCATAGTCATATTATTACATTATAACAAACGTAATAACAGTGGTTACTACATTTATAGGGAGGTCGAATGTCAAGTTTAATACATCTCAGAAACTTGTCACATTTTAAGCCTTCTGAAACATTTAGATAAAGTAGTCGTTATTGGACAGCCGCTAGAAGTTGATATAAGAGTGCAATTACAGCGAAATGTTAAAAAGCAAAAGTGAGGATGCTTCACGTTTTACTTTTCTTATGATATATTGCATATATTGCATAATTTGTTATCATGTATTTCTCAGTTTTACTTTTATCTAAAGTGAAGAAAAACTTTTTTATAGAAAAAGGGTGACAAATAAGCACACAGCCCACGTGATGGTAAGGGGATGCTGTAGCCCATATACATCTACATTTATATTCAATTAAAAATAAAAATGCAGATGCATTGCCATTCCTGAAGACTGTGACGGAATGCCTCGTTTCCAGTAAAAAGGGTTGCCGGTCTTCTACCCTCACCATGCACATACACAGCGGCATTAAGCTGCTATTTTACGCTGGTATTCTGTGTCTGATCCTACCCTAGTTGAGCCGACTCATTCTTGCTGCAACCACAATATAACTAAAGCATCTACCGTAAGAAAAACTTGATAATAAAGGTTTATGGTATGTGTGCCATGGAACAAGTTTCATTTTAGCAATGCTGCTCGAGTTTAAGTATGTCATTTTGTGATAACAATTCATTAAGAGTTGGACTATCTATAGAAAGGTTCAAGAAATGTCACAAGGAACGGTCCTGAACCACTCATATCCATCGAGATCCTGCATCTCTTGCTCAGTCGTCATAATATCTAGTGTGAGCCGCCCTAAACATCGCTTACCGGTACGAGAATGCCACTCGAGAACCTTTCTTTCCCACCAGTTCTCGGCTTACTGATCAATGTTTTCGTATATCGGAATGTATATTGTTTGAAAAAAAAAAGGTGATTTAGTTAGTATTACCTATTAATGCAAATAAATAGCATGATGAAATTAATTTAATAATAATTTACTACCACTAGGAATATGGCTCCTTTGTCGGGGAGTCGTTTCTTACACGTAAGTTGCATGAACAAGTATCTGCACCAGGAACATTTATTTGTACCCGTTTTAAATAAATTCTTTACACTGCGCCACCGAGCTGTAATTGAACTGACTGTAGCTTGACTGCAATCGGGGTATTTGTAACTTAATTGCAATGAAAAAAATTTAAACGCTGAAATTATTAATAGATATTTTATTGTTTGTTCGTTTACTTAACTAATTTTTTTAGAGATATTTGTATATAAAACAATCTGTAATGGTAAAGAAATAAGAATGATTTTTGAGTGGATCAAAATGAATGGAAAAACTCAAGGAACTGTGCCTTGCATTCAGACCAAATAAGAAACAAAAGAAAGAGCGCTACGTACATTTCAAACGACACCAAGCCAAAATCATGTCATATAAAGTAATTTGCAATCAACTTTAACTCTCATTACACTTAGCTCACATAAACATATCATGTCAAATATATAAATAATTTATTGCCAAGCTCGTGTAAACTTAGGCAGCTTGAGCATTCAAAATTAATGGGAAACCATAACAATGTTATCCAGAACGAAGCTAGCCTCAACTGAGACTGGCCATCGGCGCAGGACAAGATTGTAGTGCCTAAGTGTATGCGTAAGCACTAGGTGCACTATCTATTCCCTTACTCTCATAATCTGATGGGACGGTAAACCAACACAACCGGAAAAAGTTCAGGCGCAGGAAGGAACAACGGCTTTCATAATTACGTGCTATCCGAAGCACGGGGGTGAGACACCACAAACTTCCTGACTTTAGGCAGCTAATGAGAATTTGTTGACAAAAAAGACAATAATTGATATTTTGACCCGGGATTCGACCCCAGGACCTTACGATCGGTAGTCGCACTACTACAACCACTAGACTGACGAGGTAGTCAGGGAAATTTCAGGGAAAACATAATGCCTACGTGACACGTTATGTTCAAACAAAACACTATCCAGATGCAGTACGTTAGAGTGTCCGCTCTACCGCATTAATAAATTGCACGAGCTCGCTTTTGCGTTACAACTCGCATTCGTGGATGACACTAGTACTAATTGTACTGAAAGTAAAGCTATATGATCAGAAGCATTTTATTTTATTGGAATATTAAGGATAGATCTGCGAAGTAAGACACCGTGAGTTTTGAACCAGAAATGTCAAAACAGTTAAAGTAATGCAAAATAAATAAAGCATTAACATTTATTTTGAACTATATTTGAATTTATTAAAGCAATCCATTTGTAATAACGACATTAATTTATGACAAAATAACCAAAAATTTTTTCACTAAAAATACCCTGTCATTTTCAAGGCTGTGGAAAGTCTCATGAAAGGTCGTATATTACTGTTGTATTATATGGTCTCAGACAGAGTTCAAAATCAATGTCGGCCGTTTTTTGATGATATATTAAAATAGTCGGAAGCAGCAGCGTCACGGAGAATTGACTTGCTTTGGTTTCTTCGCTTTTCTTATATCTTGATTCGTTTTTCTTAAGATCTATGCCCTCAGGCGCAGTTCTAGAAGAAGTCCTCTTCCCCGGGAGGAGAAAATAAAGATATTATTTTTATAATATAATTTGATCCTTAGAACTTAAATCTTATATTGTGATGAAATAATGAAGCAAGGGAAACTTTTGGCTTTGACCCATCCACATTTTAAATCACCAATAATTAGGACCGTTAAAGCCGAAAAGGATAATTAGTAGGAATTCAAGAGATAAGTGGAATAAAATCACACAAAAAGGATTATATCAATATTTTCTGCGTTATTGTAAGAATAAATAATTTTTACTTTGTAGGGTTTCTTTAAAAAATAGACAGTGAACATGAACGCCTGGCCGTATTTGTTACACTAATTCTATGACTAATTTAATTCAATTTTCATCACAACGACGCTGATTCAGAAGACGCTGCTGACCATATCCTGACCTGACCCATACGAGGCAATCTAAGGGGAGGCTGGTGTTCAGAAGTGGACTTTTATAGACCGTAGCAGTAATGGTATTCATTCATTCATTTATTTATTACAGCGCCATCACACGACACAAGCTACACATGGATATAAATCTATACCTTAACTATAATTAAATAATTTACATATTTTTCATTGCGGGATTCAAACCCGCGGCTCCCCAGCGCTGCAGGCAAAAACATTATACACACTAAGTCATTACGCTTCACAATCGTTTACTTAATTTAATTACTTTTAAAACGTGTGTTATGTTTTATGGTATTCCCGGCATTTCATCATTCCGACACATAATTACACATGTAAAAGTTAAATTAAAATAATTGCGAAGAGTAAAACCCTTTTCCATTAAAAGGGTTCATAAAAAATGTAAAAGCAAAGTGTTTGTTTCTTATATGAATATTTTTAATTAGTTGTGTCGAATTGTTAGAGTATTTGCCGCGATCGCAAAGTGTAGTTTTTTTTTACTATTTTATATCTTCATCTGTTATAACCTTTCATTGCGCCGCGTCTTTCGATGCCAACGGGGTGATGTGGTGATATTAGATATTCTTAAGCTATATATATATAAATCTAAAATTAATGACGTAATTTATTCAGCTTATATATAATAATTCAAATTTAGATTAAATACAAACTAAATATTACTAAACATTTAACAAGTAATCAAATCTGAAATACCATAAACTTTACCCAATACACTCGCTATACAAAGTTCAAATAACACAAACAAAGCTAGTTTTTCTAGAATTTTCACTACGCATTTTCACCGAGTTGAAGGTGGGAACTTCTGGTATTGCTTGCAATATTTAATTACACTAGAACACGAGTGGCTAAGCTTTTTTAACAGTTCATATATATCTCATCATTTTCATGCAAAAATATAAAAAACATCAAGTATTAAAAATCAATAGAGTTTAAGGAATTTAATTCAAGTTGGTGTCTTCATGGCAAAAGAGAACAGGCATTTTAAGCTTAGTCAGTGCGTTTTACCATTTTCGACTACTTAACATCAAAATTGATTTTTTTTTCATAAAAGGCATCACACTAAAATTATAAGGACTGTCTCTTGTACGAAGTTGTAACAACATTTTTAATTCGAACGCTTAGAGAACGGACCAGCAGGAACGTAAAACCCAACATGCGGTGCAACCGTGAGGTGGCAAAACAGCATTCTATTCTCCATGTCGTCTCTTGTGTGTTGTGAAGGCGACTATAGTAAATTCTAGAAAAATCTTATAGCTACATTACTTGATTGTGGGACTCCTTTTTAGCCCAGGATTTCGTTTGCGTCGGTTCTACCCTTTCATTTAGAAGTACTTGCATTGATGTTTTCCGTTTTGAAGGGTTGCAAGGCATTTCAACTTGCAGATGCAGATGTCCATGAGATGCAGAAGCCAACTTACTTACGAAACGGACAACGAGTTGAAGTTGAGCAGCTTACATGAGAAACAGTGTGTATCGTGTCAATATAATACTTACAACTCAAAAATGTTTCGTTTCAAATGTGAAAGGTAATTTTTACAGTTGGCACCTCCTAGTGTAAGAGAAATACACGAACACCTATAAAATTTGTGTTAAATATTAAATCCAATACTTCACGATACCTATCCCTCTTTAGATAAAACATAAAATCTTAAGCCCTTCTGAAAAATGTCATGTTATTTCAATTAGGACTTATTTTAGACGCCGACTTTCAAAAGCCAACGTGTCATGATATTACGCAAGGATAATTCAATATGGCACAGAACATTTGTGTGTAGTTTTATTGTGTTTGCTGATGTTAACGCCATGTGCCAAATATTTAACTGTGTAGAGAACCGGAGGCATTCCACCTTAGTCCTCAGGGGTGACAACGTATCTACATTTTGGTTCGTAATTTAGCATTAATGTATATGATTATGGGCCACATCATCCACTTATCATCAGGTGGTCTGTGTGCTCGTTTGTCACCTTTATCCTATGAAAACGTCCCTAATTTGAACCCCGTCCTTGCTGAAATTTATTTAGAAACATATATTATTTCTTTTCTGTGTATTCTACATATATTTATCTTATATTCATATGATGTACGTGAACGCCACACTGAGCCTTGTCAAAGCCACGGGCACAACAATCATATCACTTACTTTTTTGACACATTTGATAGAGATATTTGCTATTTTTAAAATTTCTGCTTCTTTGTCAGTCTATGGCAGTCTACTTCTGAACATGTATCTCTAGCGTATTATGATGGATATGCAATAACAGCCACACTTGGTAGGTGTTTAAGCATGGGTGCTGTAAAGTGTTTGAAACGTCGAGTATATAAAAAGTTAATATATGCGATATAATCCGTAAAAACTAATTTTATTTAAATGTGTGGTGTTCGCGTAAATATAAGAAATCATTCATTTGAGTTAAATCACAAATAAAGGCTGCTGTAAAATAATATATAACGAGAGCAAACGCTAAATAGACGATACGACAGCAAAAAGGAAGAGAGTTTTAATTATTTGTCCAAATAACAACATCGCTTGCACGTTGTATACTGTTGTAAATAGTGAACAAGACTTCACCTCTTTATGAACTTTTTATCAAGTTGCATGAAAGTAAGCACACAGTTCACTTGATAGTAAGTGATTGCTGTGGTCCACATCACATCATGTGGCCACACCACATTACGTCTTTCCTCGACTACGAATCAAAATTCAAATGTATTATCACCCGTGACGACTAAGATTTAATACCTCGTTCCAGTAGAAAGAGTCTCTGGTTCTCTACACTCATCATACGATACGCCGCAGACAGAGAGAGAGAGAGAGAGAGTTAAGTTGCTAAATTACGCCGGTATTTGTCGAGAGCATGGTGCGGTAATAGTATGGAGCACTATACTATTACTGCGGCATTGCAATTACCACATACTACTGCTATTGAAAGGAACGAAAGAAAATTTTTTCTTACGACAGTTGTAATATTAATTAAAATTTATTATTTTTATTTGATTTTAAAATCAATGCAGGCCGCAACAAACTTCATGTAAATCTGACCATATATGTTTGATCACCCTGAGGACTGCGATAAAATGCCAGGAAACCTGTCAGAATGCATGAGAAAGTTAAATGGTTAAATTTAAATAACAACTGAATAAAACTATTATTTACGGATTTTATAGCGTTTAATTACTTTAATTTATTTTATTACTATCCCGACGTTTCGGGTGCTTTACAGCACCCATGATCACGGGGGGGACTGAGACGTTTGACGTCCCAATGTCATAGTTAGTCCGGCTACCTTCAGTTTTTTAATATTAATTTTTGGTCCGATTTACGCAAAACGAGCCTATAGTATCATAAATTCTTGCAGTGGTATGCTTGGGTTAGGGTTTAATTTTGTTAATTATAGGATCCCAAGCAGATGGTAGCACCCATCCATCTTCTCTATTGAAATTTGTATGTTTTTAATTTCAATAGCCTCGCGTATCATCCTTGGTAGGAATCGGTGTTCTTTTGCGAGAATTTGTGGTTTATCAAATCTAATGTATTGGTGGGGACGATCTTGAACACGTTCGCAGACTGCAGACTTCCCAGAGCGTCGGTGATTTACATCAGCTATATGTTCCTTCACGCGGCTTTTTATAGATCTCTTTGTTTGACCTATATTAGAGAGACCACATTCACAATCTAGCTTGTACACACCTGCATCCTGTAGAGGAATATTACATTTGATGGATGGTAAAAATTGACTAATCTTCTTCGGCGGCTTCGGCTTGTAGTATGTTTTAATGGACGCTCGCTTCAAGATGTAGCCAATCTTGTCCGTGACTCCTCTGACATATTGTAGTACAGCAGGTGCGCACTCGACTGTGACCGGCTTCACTTGTTCACTGTGACGTAGGCGCGGGACCCGAAGCTTGTTTTCTTGCAATACTTGCTTGACGTGCTGAAGCTCCGTGGCCAGATGTTTTCTGTCACAGATCCCTCGTGCGTCTCGAAACAAAGATTTACCCACGGTAGCTAACTGTGAAGGATGATGGTGAGATTCATCATTTATATATCGGTAAGATTAAGACTTAGATATCATTTAGGTATTGGTATGTTTTTGATGGCGTTACTTTTTCAGACAACACAACAACATGCGATTGAGAGGCAGGCTACTTTATGCCTACCTAGAACATCTGAGTCATCTTCAAGGCCAAGTGTTGTTCGCATGGTGATTAATCTACTACGGATATTTAAAATTTCTTTATTACACAATTTTAACAGTTAATATGTCCGATTTTAGGTATCATTAATCCCATTACCGGGTTGAGTCCCCACCCTGCACACCACCCACAGTTGGAGGTTCCGCAAGTCCTCCACAGCCACCCACAGCATCGGCCACGAAATGCACGACGCCAATTGACTGGATCTCCAGTGCATAATCACCCACTGCCCAATATACTGCCAATTATATTTTATCACATTACTAAAATTGAAGGAAACCTCAAAATTATGTTATCTATATATGTTCTTCACACCACTGTATTCTCATTTCAAATATTGATAGATAAAAAACGTTAAAATTTTTTATTAAAACATCGAGTGAATTTTCGTCAATAATGGTTTTGTTCCACACTTCGTTGATTAGTATTACTGTTTCGTATTCGTATTTTATAAAGTAAAAAAAAAATCGTATTTAGCTTGACATAATATGTCATTACTTTCCAGAATTTGATCCATGTTAGTGACACAATCGATTGGTGTAACAATACAGTGTCTTTTTTTTTTCAAAATTAGCAGGTTCGATTCCTGGCTATGAATATCGATTTTTCAAAAATCCAATGATAATGTTTTAGTTTTCATCAAAATCGGCCTTGAGATTCCTTTGAGTCTCAAAGTTTCGGATGTTGCCATTCACGCTCATTGTGAAAATCCACCTGTATATTATATATAGGTAGGTATATTAGGTAATTTTGTAATAGAAGCGAAATTAGCTTAGTTAATCAGGGGTTGGCATTTCGATTATTAGATCTCTAGTTTGATGTTTACCTGATGATAGTAAGCCTATGTAAATTATTGTTCTAGCAACATCAAGACTTCGTCACAGTCGTCGAAGTCGTGCATCACCTCAATCTCAACGGCGATCACAATTCCTAAGTAAGATTTTTGGCGATAGAAGAAAGAAATTTGGAAATAAATCGCCGAAATTCTGACCTTTTAGAAATGCTCATGAGTAAACCAGTGCAGAGCATTGAAGAAGTATTTTTTTTTTATAGAATAGGGTGACAAACGAGCACACAGTCCACCTGATGGTAAGTGGTTGCTGCGGCCCATAGACATCTACATCTATCTTCCATTACAAATCAAAATGCAGATGCGTTGTCACCCGTGAGGACTGAGACGGAATGCCTCATTTCCAGTAAAAAGGGTCTCCGGTTCTCTACACTCACCATACGAAATACAGCAGCATTAAGCTACTATTTCACGCTGGTATTCTGTGAGAGCGTGGTCCTTCCCCGGTCGAGCCGACCCATTCGTGCTACAACTATACTACTAATATAATTGCAGCATGGCTCTACCACGTATATTATATATTTAAGTTAATATCAGAAACTTTAAAAATATATTATTAGTTTTAGTGGTTTTTTATTATAATTTTCTTTAAATATTAAGTTGTAATAATTAGAATAAAATTTTATTAGCTTTATTAAATACTTAAACTTATTGATCTTTTAAATATTAAGTGTAAATAATTTGAATACAATTTTACCATCATTATTAAATACTCAAACTTATTGATGTTTTGAATATTAAGTGTAAGTAATTAGAATATAATTTTACTAGCTTTAATAAATCAGAAGAAAGCTTGACAGCTTTATTTAAACAGACTTATTGATCGTAGTTTATAAAATATTATCTTAATACATAATAATTTAAAATAAACATTGTACGAGTAAAACCAGTACGCGTTTTTATCCAAAAAATAACAATTTTAAACATTATTTTTTTTTAAATAAAATATGGGTTTTTATTTAATCTAATGCACGTAACCGTGCTCGCCGTAGCATTTTAATTAGTTCTTGTCGACTAGACTGCCCTATAATAGCCTCTTGAGATATTATTTCATTTCTAGCCCCAGCTTGTGTATGAATGACTGTGTGGAAACGTAACTCTACTGTAACGTAACGATTACAAATGTTGTGTAACACACAACATGCTACTACAATTTTTGCAACCACATCAGGGTGGTAATGTAGTACTGTGTGCACCAAAAGACATCTATATCTCCCCTTTAGCCTACCTATAGCTCTCTTTCGCTGTCGCATGCAGTTTGTTGTAGTGTACAGTAGGTGTACCCTCTTCTACATTAGGTACCGGTACCATCAAATATGCACGTTGTGCATACCCAGAATCCCCTGCAATGACAAAAAATAAATTTTAATGTCCCATATCTTAGTATTTATTCTAACTGAATCCGGTGATTTTACCCATGTGGATATTGAGATTATATTATATATTTACCAAAGTATTTTTATTGTATAAATTTTCGTGTTTCAAACAAAAGGTTTTTAACCTCTCCTGTAGTATATTCTGAAAGAATAGTCTGCTTTTAAACAAGCTATATTTGTATAGGTACTTGTAACTTACAACATGCCTATGATACTTTTTATTTCATCTACACATCATTTTTTAAATATATAATTTGTCGAGTGAAGGTAGGCCAGGCCACAGGTATTATTAACTAAGGAATAAAAATATACCGATTAAGACACGGGGTAACTCAACTAACAAATATACAGTTTCACCAGCAGTCACTAGGTCCTCAAGGTGGTTCTGTATGATGCTATGATTAAAAATGAAGTTATCATGTGTTGCTCCCCCATAGGTAGCGTCAACATGCAATATATTTAAGTCCGCATCAGTAATCTACAAAACAAAAATAACATTATATTTTGAGTTACCTACCATTTATTTCCATATATACAAAGGAAATGTTCTTAGATATTATTACAAATCTTACCAATTGGATATTTCTTGCATGATTTCCTTTAGGACAGTAATATTGCTCTTCATTTTCTGAAGGCCTAACCACGGTAACGTAGGTACAATCATCACATCCTATCAACCCAGGAATTTTATATTTCTCGAAAAATCGGTGATGATATGTACCTATTATTAAGCAAATATTTCAAACTCATTGGTAGGTAGGTTTAACATTAAAGTATAGGTACTACAACATAATTCAGGGGTCTAATAACAAAGGCGGCAAAGTCCCATATCATTATATGGGACTTTGCCGTCTTATTATAATACATAATATATAGACTGGAATTCTGTGGAAACCATATATATTTCCTTACAACACTAGGGTGATTTAGGGCATCAACTACCTCGCGAACACATCAGGAGACAGATGGTTGTGATACATAAGTGTGCACATTCTTTCCACAAATTATCTGATAGCTACCGCCAAGAATGAAAGGGCATATAATAACTGAAAAATAATTATATTTTGTAAGAAAAAAACTTTTGGAAAGTTGTAAATGAATAGTCTTATTTTTTTATAGGATAGGGTAACAAACGAGCATACAGTCCACCTGATGGTAAGTGGTTGCTGTAGCACATAGACGTCTACATATATCCTTGATTACGAATCAAAATGCAGATGCGTGGTCACCCGTGAGGACTAAGATTGAATTTCTCGTTTACGGTAAAAAAGCTCTACGGTTCTCTACACTCACCATAAGAAACAAGTCAGCCATAAGCTACTATTTTACGCTGGTATTGTGTGAGAGCGTGGTCCTTCCCCGTCGAGCCGACCCATTCGTGCTACAACCATACTCAGTACCGTCTTTACCAAAAGGGCACACGGGGCCCGTTCCCGTAACGAAAGGCATCGGCCCTATTCGCTTACGATTTACAATATTTTTAGGGTTCCGTAGTTAACTAGGAACCCTTATAGTTTCGCCATGTCTCTCTGTCCGTCTGTCCGTCCTCGCTTAATCTCTGTGACCGTTAGCACTAGAAAGCTGAAATTTGGTACCAATATGTATCAATCACGCCGACAAAGTGGTAAAATAAAAATTGGAACAAAATGTTTTGTTAGGGTAGCACCCCTATATGTAAAGTGGGAAGTGATTTTTTTTTAATTTCAACCCTAACGTGTGATATATTGTTGGAAAGGTATTTAAAAATGAATAGGGGTTTACTGAAATCATTTTTTGATAATGTCAATAATTTCGGAATTAATCGCTCCAAAAGTAAAAAACAATGTGTCCCCCCTCCTCTAACTTTTGAACCATAAGTTCCGAAAATATGAAAAAAATCTGAAAAGTAGAACTTTATAAGGACTTTCTAGGAAAATTATTTTGGACTTGGATGGAAACAACAGTTTTTGTACAAACTCATAAGTGGGAACACTTACTGTGACGGACGGGAAACTACGGAACCCTACACTGAGCGTGGCCCGACACGCTCTTGGCCAGTTTTATTTATTTTAGAAAAATATGACCAGAAAAACAAATTTATAGAGTAAATGGGGGCATTATTAGTGACTCTGGCGATCCTGTGCAGTGATACATCATACATTGCCGGAAAAAGTAACATTGACAGATTTCCTAGGTATAAAATATATAGTTCCGCATTTCGCCACCATCTAAACGTTTTTGTCGGGATATAGAGTCTTACTTATTGCCTGGATTTTTTTTTTAATTTTTGCAATCTAGGTATGTATTTATAACCTATGAGATAAAAATATCATTTGCGGTTTCAAAAAGAATACACGTATTGATGTTGTTATAGAATATTACCCATTTTTGCAAAGATGTTAGTTAGTACATATACGAGTATATAAATCTCTTTGCTTTTTTTTAAATAAAGTTTAGGATAGAAATATTAAAGTTAATATTTTCCTAATAAATTATTGTCCCCGCTATGAAATCCGTCAAATATCATTATAAAGTGGCGCCGCCCTGGTGGCAGGAAAAGTCATATTATTTGATTTTTACCAATTATATATAATGAATATAAGATCATAGCAGAAAAATGTTTTTATAATTCACTTGTTTTTACTTTCCAACAGGCCCCAAATTCTTGTGTGCCCGAGGGCCCCGGTATGGCCTAAGACGGCATTGACTATACTACTAGTATAACTGCAGTATGGCCCTACCACGTATAAACTAAAACGTATAAACTATTTGTACACGTAAAAAATATTTACTTACCTTTATTTTGATAGGCAATCCGCGACCTCGCTGGCGTGGATTTTTCAATAGATGTTTAATGTCTTTTAAACACATTTTCTATCAATTCTTCAGACAATCGATAATTTTAAGTATAGTTTTTGTGCCTTACAACTACTTGAAATCTATGAATTTCACAAGCTTTACGACGGCTATCATATATATTTATCGAATGAGCTTCTTCTAATAAACTTTCTAATAAAAACCAACGAGCCATACCTATCGAATTATTATAATTCTTATACTGTAACACTCTTCGTTACCGTGAACTAATGAGTCAAAATGAACTCGCACACCAATCTAGATTGATTGCGAGCGAAGTGAGAAATCCCCTTACAGAATACCGAATTCATACTATTAATGTCAACATTCTCACGCAACACGGTTCGTCTCGTAGCCACACTCACAAGTGTGGCGCTACCGGTCCTGTTGAGATTTAGAGAATATGAGTTTGACATCTCACCGCGGATTCCACTGTCGAGACACGAAAATGTTGTTACAGAATAGCACCACTGTACTTGCACTACTGTGTTGAGTGTGGCTGAGAGGCATTCCATCTTCATCTTCTTCTTTCTATTCTACATGTTTAAGTGCACCATGACGAATTCTTTAATTTTTAGTTGAATCGGGTTATTTGAGCGACTAAGTTCACATTTTAAATTTGTGTGTTGTGAAAAGTTTACTGTAAGGTTATTCAATTATTGTGATCTTGTGTCTTAATTAAATAACTAAAGGTGCTTTAAAGCCAATAAAAATGCCATTAACACCAGCACAAGTTGCACAAGCAGTAGCATTAATTGACCAAGGGCTGACACAGCGTGAAGTTGCTATTGTGCTTAACGTACCACGGTCCTCAATGCAGTATTCACTGAAACGATACCAGGAGACAGGCCGCTACACCCGCAGGCCAGGCAGTGGGGGCGTAAGGTGCACATCGGCCCGGGACGATCGTTTTATTGTTATGGAGATTTTGAGAAACCGCTACCTGACTGCTGTTGAGATACGCCAGCGGCTCCAAATCGCAAGAGGCGTTAATGTTAGTGAGCGTACGGTGAGAAGACGAATGGAGGAAGTGAATTTAAAAGCTCGTAGACCAGCACGAGGTCCAGAACTTCTCAGACAGCACCGAGTAGCCCGACTTCAGTTCGCAAGAGAACATGTCAATTGGATCCACGAGCAATGGGCTAGAGTGTTGTTCACAGATGAGTGTCGAATAGCTTTACGTGCTCCAGACGGTCGAGAACGAGTGTGGAGAAAAAGAGGAGAGAGGTTTCTACCCATTACCACCACCCAAACTGTGAGTTTCCATGGAGGCTCAATAATGGTATGGGGAGGTGTAAGTTCCGACGCACGTACAGAGTTGGTCATCGTCGATAATCGGCTTACAGCTACTCGATACATCGAGGAAGTTCTTCAGGAGCACGTAATGCCTTATTCGGGATTCATTGGACACGACCAATTCCTCCTCATGCACGATAATGCACGCCCGCACGTCGCACATTGTGTAGAGGAATATCTGGAAGAGGTTGGAATACAAAAATTACAGTGGCCAGCTCATAGCCCGGACTTAAATCCAATTGAGCATGTATGGGGTATGCTCAAAAGAAAGATAAAGTCCAGCTCCAAACCGCCACAAACTCTAAATGAGCTCCGAAATGCAGCGCTGGCCGCTTGGGACAGCATACCGCAAGTTGATGTCAGAAACATCATTCAAAGCATGCCAGATCGAATGCAAGCGGTTATCAGGGCTAGAGGAGGAAACACCCGATATTAAAACTGATAGACAATAAAGAAACAGACTTAATTTTTAACTTTGTAGTGTTTTTAAAGTGACAATGGAAAGATGTTAATTTTAGTGAAAACATGTTATCTTGAAAAGAAAAATTTCGGTGAAGTAAACATTAAATTTCTATGTTCTAAAACCATTAGAGACACTTATTGAATGCATCTACCCTTAATTTACTGTTAAAAAAACGTTTCAGTGCAAATAATCAGCAAATTCACGAGTGGCCAAGTTTCCGTGCCGGTGAGTATATTTATTTGTTTGAAGTTGGCTGCAAGTGTCCATGGACTGCAGTAGCCACTTCCCGTCAGGTGGACTGTGAGTTCGTCTGTCTCGAATACTCGCGTTCATATGAGATAAGGCGCAAGAGATTGCTTGTTTCTCTTTTTAAACTTAGATCAACAAGTTGATCTAAGTTTAAAAAGTTAAGTGGAAAAGTTTATTGTGAAGTAAAAGTTCCTCATACATTCAGTATTTTATTTACTTTAAGTTGACAAGTTTATTTTTATCTCATCCCCTCTTTATAAGTGATGCTAGCTAATTTTCTATGTATGAGTCGCGTTGAACCGAGAGCTCGCAAAATTGCCATTTCGTATTTATGAAACTGAAGGAGGCTGTGACGTAGTGATACATTGTCAAATACGAATGCAATTTGTTAGCTCTTATGTACTTGTGTATAAGCTTGATGTCATTTTACTGATCACGAGTTAATAGGAATTAATTATTTACATTACAAACATAGCCCACATTTCTGTTAACACAAAGACACGTTTATCTGGATGTAAACTGTAAGCCTCATCACATACACAGTACGTATGCGTACGTAGTTAAATATTAGTGGCATTATTGAAATAGAATTGAATGACAATTTTTATATTATTATCGTCGAAAGATATTCACAAGGTTACATTTCATATAGAAAAAAAAATCGTGTATTTAATTTTCGATGTGTTTAATACTGGATGATTAAATCTATGAAAGTAAATAAATTACTATATTGTGAGAACGTGACAGAACTACTCAGTTGCAAAGATGCAATGGTGAGCCAAAGGAAATGAAAAAAGCGCTGGCATGATTAAATTAGATTTTGCGCTAAATAAAATTATTCCTGGTATCTTGGAAATTTGCGTTCAGTTATTATTTATGGATAGTTGGAGAAAAAAATATATTAAGAGGACATGGAACAATTCAAAGCGAGGAGACTCCAACCTCACCCTCACATGGTGGAGCGTATTGAGTGACAGGTGAGGTTCCGGCGACTGGTGGTATAACTGTTATTTTGTGAATAATTTAAATAAATCATGAAAGTTTCGAATTAGTATCTCTATGAATGTACTATGTAGTTGTGGAAAAGTGGTGCAAATGTTTATCTGTTAAAAATAAACACAGTAAATATTTCATTTTCACGACAATATTAATAAGTGGATGAATTAAAGTAGTCGTTTTATTCAATGAATATTAGAATAGAATAGGATAAAATATAGATTATAAATAATTCTTACTGAAAGTCATTTTTTACTTTGACCACTGGTTTGAAAAAAACTTCTGTCCTTGGAAGAATAAACTATAAACTAAAAGGGCATTTAATATTCACGTAAATATAAAAAATCATTATTTAATACCTTTACAGTCACAAGAAGTTCAACTGATAGACACCTACAGACATGGACACCTACAACCAACTCCATGCAAAGTAAGCTATAGATGCAGTTTTACGCCTGAGGACTAAGATGAAATGCACCACAGCGTGTGACAACAGCGGTGGCTGTACTGCGTCAAGCAGCAGATATGGTAGAGATGACTTTAACTTAAATGTTCTAAAGAAAATAACGCTAAGTATAAAACATCAATATTATTTATATATATTATATGATATTTCACCATTATTAGCCACCTTGTACTATTAAATAGTATGTGGCATAGCTTCAAATTTATTTATTTATTTATTTATTTATTTATTTATTTATTTATTTATTCTTTTTTGTACACCACAATACAGAAACATCAATATAGTTAAAACTAATTAAAGTATGTACAATAGGCGGTCTTATCACTGAAAGTGATTTCTTCCAGACAACCTTTGCGTAGAGGAATGATGCAAACAAAAGTTACAAATAGAGGGGGGCATACAAAATAATAATAAAAAAATACAATAATACATACAAATAAAAGTAAGTGTAAGTTATATATAAAATATCATATAATAGATTAAATGAAAAGAGTAAGAGAAAGGTACAGTAATTTATCTAATAGCGTTCTAAATAATACGATTTAACAAGAATTTTGAAAGAGTGAAGAGATTTAGCACGACGAATATGGAGAGGTAAGGAGTTCCACAATCGCACAGCGGTTACGATGAAGGATTTCTTGAAAAGGGAAGAAGAGTGCAAAGGTGTAGAGAGAGAAAGATTGATGGAGGATCGAAGGAACCGATTATGGGTAAGAGAAAGATACTGGAAACGGTTTTTTAAATAAAGAGGAGTAGAAGGATTAAACAGCACACTATACAACGCGGAGAGAATGTAGTATTCCTGCGAAGGCGGATCGGGAGCCATTTGAGCTGTTTGCGAAATTCGGAGATATGATCATATTTGCGAAGCCCAAATATAAATCTAATGCATAAATTTTGAATGCACTCAAGCTTATTAAGCTGCTCCTCGGTAATGTCAAGATAGCAAATATCAGCATAGTCAAGGATAGGCAGAAGAAGAGACTGGGCGAGCGTAACTTTAGTTGCTGTGGGAAGGAAATTACGTAATCTACGTAAAGAGCTTAACGCAGCAAACATTTTTCTACTGACCTCATTAACCTGTGAGGTCCAAGACATACAGGAGTCAAGATACAACCTCAGGTTTTTAACCTTGTTACTGTAAGGGATTAGAGTGCAGTCTAGTATAATAGGGGGTAGGGAAGACCAGTCAATTTTACCAATTAATCTAGAACTACCGATGACAATGACCTGAGTTTTCTTAGGATTAATCGTTAAACAATAACATTTACTCCAATTCGAAATACAAGTCAGATCAGCGTTAATAGTGTCAACTGCTTTAGATAGATCTTCAAGAGAGGACTGAGTATAGATTTGGAGATCATCAGCATACAAGTGGAAGGAAGAGGACAAATTATGACTTATAGAGTTAATGAAAATTGCAAAAAGGAGAGGAGACAACACGCCACCTTGTGGTACACCAGCAGCTGTAGTAATCCACGTGGAAAAAACCTCTTGCACCTGAATTCGCTGTCGGCGACCAAACAAGTAACTTCGAAACCAGTCAACAACAGTTGGAGATATGTTGAGAGAGCGTAGGGTGCTTAACAATATATCAAAATCTACAGTATTAAATGCGTTACTAAAATCAAGCAACGTGAGAATAGTAAGCTTTTGTTTCTCCATACCATACCGAATATCATCAGTGATTTGTAAAAGTGCAGTAGTCGTACTATGGCCAGGACGGAAACCGGACTGCAAGGGATTTAAAAGATTGTGTTTTAAAAGATAGGTGCTTAATTGATTGTGCACAAGACGTTCTAGAACTTTGGAAAAGAAAGGCAAAATAGAGATAGGTCTATAATCGGAAAAACTAGAGGGATTTGACTTTTTCGGAAGAGGAACGACAAATGCGTCTTTCCAAGCTGAAGGGAAAAAAGCAAAATTCAGTGATTTATTCAGGATAGACGTGATTATAGGTAAAAGGAGATCAATGAGAGGGATGACTATTTTCCGACTAATGCAGTCACTACTACACCAATCGAATTTGAATGGATGGACATTATGGCTCTCTTAACATCACAACTGTTAAATTGGCTAAAATTAAAAGCAGGGGTGTCCGGAGTGGGAGCTTTTGAAAGAGAATCTAAAGTATTATGTTTTGCTTTATATTTAATGCAAGACGAAGATGAGAAATGCAAATTAAGTTGACTGAGATCAAGGTTATGGTGTGTGAGATTTTGTCGTAATTTCCCAACTCCTAAGGATAAGCGTGCGTTTCTTATATATGTAGGATTTACTACATATATAAGAAACGCACGCTAGGAATTAATATCAAACATGTGTGCTACCACTGCTTAGCTATTCTTTTTTGTAATCTAAATGCATATGAAACCGACTGTAGGAAACAGTGAAATAAAACTACCTATAATATATAGTGCGAATTACAAAAATAACGCTCACTCTCATCTATAACGATAAAAAAACGCATGAATAAAATTTTGTGCAGAAAATAAACTACAATAAAATACAAAAACGTGACTTGTCCATCACACAGTCTTCAGAGCGTCCGGAAGCATTAATTAACATGCACCTTTGTAAATGTAACAGTCACAACCAAACTCGTCAAATTTTCGTACAAACAAATGAAAAGTATAACAAAAAAGGAAAAAATGAAGTGGCCGTTAAATATTTAACTTCTTAAAAATTCTCTACACGACTCTACTATTACCATATTTTAAATTTTAATTTCACGCGGCAACGGACGGAATTTAAATATTATTGTTAGAAGTCATGATTTTGTAAAGTTTCAGTACAATTATTGTTGTAACTTTAAATAAGTTGAAATAATCCGAAAAAACTCGAAAAAACAAATTGATATTATAGGAGTCGCAGGAAGATAATATATTTTATATATTATGATAATTAAAAAATAATATAACAGCAAAACGATAATTATGCAAATATTATTTACAACGATTCATAATATAAATTATGTAAAAATCACAGATAACATTTATTTATTATAAATGCTCCTCAGAATACGATTCTTTGAGTTGTGACGTATTGTGGCGACGTAAGAATATATTTTTAAATAAAATAAGAGTGACAAACGAGCACACAGTCCCACTGATGGTAAGTGAATACTGTGGCCCATAGAAATCTGTATTTATCCTCGATTAAGAATCGAAACGTAGATGCGTTGTCACCCCTGAGGACTAAGATAGAATGCCTCGTTTCCAATAAAAAAGGGTACCGGTTCTCTACACTCATCATACGAAACAAAGCAGTATTAAGGTACTATTTTACGCAGGTATTCTGTGAGAGCGTAGTTCTTCCCCGGTCGAGCCAACCCATTCGTGCTGCATACATAATATAGCTGCAGCGTGGCTCTCCCACCCTAATTCATCCCCAGTTTTCGGTAGATGGCGGTATCACCAGTCGTAAAATACCGCGACTGGCAAGCGGCCGCAATGTCAAAAAGGTGCGACACGTCCTGTACTTCGAGCGCAATCTACCCTCCAAACGTTGCGGACAAGGCATATCCTCCAAGCAACAAGAGAGGTTCACATCCAGCAGTAAGCTTTTCTCGTAATTGAAAGGAAAATGATTATGTTTTGTGCTTTGAATATTTTAAAAAAATCACAATAAGTGGGCCATGTAGGACGTTTCATTTTAACAATAATACTCGAAGTTCCAATCGTGCGATTCTATTATTTATTTAGTACGTAACGTAAATTGTTTCACTACATTCTCTTAAGAATAACAATTCATTAAAACGGCTTGTAGTCACTGAACATCAGGATAGCCGCTTGCTATTTTGTTCCCTCTCTTTTAAAAAAAACTGATCACTTTCCATGTTTTTACTTGCAATTTCTACGTTTTCAACTCAAAAATAAAAAGTACTGTATAAACATAAACGCTAAGGTATTCTTGTGAATAGTTGAAATTTTGTAACAGAAACTGAACCTTTTTTTATTCAATACAGATTTTATATAATACTTATTGAAAGTCTCTTTTTTAATTTACCTCTAGTTTGGAAAAAAAACTTTGTCTTGGGAATAACCAGAAAGAAACCCAGCAAGACTTATTTTTGAAATAACAGCTTTAAATCATCTATTATCTATACATATAATAAAACAGTAACGAAAAAAAAACTGTACATTGAGTATTTTCGAGAAAAAATAAGTGGCTTTTGTTAGAAAAACGTAACTGATGACAAAAAGTGACTTTTTAGAATTTTTGTCTGTTTGTCTGTTTGTCTGTGTGTATGGTACGGCTTCACGCCAAAACTACTGAATAGATTTATTTGAAATTCAGGAAAAATGTTCTTTGTAAACCAAGGAAGGCTTTAGGCTACACATTATCACGCCGTATGTTATAGGGGGTAAGCAGTATTGATTTTAAAAGGTTTTTCTCTGTAATTGAATGCACAAAATAATTGAATGCACAAAATGATATGTTATTAGTTAAAATAAAAATAAAATTTTAACTCTGGGAACATAATAATCACGCTATTTTTATAAAGGAGCGGGGAAGTAATATTATAAATTGCAAGGGAACAGCTGTTTAACAATATGTCGACCGTCAAAAATGTTTACCGCATTAAATGGTGCAAGTTTTAATCCCATAATATTGTTTTGAAAAATCGTAATTTTTGTTTAATTTTTGCACTTTTTTTGCATTAAGAAATCCGGGAACTTTATATGTCGTATCTGGTTATATGGAGAGTTTCACACCAATATTACTAAACAGATTGATTGGTGGTACAACAAGTTACACTATCATGAAGTCAAGTCAAACTTTTGGTTCTAAGTTATCATCCTATAGAAACGGGGGTTACCTTTGTTGTTTGTGTTGGTTGATGTGTTTAATTTTCCTACGAATAATAATTATTTTTCTACTATTACGTACTAATTCAATAACTTTTCATTATTTTGAATATCGTTAGTATCGGATTAAGAAGGAATCTAGCTATGCCTTTTATAAAAATATCAAATCTGTCTCAAAACTCAAGGGTTTTTAAGATGCGCAGGTTAGTTTGTAGTAGCAGTAGTTTTTCTCGAACCCACGCAGAGCTTTAACAACGGCTAGGTGCTAACCGTGAGCGTAGTGCACTAAGTTTGTCCGCAGAAACTACCACGCAGCGCCAATTACGACTAGAATTAAAACGAGTCCGCACTACTGCTTCTCGATCTCAGGAAAGTGTGGGACAACGAGAAATGATTTTAGCTATCGATCGGGATCATCATTCTTTGTCTCACGCATCTGAAACGGTTACACAGAGGGATCAGAGGTTGAGTTTTCAGAATATTCGCTCTGAGACTGCTCGATCACTTGAGAGCAGTCAGGAGCGTGAGATACGACTTGCGCGTGACCGAGAACGTGGGCAAAGCCAAGGGTACAACTATAGTTATTTGAAGATCTGGAACACCTGTTGTGGAACTCCAAAACCCAGCGACATTATAACATATATAGGAATGATGCCTTAGCAAAAGTTGTTTAATCTGATGGGCATTTCGTGTTGACTTACAAAAATGAAAGATCTGGAACGTCTAGAATCGTCTCGCACATCACGTTGTTTTCCCGTCCCCGGGCTCTTAGAATTCGAAAACAGACGTTTTAGATCTTCGATTTTGACGACCCCGTTGTTGCTGGCGTAAGCAACATCATCCGCGTACAAAGTCGCGGGCAGCAGCTAGTGTATGTTATAATTAACAACACATAACAAATTAGAAATAGCTTGATCGCGATTTCACTTCCCAGAGGTAATTGTCATTCATACATTTCTTAATATTATAATAACTCTTATACAAACTTAATTTATTAATTTTTTGAACCTTGTGCAGGTAAAATTTTTTTATATTTTCAGGGATTTTGTTGTAAAAGTGTACATCGCCCCCCAAGAATGAATTACTGACTCGGTAGAGTCGAGTAACTGGTTCTACTAGCTTATGTCTGTTTCTAGTATTTACAGAATGAATATCACTTATTTTTGTAATACCACTTTTATTTTTGTGTACGTATACTACATTTTTATAAATGTATTGAGAAGCCTAAGTTAATATATTAATTTCTTAAGCTTTTTTTCTGAGCGGGTCTTTAGGTTTTAAAACTCTAATGGCCCTCTTCTGTAAAACAAATATAATTTCAGTGACAGTCGTGTGTCCTCATATAAAAATATCATACGACATTATGATATGGAAATAGCTAAAGCAAACTAGACTAGTTGTTTCACACTGGTAAGAACTTCTAATCTTTTTTACAGTATATGCTGCAGTAGGTACTAAGCCTGCTTGTTAGTTTTGATATGTGGCAATCCCATTGAAGCTTTTCGTGTAAAGTGATTCTAAAAAAATTTTGATATAAACAAGACTCAGCTTCTCCTCATTCAAAATTATAGTAGTACTAACATGTTTGAAATTCGGAGTTACGAATTTCATACATTTAGTTCTAGTGCCATTTAAATGCAAATTATTAACATTAAACCAATTAATTAATTTAGATATAAGAAAGTTCGAGAACTTAGTGAAAGAATTCTGAAATCTAGTTTAATTGGCTCTAGGAAAACGTTACTCTGTACCTGTAACTATCGGATAAAAATCAAAACCAATCAAAATTGGTCTTCATGGTTGACATGAAAGTGAACAAAGCATGCGGGTATATTCAGAAGGCATTTGTTTCATCAGTGACAGTTTACTCACTCACTCATCACGTGATTTTCAAAACTATACGCTTTATCGACTTGAAATTTGGCTTATATACTTTTTTATCGAAGTGAAAGTGTTTTAGAAAATTCAACCCGTGAGAGGGTGAAATAGGCTGTTACAGTTTTTTACGTGAAAAATACGGGCTGGCGTTGTTAAAAGATTTCGCGGCAATTCTCTTAATTGCAAAGAGGCAGAAGATATTAAAATTCACATGAACCTAGATATCTCTTTTCAGTTTCTGTTTTATTACATAGTACTCAATTTAATGGGGTATAAAAACCCTATTAAATTGAGCAGCGCTTTGAATGCAAAACGTAGATAGTTTACGCATTACAATTGCAAAGAGGCTGTTTTCATTCTCTACAAAGTATGAACATTAAATTTTCATATCTCGACGTTGAGGTTATCGGTGTCATCTTTGGTAATCCTTAAAGAATTTCCGTTAGTGTAATATAAAATTTGTCGAAAATATATAATATTCCTTAAATATAACATAATCAATCACAATTAGCGATTAGTTAGCACAAAGTAAATAACTTTTTAAATCGCTATATATTCTATGCAAATTAATTTAACTTTATTAGCAAAATTAGCAAGTTAAAGTTATATCACACATAAACTTTATTTCATTATTTACCATGTAAATTGTTCTACGTATCTGCACGTAGATTGACCCTTTGGTGACAGGACATTCCCTCTTAATCCTCAACAACGGGTGAAAACGCATCTGTATTTTCATTCATAATGAAGGATCGGTGTAGATGTCTATTGAGTACAGCATCCATTCCATCAGGTGGTCTGTGTGCTTGTTTATGACCTATTATTCTATAAAAAAGCTAACCATAACGATAAGGTACAATACCTGAAGGTACAACAAACAATATTATTTAAGTAATTTTGAAAGTGTTTTGGTCATATTTAATATAATATTGTGATATTCTGTCGCTGAATTAATTCCTAACTATAAATAATACGCCCTACATGATTAAGAGTAACAGGTCGTTGACTTTTCCAATCATTTGGCTACTGGAAGCTGATACTAATTAACTAGATAATAATTTAACATTTGCGATCTGCAACAGGAAGAAAAGTTTAAAGTGTCTTGTTTTAATAATTAAACGTTACTAAAATCAATCGCTATGTAATCAAACACATTTATTTCTATTAATCCATAAGTTTAGAAGTTCTTAAAGAGAAATATGTAAACTTCGTCTGCAATTATCAACAATCAACAACTGTACAAATTTGGTGCGCTCTGCCGACTAAATGGAATGAAATTAATTTTAAGCAATAAAGATATGCAAAATCAGAGTCGTAACAGATTTTTATTAGTTTAGTCTTGTAAACTGATATTCATAACATGGAACGAATTACTTATTTTCCTTTTTCAAAGGTTTTTAATAAAGATTCAACAAACTCTTTTTATTTGTTACAAAAAATATTAAATGTGTCTTTTAAAACCCAAACAAAACTAATCCGTTGTCATAAACATCTTGTCTACAAGAAAGCTCTCAATTTCTTTACAGGTAAATTCTTACTTTATCCCCAAGCGACAAGTTTACGTGTACATTGCACTCTGTTCAAACTTCAAATCCACGATGCATGTTAACCTTATGGCTTAGAGTGCGGATTATAAAACTTAACGGTGTATGTTGAAATCCATTATTCCACAGCATGTGTTTCAAGCCTAGTTGGAAGGTTTATTGTAACAATAACTTGACCAACGAGCTAACAATCTACCTGAATGTATGTATATGTCTGCTACAGTCAATGCACAACATTATCGAACTTCAGAGAGAAGGCAAGCAGTGCCCTGTCACCCCTTTAGGCTAAGGTTGCTATATATATATATATATAATTATTTTGGCGCTCTCATCCTTTAAACTGTAACACAAACTCTTCCTAACTAACTTGACTGAAAAAAACCAGTAACAATCCTGACTACCTAACCTAGAGTCTAGTTAGATAATGAACCCAAAAACCACCAGGAAATAGAAGCAAAATATAAGTTGTGCGAGTACTAGCAGTACACTGTAAAACTCATATAAATTTTAAGATGCACAAATCTTTGTAATTTATAAGAGAGATAAATATAAAAATTCACAGGTAACCTTACCTTATTATGCAAAAATCGTATAAATATTACGTACTTAAGCGTTTATACAGGAAGGATGTTATTCCAGATATAACAATATATTTTTAGATAATTGATAGAATCAGACGTTACTTTGTGGAAATCCATCATAACAATTATAATAAAGATATTAATTTGCAACCATCCGCTTAATTAACTTCAATGATGTGTCTTACCTGGATTGAAGAGCACCTCCCACCCTCCCTCAATTGCGTGTACTAATCCCGGCACCACTGCCGCTTAGCGGTCAGCTGCCGTAGAGTCTACATCACCGGAAGATGCCTCACGTAGAGGCGAAACACGTATCGTATTAACGTCGATGGTGTATCTTTACCGGAAAAGTGGTGATAGAAGCAGTGGTGCCGGGATTAGTGCACGCAATTGAGGGAGGGCGGGAGATGTTCTTCAATCCAGGTAAGACACATCATCGAAGTTAATTAAGTGGATGGTTGCAAATTAATATAAGTATTATAATTGATACATTTTTAGGCTCACAAAAACTTGTTACGAGCGGGATTGAAACCTTAAGCGGGATTTAATAAGCAATATAAGACTGTGATGCATGCCATAAAACCACGTTCACCTTTTAAAAAGTGACATTAGTCATACCTCAGGCGCTTCCAACATTTTTACGGGTGACTATAAATACGAAATACTGTGGACTGAAAGGCGGAGTATTTTGTTGTAAGTTCAGAGAGGGTGATGAAAATAGACGTGTAGCCGTGTAGTCGCCATGTAGATTAATCTGCTGTAACGAATGAAGGGATGAAACTCATGTAGAGTCTTGGTTTTGTACATCTGTTAACACCGAATCATCGCATTAGAGGCAACGAGTTTACATATATATTTCATATTGTATTATTATCGTGCAGGACTCCACGAGCTGTACTGCAAAATCAAGTAAAATTACATAAAAGTTATCTCAGCCGATCATCCTTAATTGCGTCTATAACAGATGTAGAGTTAGGCCTTACCTTACTTTTATTATTTAGCACTAAAATTCGAAAGAGTGACATGATTATTAGCTTAAAATTATATTTCACTAGCTTTTCCCCTCGACTTTGCCTGCGTGTAATTTATCACAATTAATTTAATGTTTTTTTTCGCGGAACCTTATCTGCCAGTGAAAGTTTCATCAAAATAGGTCCGGCCATTTTGGAAATTAGCCGGAACATACAGACAGATAGACAAAAAATTTATAGTTGTGTTTTTATTAAAAGTTACTAGTTAACTTATTTTTACATTAAAAACAGACACAGAAAAACAGACAATTTTATTTATTTGTATAGATTATTATCATTAATTATAGCCTAGCAAGAGTCCATTGCTCTCCACCATACTAGCTTCTGACATACGCTAGAGTTGCCACGTTTGAATCCAAATTGACAACGCAAGTTTTTTTATATTCTAGTAATTATAAGACGCTGCGGCCCATCTCCTGGACTGTTTTCCTCTATCGCCTCCTGCCATACGCAGGGGACGATATGAAGTAATGGATGTACTTACACCGCCGCTAGACGGTATTCAAATATTTATATAAACTAACATTTTTGTTAAATATTTATACCTATAAAATTTATTTTCCCAACCTTAATTAGTATCGTAGGAGTCACTTTGCCAAAGCGCTTAATATGCCGCAGTAAAGTGCTAGGCATTTGGCTAAAAATCCTTAAATATATATACATAGTAATCATAACAATGGGATTAGGCAACTAAAAGATAAAAGACAATACTTACTTAAATTGAGATGATAAGTTAGGAAGGGGGTAAAAGGCAGCATTTTCAGCTCTAGCGGCTTGGGGCCACTGAAACCCATGCTACGTCTCTGCAGATTTTTGTAGGACGTGGAAATTTAGTTAGCACGCTTCAAGGCAGTTCGTATCGGATTCTTTGCTGCTCCAAAAATTCTCAAAATTAAATTGAATTCGACGAAAATCAGGAAAACTCAAAATTACTAATTACTGTATTTAAATTTGATTATACCTCTTAACATTCGTGTTTTTATCAACAGATTTATATTGCATAATATAAATCTGTTGCAACCGGTAACTAACCAGTAGTTTGTTAATAATATTTAGAGAGACGCTTCAGCTGAATCTTTGTGATTCATCTAATCGCATGGAGCGCCGCGAGCCTCAGCAATGTTGCTATGCTTGGCTTGTAGTGTACAACAACTTTCATTAAGTGAGTTGCCTTCAACCCTTCAATCGCCATAAAATTCCCATGTTGTCGCATGCGCCTGGCAAATCCCGAGCGGTCGCCTTTGACCGCACCCATCCACAGCACTTAGAACCACTAAAACTTATATTTAGAGACTACTTTTTCATGAAGAAGTTTGGCATTGTAAAATCTATACAAAACTCTCTACCCTGTGATAGATTTTACTTCATTACAAAAAATCTTTATTGTATTTTTATAACAAAAAAAAAAACATACCAAGCGGATGTTGACAACGTGAAAATCACAATTATTTCTATTTATTGTGAAAAGATGAATTATATGCACACAAAAACTTTTATAGAATTTTGTAAGAAAACACAAGTAAACACTTATAAAACACTAGAAAAATCCAAAAATCAACACAACAACATCCAAATAAAAGTGGAGAACGTAATGAACGTAGAATATAAATTAATATACATAGGCTAACTGTTTTTTAATTCACTAGAGAATAGAAAATTTCATAATGATTCTATAATGCCACACTTCTTCATAGAAAAGTAGTCTTTAAACATAAGTATTTATAGGTTAAAGTGCTGTGGGTGTGTGCGGTCAAATTTGACCTCTTGAATTTTGATGGAATATCGACGCTTGGTGTTTGAGAGGTTAAAGTACGTTTAAATGTGTTGGATACGACGTGTACGTTTTCTTCCGTAGATGTATTAAGCCTACATTTGTAAAATGAATAAACACAAGTCTCTGCTAATATACTTAAGAAACTTTGACATACCACTGTTTTGGCAGGTATACTATACGTGGTATAGTCATGCTGCGGCTTTATAAGTAGTATAGTTGTAGCAAGAATAGTTCGGCTCGATCGGGGAAGGAACACAATCTCACAGAAAACCAGTGTAAAATAACAGGTCAACGCTGCTGTGTTTTGTATGGTGGGTGTAGAGAACCGGAGACCCTTTTTAATGGAAACGAGGCATTATTAAAAAAACGCGTAACTCCTGAGATACCACGGCTCTCCCAACATACTCAAGCTATCCTTGCTATAGCTTTGTTATAAAAATTGCTCACACAAGCAGGTTGCACCTAGTATTTTGTGATTTAATTTTAGAAACCTTTAATGAAAATATTTATTTTTAAGTATTTCTTAAATATGAGTTCTTAAGGAAATCTAATGTACGTTTAGTAATTCTGTTGTTGCTATTTGATAGTCGCTGAAGCGTTTCAGTTTACCTTTGATCGTTTAAACAAACTTAAATATAGGTGATGCGAAGGAGAACGATTTTCCCTAATTCATAAAGAATATTATTGCACAAGTAAGAAATCGATGAAATTAAATCTTACAAAAATAAACTTGAATAAATAGGTAGTGAAGTTTGGTCTTAGATTAGTACTGGTTTTTACGTTTCCGCTTTCAGTTCAATATAAAATCCAATGAACGAGTATTTTCAATATGTCTGTTAGTTTTTAGTGAGTTTATATTTCGTAAATACATATCGGCTTACTTTTAAGGGTTCCGTAGTCAACTAGGAACCCTTATAGTTTCGCCATGTCTGTCTGTCCGTCTGTCCGTCCTCGCTTAATCTCTGTGACCGTTAGCACTAGAAAGCTGAAATTTGGTACCAATATGTGTATCAATCACGCCGACAAAGTGGTAAAATAAAAATTGGAAAAAAATGTTTTATTAGGGTAGCCCCCCTATATGTAAAGTGGGAAGTGATTTTTTTTTAATTTCAACCCTTACGTGTGATATATTGTTGGAAAGGTATTTAAAAATGAATAGGGGTTTACTAAAGTCATTTTTTGATAATGTCAATAATTTCAGAAATAATCGCTCCAAAAATAAAAAACAATGTGTCCCCCCCCCTCTAACTTTTGAACCATAGGTTTAGAAAATATGAAAAAAATCTGAAAGGTAGAACTTTATAAGGACTTTCTAGGAAAATCATTTTGAACCTGGATGGAAACAGTTTTTGTACAAAAAAGACAAAAAGTTGTACAAAATAATTTCTGGATTAAGTTTGTAGTATAATCGTTTAAGCAAGCATTTTTTTCCTCGTTTACATATTTTATTATCCTGAACGTATCTTTTTTCAAACAAAAAAAGAATTATTAAAATCTGTTCTCGCAATCCAAAATTACCACCGAAAACTTCTGGCACGTCTATGTATTAATTAGTAACCCAATTCCCCGAGAGATGGCGCTGTAGGTACTTATTACTTTGGGTCGGGTATTATCGAATTGTTCGGTTGGTCTCTCCTTGGCATCGCCTGCCGCGGAGCGTGCAATGTTGCACGCTCCATGTTCGCGCACGTACCCACTACCGCGAGCAGTTGCAGGAGCGCGGAGCGCTGCTGGAGCGCGAACATAATGGATACCCATCTTTAAACTCATAAGTGGGAACACTTATTGTGACGGACGGGAAACTACGGAACCCTACACTGAGCGTGGCCCGACACGCTCTTGGCCGGTTTTTTTTTCATTGTAATTACGTATGTAAAGGTTTTAGATGGTATTTGTTTTAAAACATAATAACGAAGCCGATAAATTCGCCCACTTGAATAAGCTGTACCTAATAAATCTTTACTTAAGATTTATATATATATATATATATATATATATATATATATATATATATATATATATATATATATATATATATATATATTTGATTTTATGCAATAAATATTATAAGAATAGTAATCAACTATTGCTTACACCCCACAGCGTGTCGGTGTTAAATACGGGTGCGCTACACACTCTCGTTTATCTGTTCTCTATGTAAAGGAGGAAAGCTCTTCTTGTGTTGAATAAAACTAAATTTTACGGATTTTATCGCGTTAATTTGACTGATTTTACTTATTTTTAAAATCCGACGTTTCGTAAAATTTAGTTTTATTCAATGTGTAGTGTTCGCGTAAATTTAATAAATCATTATCTTCTTATGTTGTTAGTGGAGCGTTCAGAATACTGAGCGAAAATCTATTTGTCACTTTATTTCTGCTTTTTGACTCTAATTTAATTGAATATTCAATAATAAAACGCCAAACGTCACACTTCTCGTCAGGTATACCTCAAAACTTGAAAACGAGATTGTACAAACAGTGCGTGTTGCCAGTGATGACTTATGGATCAGAGAAGTGGTCCTTCACTGCTGGCCCTATGAGGAAGCTCAAGGTCACTCAGCGAGCTATGGAGAGGGCTATGTTCGGGGTTAATCAAGTTTTATGGGCCACTTGATACATTTACCATCAGGTGGATTATGTGTTCGTTTGTTACCCTCATTATATAGAAAACTATCCTCGAATAAGAATTAGTGAAAAAGGCAGATACATAGTGACCGTGAGGACTAAAATGGAATACCTCGATTCAAGTACAAATTGTTTCTGTTTCTCTGCACTCACCGTACGCACCGTACCGAAGCAGCATTAAGCAGCCATTTTACGCTATTATTCTGTAAGAAAGTTGTCGTCCCCGTAGCTTTGCCACGACTCAAAAATCTATATTAAACATTACATTCAACATAAACCATCATCAATTCGCATGAAACAGTACAAAAAAAGAAATATGACAGCAATAATTCGTTCGTAAAATAACCAAACCGGCTAGTAAATGTTGAGTAAATAGATAAGTAAAATATATAATAATAAAATAAAAAAAATATATAAACAAATATATAGTTTGACGTGTTTCTAAATGAAATCAGTAGTTTTTATGTTTCCTTTCTAGAAAAAAAAATGCATGAATATTAAAGGATACCGAGTTCAAAATCCAAGAACTACGGTTGTTATTCATTTAAGATTTTCCTTGCGACGTGTAATTTATATAGCAGAGAAATTCATGAAGTTTTCTTTTTCCTTAGCTTGGAGTGGAACCAAGAAATTTTTATGAGGAAATTATAACATGTTTGTAATTTCCACTAAGTATAAAAATAATAATCAACTACGTAATGTTATAAATCGTAAGTTATAATATATATATATATATATATATATATATATATATATATATATATATATATATATATATATATATATATAGTCGAAGAGTTTTAATGGTTATTATTTTGCTTATTTTTTGGCCATATAATTAATTTAGTTTATCAACATGGCTTGTATATGTTATTTTTTATTTTTATTATTATCTACAAGTTAAAATAACGACGTGTGCGGTGTACTAAGTGATACAAACGTTTACATATCGGCCTTCTTTCATTGTTGCGACGATTTGCTTAATCACTTTTTTTGCCAGAAACACCACATATTACGCCCTTTTGACGCTGGTCCTGTCACTGGTCAGGTTGTTTTTCTTCGGATATAGACTTCTGTATATTTGTTTAAAGTTGACTGTAGGCTCCATAACCTGCAGTAGCAATTTACTGTCTGGTTGACTGTAAGCAAATTTGTCATTTCAGTTCTAAGAAAAAAAAGGGTTGTGAATTTTAAATAATTTTATTACGTGAACTTAAATTAGTTTTTATATTTTAATGGGGTTAATTAAGAAATTCTTCAATGTTTTTTTACATTCACGTGAATTACAGTGACATTACAAATTAAAACTAGTTTTCATTTTATTGCGTATATATTTTTTTTATAATCCCGACGTTTAGAGCACTTAACAGCACATAGATATAGTATACATTAGATTGGCGACGGAGAGATTAGGGTGAGACAAAAAACTTCAATTATCGATACAGAGCACTCTGTTCGTGTAACAAATAAAATGAATATCTTTATGTTTGAGGGCATAAAATAAAACAATAAGCAAAAAGGTAGTGATTTTTGTTGTTCACCAAAGTTAACTAGTTTCTTGTAAAAATGTCGTAAGCTCGCCTTAGAGTTATTTTGCAGTTTTGCTTCAAACTTCAATTTAATAGGCAAATAAGTTTCGATTATTAATTTAATAATTAAGTGTTTACGGTTTTATATTGCAGGTGAATCATACATATGTTTGTCATGTATGTCAAAATAAGTTTTGCGGGACACAAGGCATTCGTTCACTACTTTTCGAAACATATTTTCGCTTACATTTTTTCGTTTCATATATTTTCGAAAAACTCGTACAGAATGAAAACCTATCCCATAAACGTCTTGAGAGAGATAAACGAGACCATCTACATCCTTCATGTTTAAAGGTGACCCTCACCATAACTTCAACATAAAGTACATTTACACCGGATTCGCATTTAATTTTATTTGCAATTTTTTCACTATGTAACCACATATGTACTGAACAATGGACTGAACTATAGATTCTATGCTTTCAGGAATCCATGGCATAGATGATACGAAATTAGAATCTTCATTATCGATTTGGTCTAGGCCACTAGCCACATCGTCGTTTGGCGTCATCATTGCACTAAGACCAGTTGTAGCTTTTAATGTATCTATAGTACACGATGTTTGTAGGTTGAGCATACTTATTATCTCCAAAGGCTTAGCTTTATCACCGATTTGCACTTCCACATGGCAGATTAATCGTTTGTATGCTGCTGTTAATTGTCTGGCTGAAGAATTGTTGTTAAATTCTTGTTTAGAACGTATTGCACTAAAAAAATCTATTTGATCTTTAGGGTGTTTATAAGTCGGAAGAAACTTTAATTTTCCTGACTCTATAAAACCGACATAAAGCCAGTTTAAAGCTATTGTATTCGCCAAAAAACCGATAAAACCAGGTTTTCTTCAACTCTTTATCAAAGCTTGGTTTTTGTTTTTTAAATTTTTAATATACTCAGAGACTTTGTCCCATTTAGCTACAACATTTTCAACATTATTTGCATTTAAGGCCTTCTTAAATCCGTAGCTGAGTAAATTTCTGTAGTTGAAAATGTCAAATATGCTGTTTATATACTTTATAAAACTTCTGTCGCTTGACAATTTTCAAACATAATTTTAATCCGTCTTTGCAGAACTCTGTGCTTGTTTCAACAGAATTACTTAACAGTTGCACTGCTAAGCGTACATTCAATGTGATTTACAATATTTGTCATGTTGAAGTTGGCAGAAATTTTCCAGAAATTCTTATTTAATAATATCAGTATGATAATAAAAATTTTGTATCCTGCAAAAGAATTTCCAACGAAATTTAGTAAATGACAAGCATCTAATATATACATTGTATTTTCGCCCTCTATACTAAAAGTACGGTCTAAATGGAGCGGTGCTCAAATTAGCTCCTAGTATTTGTGCCATTTTTATATTAGATGCTACGCCTAAAGTGATAGAAGCAACTTTTACAAATCTGATGATGAAGCAATGCACTATTTCAGAAGTGTTGTTTCGGTGAAGCAGTCAATCGTCTTCTAAAAAAATAAGCAACAGGAATTTTTCAAAAAAAATAAATAATTGCCACTGCCCTCACCATAACTTCAACATAATTCTTGTTTAGAACGTAGAATTAACAGCAGCATATCATCATAATAATATCGGTAAGTGTGGTTGGTTTCTTTATATATAGTTTCTTTATATATAGTTACTAACACCTCTTTAGCATTGTTTGCTTGATCTCCATAAATACCATTACCCACATCAACATAGCTAGGATGATTACACCCGACAAATTCTATGTGCTCGCGGATAGAAATTTCGTCGTACGTAAGGGCGGTGACCAAATCTTTTTTTCTTTACTTATAGCCTTTATGGTTTCTACGGTTGCCTTAGTGATGCCGGGTTCACAGCCTACATTTTGGTGCCAGACTCGTAGTGTTCGAGAATGTGGTAGGCACAGGTTATATTTTGTTCTCATGTTTCAATTGCTTACATTTTGTCAATTGTAAGCTCTGGGGCTATAAAAGTGTAAAGTAAGGGCAAATGTCTTTAGTTGCGTATCATACTCGTGTTTATTTTTTTAATCACCTTTTCAATGAGATTTTGCAACAAATCGTTTGAACTAGACACCATAACAGTAGTAATGTTATTTTGAAGTGAGGGTAGCCTTTCTAGATTTTTTATCACTTGAGACAACTTTTCCACTTTTTCATTAGCCCGTTTTTTTGTACTCTTATATTTTTCAGTTTATTTATTTCATAGCTAGACGTCTACGAAGAATATCAATAGTTTTCTTCGTTTTTTTCTTTCTCAGGGAATTGTCTACAGCAGAAACGTTTGTAGTAGAGCTACTGGGTACTGGGGGTTATATCCCTGTAGATATACGACGATGCTTTGCGTTTCGACTTCAATACAACCTACAAACATATATAATTAGTGTATATATTATGTACTTATCTATGACAAAAATTAATTAAATGAGGTTTTAACCAACCTTTTATCTATTACTGCTGCTAAGCAGCAGTGCTTTCATCGGCGCATTCCTGCCTGTTAAGTATAGAGAGCCTGTATAATTATAAGCTATAAGGCAATTTACCTTTATCTTCAGGCGTCAAAATACCTTCGTAGCTGCCTGTACTGCAGTAGCCGTTTTCATCAAGTGAGCCTGTAAGTTCCTTTGTTACTTTCGGTTTAAAAAAATATATATCATAAAGATGACGACAAAAATTTTAACACATTTGAACATGCGCAAATGAAAATAACATATGTACAATCCAATATTTAATTAAGAAACTACGCACTGGCATTAATAATATGGCTATTGAACCAGAACGCAGCTTTAATCTTTGTGTACTTCTATCATTGAGGTATTACTACTACGTATAGAGAAGACATCGCCTTGCACGATTTTGCGCAACGCATTGCGGTACACTGTATCGCATATGTTTAGTGAGGTACATAGTCATAGTCAGTAATCTATGTAAGTGAATGTCCAACGCCCGCACAGACGATTCGTGCTCGCTTCGCATAAATAACAACTCCAAAATGCCTGGTTATGTTCGTAAAGACTGTAGTAAGCACTCCAGAACATCAAAAAATATAGTTTAACATTTCATCGGTAAGTAGACTTTAAAACGTTTAAAACTCTTTGATTTAAAGTTTTTTGCGTTGTTACAGTGCTCCGAGTATCGGGCTGTCGAGCGGCGCCATTTCGCAGTACTAATCATAGAGTAATGAAACAAAAGCCACAGATACGCAACATACATTTATGCCAATTATGTTGTTCAGTTTGTCAATAGTATATGTTGTGTTATTATTGTGCAAAATAAGTAAATTGTGACTTTTACCTAACTAACCTAAATAGTTTTGAAGGTTTCTATGGCCGGGTCATGAGAAAAGAGAAACGTGGATGAAATTTGTACAAAACCATACCACAAAAAAACATACGATATAATCATCATAATAATATCGGTAAGTGTGGTTGGTTTCTTTATATATAGTTCCAATTAAATTTTGTGTTTATTATTTTATATTTCTTACATTGTTATTTGCTAATTATGTACATATACTATGAGACAGAAAATATTGTTTATATCTATATACAACTGTTCGATTGCACCACGAAGCAAAGATAACAAATGATTATACGAGCAAACGCCAAAAGCTGACTAAACTTATAATCAAGGCATATGTCTTGAGGTCTTGCAGTGGTATGCTTGGGTTTAGTTTTAATTTTGTTGATTATAGGATCCCAAGCAGGTGGTAGTACCCAGCCTCCTTCTCTATTGAAATTAGGATGTTTTTTAATTTCAATAGCCTCACGTATCATCCTTGGTAGGAATCGGTGTTCTTTCGCGAGGATTTGTGGTCTATCAAATCTGATGTAATGGTTGGGGCCGTCTAGGATATGATCACAAACTGCAGACTTCCCGGAACGTTGATGCTTCACATCAGCTATATGTTCCCGGAGGACCCGCGTAAAAGAACATATAGCTGATGTGAAGCATCAACGTTCCGGGAAGTCTGCAGTTTGTGATCATATCCTAGACGGCCCCAACCATTACATCAGATTTGATAGACCACAAATCCTCGCGAAAGAACACCGATTCCTACCAAGGATGATACGTGAGGCTATTGAAATTAAAAAAAAACATCCTAATTTCAATAGAGAAGGAGGCTGGGTACTACCACCTGCTTGGGATCCTATAATCATGTTCGCGACGGCCTAACAACATTAAGAAACGAAGTAATAAAGAATATTGTTTTTTGTATTAATAATGAAATTACCGACAAAACTGAGTGAAAACGTGTATTAATATAGTTATTTAGCATGTTTATAACTCTTAGTATATTTGTATAGAGTGTCGTTTTGATAACAAGTAATATAAACTACTTTTATTATATACCAAAAAATCGACCAATCACAGCGCGTCTTATCGTGGAAAGTTTTTAATTAACTGCGTAATAGTTCATACTAAAATAAGGAAAATAATTTTATGTTCTAAAAGAGTTATAAATATGACATTCAATTAGCATATGGCTTATAGATTAAAGAAGTATAGGGATATTTTTGTATAATTAAACGCATTTCGTAGTTATAGAAAAATCAAAGAATCAATGTACCCAAATATTATGAAAATTTTGGACATTTCGTTTAATAACTTTTTACAATGTTAATATTTTGAGTAACCTTTATGATATACTAATAAAGTACCAGACTACCGATTTAATGATGTATAGCATGTTAGTGTAGCAATTAGTTTTGTATAGAAAATATTGCAAATTATGCCATTTGTATAGTGAAAACTTTATGCAATAAAGAGGCAAACGGAAAATGGCAAGCGGCTCACTGCAAAGTATTGCCCAAGTCTACCTTAGGGGCTCGGGACCCAGTACCAGTAGTAGTGTGAAGAACTACCAGTGACAGTGAAGTGAAGTGAGTGGTATCCGGTGGTAGCTGAAGTGACTAGTAGCAGTATATAGTGAATAGTGAAAGTGTTAGCTAGCCGAAAAAGGTCGTAACTGACATTCGCAGTTACATATCGTGAAAGTGTTAGCTAGCCGAAAAAGGTCGTAACTGATATTCGCAGTTACATATTATAGTGAAAGTGGTAACTGATATCCGCAGTTACACAAGTGATAAAATCAACTAGTTTAGTTGATAATAGCTGCTAGTCAGTAGTGTTAGAAAACCAGCTACTACCAATAGATCTTTGATACCACCGTACAATTTAAAGAAATCTTTCGAAATATACAGTGACCAACCAATAGTGAACAGCCGTAGTTTAACAACCGTGATCAATAGTTATAAAATTTCGCGACTAATCATTCAGTCGAACCGCTGGCCACTACCTTGCTATTTGTATTTGTTAATCGTGCATTTTGATTTAAACCACAGTCCACAATATTTCAGCGGCACCTACAAAACGGCGGTGAAAATACCCACCGGAACCTATAGGTGTAGGACGTGAGCGACTCGCGAAGTATCTTCGACAACATTTACTCCGGAGAGTTTCGCCCGTCCGGCACATTCGTTGGTCCTTCGAGCCGGATCTATCCGTTTGTATTTCGGAACCGGGTAAATAGTCACCACCGTATTAAAACCGCAGAATTTTTCAGATTCAAGATGCCGATCACCCGTTCGCAAGGAAGGGAAGCCAAGGCGTGGACCGTCGGTCTGGAAGGAGGTTCGTCGGCCAGTAACGCCGCCGTCCACCACCAGATGCCACCACGCTCACCGTCAACGATAGAGGGCGCTGAGGCGCCATGCTGCCCACCCGAAGGGGGGATACCCCTGCCCGCGCCGACCACTACGGCCCGCACAACGAAGCAGAGGGAACTGATAGAAGGCAACGATGACTTTAGCCGTGCATCATCGCCAACAGCCCGGGAAGACACCCACACCGAAGAGCCACCGAGGGGCCACACCGATTGCAGTACGAAGTCAAAGAAGACTGTTCGGCCCAATAGAAGAATTTTGAAGGCTCGTGAAGAAGTATTGAAGATCAAACTAGAACTCGCGCAGATCTCCTTACAGATGGCTGAAGGAGAAGACGAATCAGACGACTATGATGAAGATGGTCACTCCAAAAGTGAGTACGTTCGATCTTGGCTCGAAAACTCTGTAGCCAAACAAAAGTCAAATCAAGGCGCAACCACCGGAGGGAAGGCCCCATTTAATAAAACCGTCACAAAGCCAACCCCGGACGTTGTCGACCTCAGTGAGCCCCAAAAGGAGCTCACGAACCAGGATTCCTATCCAGAAGACGTACAAAGGGATCCCATGCCACAGAAGCTCAGCCAGGAACCCATCGTTAATGAAGACAGGGGGCTCCTACCGATTGTATCAGAGCTCACATACCAGGATTCCTATCCAGAAGATGTACAAAAGGATCCCAAGCCAAAGAAACCTAACCAGGAACCTGTCATAAGTGAAGACAGGGGGCTCCGTCCATTTATATCGGAGCTCACATCCGCTATAGCCGCACTCGCTGACAAATCAAAATTAGAGAGTGCGCCACTATCGTCGCATACTTTCGCAGCGTCGAAAGCTATAATGACACTGCCAAGCTTTAGCGGAGCACATACCGAGTGGCATTCATTCCGTGCCATTTACGAAACAACCCGAGGCTACTTCAATGATATTGAAAACACAGCTAGACTAAGACGAAGTCTACAAGGAAGAGCCTTGGAAACAGTCAGTTCAGAACTCATCGGGCATGCTAAGCCAGATGAGGTTATGCGAGAACTGGAGCTACAATTTGGGCGTCCAGATTCAATCGCGCAAGCAGAAACCGAGAAGTTGCGAGGATTAGCACGCTGTACAGAAGCGCCCAGAGACATTTGCGCATTCGCGAGCAAAGTGAGGGGAAGCGTCGTCACTCTTCGAGCCCTAAAGCGAGATCATTACCTCGTCAACGCAGAGCTGCTACGACACCTCACCGACAAACTGCCAAACTCTATACGTGCCCAGTGGTATAGAATCTACACTGAAAAATATGACTCTAGACCAGACCTCGGCTGCTTCAGCGATTTTATTACCGAGCAAGCTCGCTTCTGCAGTGCATTTGCGCCTCCAGAAATTATCAACGAAGCACAAAGCAAT
Organism: Parnassius smintheus behrii; assembly: GCA_036936625.1. NCBI lineage: Eukaryota > Metazoa > Arthropoda > Insecta > Lepidoptera > Papilionidae > Parnassius > Parnassius smintheus. The sequence continues at coordinate 6,152,450 of JAUPFT010000029.1, forward strand.
CGTTCAGTACATAGAGCACACGCGGCTACTACTAAGCCGTCTCCGAAATGCAGAGTGTGCGAAAAGGAGGGTCACTACGGATCCGAATGTAAAAAATTTAAGGAAGCAGATATCAACAAAAGATGGGAACTCGCAAAGCAAAATAATTTATGTTTCCGCTGTTTACGCTATAGAAATCAGACACACAAATGCAAAACAAATAAGTGTGGAATAGAAGGATGCACAGCGACACACAATCGACTTCTCCATAACAATACAAAGGAGAAGACCGAGGTCAAACAAAAAGAACCTCAAGAAACTGTTGCTAACTCATTCGGTGTGTCAAAGCATCAAGCCTATTTAAAAATAATTCCAGTGCGAGTAATTGGACCGGCGGGAGCTGTAAACACACATGCCCTGCTGGATGATGGGTCAACAGTTTCACTAATGGATGAAGAGATCGCCAAACAAATTGGAGCTAAAGGGCGGTTCGACCCGTTTAAGATCACCGCTATCGGAAACACTATCCTCGATTCACCGGAATCTCGAAGAATCAAAATATCGCTGAAGAGTCTCCACAGCAAAAGGGTGCCATTCAGAGCAAGCACGGTCGCAAGCCTAAACTTGGGGCCACAGACTGTGCGTGCGATAGACATAGCCAAGTGCAAACACTTGAAAGACCTAAAGGAGCAGCTAATATATGACTCCGGCAACCCAAGGATCCTAATAGGACAGGACAATTGGAGACTTCTGATAGCCACTCAAATCCGTAGAGGTCCACCGCACCAGCCAATCGCCTCGCTCACAGAATTAGGATGGGTGCTACACGGGGCACACACTAAAGCCCCGTATCAGCGCGTCCACGCGGCCAATGAGCTGCACAAGAGCGAGGAAACTATAGATGACCAACTCCGCGAATATTTCGCGCTGGAATCTCTCATTATCAATCCGAGAAGACCAGACTCTGATCCAGAGAAGAAAGCTGAAGATATACTAAATAGCAGCACCCGTCAGTTACAAGACGGGCACATAGAAACAGCGCTTCTCTGGAAGGAAAAGGATATCGAGATGCCTGGAAATTATGAAACAGCAATAAAACGGCTCGTTTCCATTGAAAGAAAATTAGATGGAGACGAAGATCTAAAAAGGAAGTATGATGAACAAATGAATTCCCTTGTACAAAAAGGATACGCCGAGATAGCACCGAAAACTAGCACACCGGGAAGAACATGGTACCTACCCCATTTCGACGTCCATAACCCAATGAAACCAGAGAAGTTTCGAATAGTACACGATGCCGCAGCCAAAACAAAGGGGGTGTCGTTGAACGACTTCCTGCTCACGGGTCCAGACCTACTGCAATCACTACCAGGGGTCATGATGCGTTTTCGCCGCTATAAAATCGCTGTCTCCGCGGACATAGCCGAAATGTTCATGCAGGTTAAAGTTAGACCCGAAGACAGAGATGCCTTAAGATATCTCTGGAGAGGGGATCGACGTAATGAAGCTCCACAGGAATATAGAATGACGTCAATCATTTTCGGTGCAGCCAGTTCGCCCTGCACAGCCATATTCGCGAAGAACTGGAACGCTAAAAAATACAAAGACAAGTATCCAGAAGCCGTAGAAGCTATCATCCAAAGCCACTATATGGATGACTATCTCGATAGTTTCCAGTCTCTGGAAGAGGCAAAGCGAATATCGAAGGAAGTACGTGACATACACAAAAACGCGCACTTCAACTTAAGAAAATGGGTTTCCAACGCACCAGAAGTTGTAAAAGAATTAGAACCTGACCATGAAGCATCTGAGTCAGTCGATCTGGGAAACAAAGGAACCGAGGAAAAGATACTCGGATTAATCTGGAAACCAGGTACCGATCAGCTGAGCTTCAACCTAAAGCTCGCCCGACTTCCTATTAATCTGCTGCACAAAACACCAAACAAGAGGGAACGTCTCATACGGTGCGTGAAGATGGCACTATACACCATCCTTCATGAGAGACATCCGCATGAGGAAGTATTAGCCACGCTGCTCTGCGAGGTGGAGTACACAGTAAATAGCAGACCATTGACTCACATCTCTGTAGACAGCGACGACGACGAATCCATCACGCCAAATCACTTCCTTTTAGGAGGATCTGCGAGATTGCCGACACCTGGAGTATTTGATGAAAAGGATATAAATAGCAAAAGACACTGGCGACGCTCCCAGATACTCGCTGACATGTTCTGGCAGCGTTGGGTCCGAGAGTATTTACCGGAACTTCAAAACCGGCGGGAGGCCCATGGGCGAGGTCCCAATCTCCAGGTGGGCGATTCAGTCCTCATAGCTGACGGCCAGTTACCTCGTAACACCTGGCCACGAGGGAGGGTGGAAGCTGTTTACCCCGGTGCGGACGGACAGATTCGCACTGTGGAGGTACGCACAGCAAACGGCCTAATCAAGAGGCCAACCAGGAAACTCGTGCCGCTGCCGAAGTAGAAGCAACGTCGCTCACCGAAATGGATGCAGCGCCGCTGTGAGAAAATCGTCGCGACGCTGCACGGCGGGAGAGATGTTCGCGACGGCCTAACAACATTAAGAAACGAAGTAATAAAGAATATTGTTTTTTGTATTAATAATGAAATTACCGACAAAACTGAGTGAAAACGTGTATTAATATAGTTATTTAGCATGTTTATAACTCTTAGTATATTTGTATAGAGTGTCGTTTTGATAACAAGTAATATAAACTACTTTTATTATATACCAAAAAATCGACCAATCACAGCGCGTCTTATCGTGGAAAGTTTTTAATTAACTGCGTAATAGTTCATACTAAAATAAGGAAAATAATTTTATGTTCTAAAAGAGTTATAAATATGACATTCAATTAGCATATGGCTTATAGATTAAAGAAGTATAGGGATATTTTTGTATAATTAAACGCATTTCGTAGTTATAGAAAAATCAAAGAATCAATGTACCCAAATATTATGAAAATTTTGGACATTTCGTTTAATAACTTTTTACAATGTTAATATTTTGAGTAACCTTTATGATATACTAATAAAGTACCAGACTACCGATTTAATGATGTATAGCATGTTAGTGTAGCAATTAGTTTTGTATAGAAAATATTGCAAATTATGCCATTTGTATAGTGAAAACTTTATGCAATAAAGAGGCAAACGGAAAATGGCAAGCGGCTCACTGCAAAGTATTGCCCAAGTCTACCTTAGGGGCTCGGGACCCAGTACCAGTAGTAGTGTGAAGAACTACCAGTGACAGTGAAGTGAAGTGAGTGGTATCCGGTGGTAGCTGAAGTGACTAGTAGCAGTATATAGTGAATAGTGAAAGTGTTAGCTAGCCGAAAAAGGTCGTAACTGACATTCGCAGTTACATATCGTGAAAGTGTTAGCTAGCCGAAAAAGGTCGTAACTGATATTCGCAGTTACATATTATAGTGAAAGTGGTAACTGATATCCGCAGTTACACAAGTGATAAAATCAACTAGTTTAGTTGATAATAGCTGCTAGTCAGTAGTGTTAGAAAACCAGCTACTACCAATAGATCTTTGATACCACCGTACAATTTAAAGAAATCTTTCGAAATATACAGTGACCAACCAATAGTGAACAGCCGTAGTTTAACAACCGTGATCAATAGTTATAAAATTTCGCGACTAATCATTCAGTCGAACCGCTGGCCACTACCTTGCTATTTGTATTTGTTAATCGTGCATTTTGATTTAAACCACAGTCCACAATATTTCAGCGGCACCTACAAAGACGGCGGTGAAAATACCCACCGGAACCTATAGGTGTAGGACGTGAGCGACTCGCGAAGTATCTTCGACAACATTTACTCCGGAGAGTTTCGCCCGTCCGGCACAAATCAATAAAATTAAAACTAAACCCAAGCATACCACTGCAAGACCTCAAGACATAGTCAGTTCATTTTGCATAGATCGGACCATAAACAATAATTAAAAAAGCTGAAGGTACTCCGGGTTTAACAATGACATCGGGACGTCAGTCATCTCAGTCCCCCGTGACCATGGGTGCTGGAAAGCGCCCGAAACGTCGGGAATTAAAAATAAAAAGTAAAAATAAACGCGATAAAATCCGTAAAAGTAGTTTTAATCATGTGTAGTGTTCGTGTAAATATGAGAAATCATTATAATCAAGGCAATTAAATACTAATTTGTGTTGAATTATTTAAAATGTGTAATAAATAGAGATTATATTAAATTGCAACGAGACCTTTATTTCGCTTCTTTGATTTATTGAATGACAAGGCAGAGTATTATTTTGTAGTAGGTACAAAAGTTGTGTCACTTCTGCGCTGTAAAATCTATAGGAGCGACTTCTTTTATACTACGTTGAACGATACGCGTAAGCGCCGTGAAATCCCTTGCGCTTATGACGTTTTGGTCGCGAGAAAACTAATCCCTAATGCAAACTAGTGCTGCATGTTTTAAAACATTTTACACTAGTTTGCATTAGGGATTAGAAACTACAAAAATAACTAATTTACACGAAAACGACTGAGTACAAATACCTAAAAATGAAAGTAATTTGAAGTTCTGAAGTTGATTTATGATAGTTTTAAGATAATTATGTTTAAAGTTTTTCCAATTCACAATTATAAAAAAAATTGAATCTCAATAATAATAAAAGTAAAATTTTAAAAAAATCTATTGTTAAGTTTTTTTTATGTATTTTTTAACGATCATAATATGAGCTTCATGTGTAGTGCACTTTGGGATTTTTTATTGACAAAACTTTGTATTGCAAACTTTTTTATTGACGGTTGACATAAAATTATCGAAAAATTAGAAGTATAGTAATGTAACGGGCATAGAATTAGTGACATTAAAAACTGCCGATTGAATTACCAAAATTGACGCTTGATTTATTTTATTGACAATTACAGAACACTAATTGCAACTTAAAACACACGAATAATAAAACACAATTGCACTACCGATCACTTTAGTTCGCTGCCACCATAGAATAGTATTACATATTATATATATAAATGTATATATATATATATATTTTGACGTTACAATTGTTTCCAAATTTCGCATGCGAATTATTTGGAAAATGCCAAATTGCACACTATTTATGAATAAATATGTATTAAATTAAGACGGTTTTTTAATGACGATCTTGAACATTAATCAAAAGTCTAAAATGTGTAAATTTATTCAGTCTGTCAACACAGCAAATCGGTTTTGTTGTAGTGATAATACGACGTAATTGCTTGTATGTGTGCTCCCGTCGACGCTGAACCTCGTACAAAATAAGGTTGACAGCCATTCTATTGTGTTTTATATTATACTATGGCTGCCACAAACCTTAATAAGTTACCGTGTCCACGAATTAACACTTCACAGAGCCTTTTTAAGTGCAACGACGTATCACTATCACTTCTGTTTAAAAGTAAATTTCACGCTACATTAACAACACAAGTGCTAGTGCTATTCATTAGTACAGTGCTTTAAAACCCCGATCCTATGATTTTTATTTTACATTGATGGGACGCTTTTATTTATTTTCGTTACTATACATTACAGATTATAATATAATATTATAATATCAGTTTAATTAGTATCTAAGATAAAAGAAGTACTGTTAGATTCAACTTTTCAAACAAATGTGGGGACAAAACACGAATGAGTATCGGACGACTGCTGAGATTAATGGCTAGACTACTTGGCTAATGCATCGCCTGGTCTTAGGGTCGTTTTGGTCATTTGTTGGTTTTCGGATATGTATTTACTGCTGTTTATCTGTTTCCCTAAAATTTACTGATATATTTTAGTTTTATGTGTTGTTTAATATCTGAAAGATTTTAATTTAATAATTTACTTGTGTCTTTTGCAGTGACAAGACTTTCTGTCCAACATATAAAAATTAATACTGTACGTTCTTTTGAATGTCTCGCACTAAAAAAAATATATTTTGATAGTAAAGTTTTAAAATTATAAGCTATGAGTCATCGTCCCGTTCACTGTATGATGACAACATAAGAGAATCCAATAGTTCATTTCTAGCCTTTCCTTCATGACTTTTTTTTATAGAATAGAGTGACAAACGAGCACATAGTCCACCTGATGGTAAGTGGTTGCTGCGGCCCATAGACATCTACATCTATCCTTCATTACAAATCAAAATGCAGATGCGTTGTCACCCGTGAGGACTGAGATGGAATGCCTCGTTCCAGTAAAAAGGGTCTCCGGTTATCTACACTCACCATACGAAATACAGCAGCATTAAGCTACTATTTCACGCTGGTATTCTGTGAGAGCGTGGTCCGTCCCCGGTCGAGCCGACCCATTTGTTCTACAACTATACTATTAATATAACTGCAGCATGGCTCTACCACGTAAAAAACTTGTTAAAGTCTTCATGTTTTATTATTAGTCTACGACTTATATAACACTGTAACGTCAGAGATCTTTGCAACACACCCTTATACGAGTCATCATTCATCATTACAGCCTTTCACAAGTCCACTGATGAACATAGGCCTCCCCCAAGTAATGCCACAAAGCACGATCCTGAGCCACCTGCATCCATCGACTTCCTGCATGTCTTACCGGGTCGTCACTCCATCTAGTGGGGGGTCGCCCTACACTACGCCTACCGGTACGAAGGTGCGACTCGAGAACCTTTCTTCCCCATCGGTTATCGGTTCCTCGAGATATATGGCCGGCCCATTGCCACTTCAGCTTACTAATCCGTTGGGCTATGTCGGTCACTCTGGTTTTACTGCGGATATCCTCATTTCTGAGTCTATCACGCAGAGAAACTCCGAGCATAGCCCTCTCCATAGCTCGCTGAGCGACCTTGAGCTTCCTCATGCGGCCAGCAGTAAAGGACCACGTCTCTGATCTTATACGGCCCTGATAGATCTTATACATATGGCCGTGTAGTGGCGGTTGAGAATATCCACTACCCCATATCTTCCCGTGGGTGTCGTAAGAGGCGACAGAAGGAGACAGGCAGGAGATGGGCAGCAGCATCTTCCTGATGACAACAATGATATAATAAAAAAACTGCGGTTGCCAACAAGCTCGCTAAGCGTGGCAACTATGGCAATATACACCCCATGAGAGTACCGTCACGGACGCCTGTCCTGAGATACATAGTTAGTGAGTCGGAAGAGTTTACGTAAATTTAAGATTATTTGGACGTTGTTTAAGTCAGAATTTTTGTGCAAAAGTTAAACATCTGTGTACTGCGAACTTTATATGGTGTGATACATTAGAGTGTTTAGTGATTAGTGAATAAATAGTAAAAAAAACAACACTTACATATTAAAAACATTTTATTTTTAAATGTCATCGAATAAAATTTAATAACATAATACCGTCATATAATACTGATCAACACAGTTCCATCTCACGCTTCCGTTGTGTACTAATAAATCAACGCATAATCTAGCTTTATCAACTATTAAAACTTATTGATCATGGAAGTTAAGTGCAGTGCGTGCGGTAAATAAATGTCTCCGCAAGATGGCGCTAATGTTACTTGTACAAAGTGCAATAAACACCTACATCGTGCGTGTGTAGGCATCGCAGTGGGCGCTTCACTAATGCCATCCTGGGCTTGCCCTGAATGCAAATTGAAAGAAAAACGTTGCAACAAGGACACAACGCCGGTAAAACCCGCGACAATGACTGTTGCTAATTCGAGTGAGGTTTCAAACTTCGGGGAGGAATTGCGATGTTTCCGAGAAGAAATGCGGCAAACCCGCGAAGAACTTCGGGCATTCAGAGAAGAACTTCAGGACATAAGAATCCTTGTCAGCAAATACGATGCTCGTTTAGATAAGCTCGAGAACACGGTCCAAACTATCCTGGAATCACAAGAGCAATATGGGTCTCAAGGATTCAAAATTGAAATCCTAAAACTCGATTCGACCGTCAATCAGCTGCAAGCCGACTTAAACGATAGGGACCAGGAGTTGCTTGCAAATGACGTCGAATTAAGTGGCATTCCAGAGGTGAGTGGGGAGAACCCAACACACTTGGTTCTATCAGTTGTGACCAAGCTTGGTGTTCATTTGGAGGAAAAGGAACTGGTCCATTGTATGGGAGTGGGGGGCGCCCGCCAGGATGTCACATCTCGTATGCGGCCCATCGCTGTGCAGCTGGCGCGACGTGCTGCGCGCTGCGCGCGTCCGCCGGTCTCTAACAACCGAGGCTCTAGGTCTTAAGTCCGCACCCTGCAATATCTATGTAAACGAACGACTGATTAAAACAAATAGGCAGTTGTTTTGCATGGCACGCGAGACAGACCGCAAGCAGGGATGGCGATATGTTTGGGCGAAGGGAGGCCGAATTTTTGCACGTCGGGAAGCAGGAGCTCCAATAAACCGCATACGCTTCAACGCGGATATTGCAAAGATTTTTGGGTCCGAATTTGTTCGATCACCATAACTATCTCTCAGTTTACTTACAAAAAAGAATTAGTGTTTTTAATTTCTTTGTAACTATTTACTATCGTCAAGTGTTTTGTGGGTACTCGTATATACCCATAGTTATTAATAAGATTTATTTACAACTTCGAAATAATACGAAATCCCATTTAAAAAAATATATAGTTGAGCCAAGTTATCATAATAAGCTATTTGTATTTCCATTTACAGTTATAAAATATTTGCTACCCATATATATTATCAGTTATAGTCTTTTAAATTTCATTAGTGCATCATTTGTTCTTAACTGTTTGCCAAACAAAGTAAATGTCTTTTTACATTACTCAGACGTTATACAGCTTGACGCTCATTGTTGTGGTTATTATATGTGTAGTAGGACAATATATACAGGGCCGATACGTATGTATATTTATGTTACTTCCTTTATAAGCTTTATAGGCATTAATTATTTAAATGTAAGAAAATATGTATATCCCCTAAATCCTACCCGTTATAATTACTTGCTAAATTTAGTTAACATTCTTATAATATCACAAACCTACAACAACATAAATAGAGTAATGAAACAAGCTCAGAGTAGGAACAATTATTGTGAGTATTACTCTGATATTTGTTGGTCAAAGATGTCAATTGTGAAAATTCCTTTATATCATACAACATGACAAGTAATCTTAAGTTAGGGCTTCTAAATGTAGGTTCACTAGGTACAGGCCATGAAGAACTAGTAGTAGCTATAGATCGCCACGCTGTCGATTTAATGGCGATTAACGAAACTTGGTTGCATGAGGGTGAGGAAGCGCGCGCGCCCGCGGTTCCAGGTTACCGGTTACGTCACATTCCCCGACCGACCAATGTGCGCTCGCGAGGTGGCGGTGTTGGCTTCTATATACGGCAGGGTCTAGCTGTTCGAACGTTGCTTCATCCTTCGACTCCGCTTGTAGAACAAATGTGGCTTGCTCTAACTATTAACGGTACTATGATTGCGATTGGTACTGCCTATAGACTACCATGGTTAAACGTAGACACATTTTTCGATGCTTTGTCTGAAACTATCGGGACTCTTGCATGGTGCAATTATATAATCTTGTTAGGGGACTTTAATATAAACGTATTGAACACCGCGGATAGTAATTATAAAAAACTTAGAGAATTTTTACAGTGCTACAAACTGAGCCAATGTGTAACTGATTCGACTCATTTCACCGATCATAGTTAAACCATAATAGATATAGTTTGTACAGACATCCAGCAATACGATATTTTAGTTAATCACATACCCGATCTGAGTAGCCATGCATTTATTTGTTGTGAAATTAATTTCAAAAAGCCCAAACAAAAACCACTTATAATATCACGCAGAGACTTACATTCCATTGATGTCGAACAGTTTGAATCAGATCCAAAGTCGATGAACTGGGAAACCATCAACACCCTGAATGACGTTAATGATATGGTATCTCTTTTTAACACAATGATGTTAACCATATTTGATATTCATGCGCCTCTTTGCTCAAAAACTGTAAGACATTTACAATATCCATGGATCACTTATAATATAAAAAAAAAATTATGAAACTCCGGGATGAAGCTGGTTAAGTAGCACGTAAATCTGGTTCAGAGATACATAAGAACTATTATAAGGAGCTAAAAAAAATACTGTATTGAGGCGCTTCGCAAAGAAAAACAGGCATACTATATTTATACAAAATTACAGAGTTACAGCTTATAATTACTTCCAAAACTAAATCCGTCTTACAGTTAACTTAGCCTAGTATTTATATTGAAATATCCCTTACTAAGCAGCCCGTGCTATGACGCACGGCCTAATTCTTATGAGTGCTTGTGAAGCAGATATTAGAGGGGTCATCACACTTAACCTCTCCCTCCCCAAGAGAAAAATTATCCGAAGGAGAAGAAGTTGACTTCGGAGAATTTTGTCTCTGACTTAATCTATGAAATTTCCATTTAAATATGATAACAATTATAATTAAAAGTGCTACCACATAAAGACTTAAAGTCCATATACTTATTTTATTCACTAGGGTTTCCACCACCATTTCACTATTACTATTTCTAACACTATTCATAATTTCTTTTACGTCACTAAAATCTACGTTTGTTAAGTCCAACTTCTTTTCTTCTTTCGTCACGTCGTAATGCACCTCCGGAATCTTTACAAGTGGTATCTGTAGACTGGCTTCCGACATGTTGCTCGATAGGCCAATGGTTATTTTTCCCATTTGTATGCTGCAACCTATGCTCGGCGTCAAAATGTATGTTCCTTGTATATTATATCTGTGGGTATCGTCTTTGCACTGTTCCATCAGTATAACATCGTCTTCTGCATAGAGTATCCAGTGGTCAAAAGTTATTTTCTGTATTTTCAAATTCTCTATTTTTATTTGATGTTGATGGCAATTACTGAGGCTACTTTTAATCAGCATTATTTCTTCGATGCATGTTTCTTCATCAACTGGTGCCATATTTTCCTCCGAACATAAGTGTTTGTTTGGTTCTATTTGGGTACACGGGCTTACTACGTTTCTGTACTTCAAACCATTCACTAATAGGTAGGGGTATTTAGGAATTATGGTATAGGTGTTGGTTAATTTCTTTATAGGGATAGGAATAATCTTGTAATAGTTATACGTTTCTTTTTCTATTAATGGTATTTCTAAGATAAAAACTAATTTGTCTTTGTCTATATAACTTTTTAGAATAACGTTACGTTCTAATTTTAATAGGTTATTTTTAATTACTGGATAAATAGTTTGTACATTTTGTTCTATTGTTTTGAAAACATTTAGTAATTTCGTGTTTTCGAAATAGATATAATATTTATGTTTAAAATCGATATATTCTTTAAAAATACCTTTGACAAGTTTTTCATTACTTAAAGGCATGTGAACTTTTAGTATACCTTGTCTTTTATTTGAAATCACTTTAACAGATATTTTATCGCTAAACCATCCAGAAACTAAAATTTGGCGTGGTTTAGTATCTATAGCTTTTTTCAGGATAGGAATCCCTTCATGTTCCCTGTTTGATACTGAGTTAGCTGTGTCACCATCATCTGATAATTCCATCAGTTCCATCGGTGGCTCGGCTTCGGTATCAGAAACAACTATAGATTTCTCGCTTTCCGTGTCGGAAATTGACATAACTGACGGTGTTTTAGGTATCTTTTCTATTATTGTTGAGGCTGTTATAAAAAAATTTCCTATTTGTTCATATTCTCTTTCGACCGAATGAGAATTAAAATCAAATTGGTTTTGCGAGGTGTTAGGTTGAATTCTATTTTCGGTATCGGTATGATTTACGCGTCTTGAACTAACTGTCCTCATTGTGACGTCAGTATTAGAGTTCGACGGCATTTGTGACGCTCGGTATTGCATATTGTTTCGCGAAAAATGCTGACGGTGTTGCGCCGATGACGGTCGCACTGGTGACCCAGTTTCAAAGTTCGCATTTCTGTTGTTCATTGTGTAATTACTTACGAAGTGGGGAGAAACATTATTTGAATTAAATGAATTACTTTGGTTATTCGATGAATGGCCGTTCGTTTGATATTGAAAACTTGGGCCTTTATATTTATTATTATGATTAAAATTGGGATGATTTTGGAAATGGCTTGGTCTAAAATTTTGATTAGACCTTGGGTTCCTATTTTCGTAAACTGTTTGGAAGTTCTGTTCCTCTAATACAATTTTTAATGCGTCTTCTAAGGTGGTAACATTACGTAGTCGTACTAGTCTCACTAAGTAAGCAGGTAAATTGTATAAAAAAACGTTTAATGCTGTGTTATCGTATATCGTTTGTTTAGCTTGCCGTAAGTCCCGATTATTAATGGTTTCGTTAATTTTTGAAAACAAAATGCTTTTTAAATGTTGCACCCGGTGACAAAATTCTTGATAACTTTCGTTTCTATGTTTCCTAAGACTCTCTAGCTCCATAGCTAAGCATTCTTCAGACCTTGGGTCGCCAAAGTGTTGGTTTAACAGCGACTTGAGGTCTGCCCAAGAGTCTATCTGCTCCCTTTCTCCCACTAAACTAGCAGCTTCCCCTGACAAGCGACTGGTAATGACGTGAAATAAATATTCATTTTGTAAGTTACCCCCTTGGAATGTTTGTAAAATATATTCGCATTTTTTTATGAATAAGGGTAATAACCTAGCATCTCCATCAAAAATTGGAATAATTTTCGTCATTTCTACGGGAATTCTTTCAATGTTTTCCATTTTAAAATAAAATAAATATCAAAGTTTTTAAATACAAAGAATAAAATTGATTTAGCTAAGATCTACTAACAAAATTTTGATTGTTTAGTAGAAGAGTATTGTTATGGCGTTTTCTAATCCAAGACAATACCCACGTATAACTAATACAAGAGGGAACGAAAGGAAGGTTACGGGAAGTGAAAAGTTTTACTCACAGTCTCGCAGATCTGCCCATGTCCCTCTGGGATAGTTCTGGAGTCTCGGCTGTTTCTGCTGAAGTCGCGAAGTCCTTAATTTATTTATTTGTTCGGTGATATTCGTCCAAGCGTTGAAACGCACGTTGTCAGGATACTGTTGCTGGATCACGATGATAACCGACGATACAGACTCTTCCTAGACAACTACGAATATCCTACCGGCTGCGCCAATTAAGTTGACGACAACGACTTTATTTATAAAAATAATTTATTTATACAAAATTACAGAGTTACAGCTTATAATTACTTCCAAAACTAAATCCGTCTTACAGTTAACTTAGCCTAGTATTTATATTGAAATATCCCTTACTAAGCAGCCCGTGCTATGACGCACGGCCTAATTCTTATGAGTGCTTGTGAAGCAGATATTAGAGGGGTCATCACACTTAACCCGCGCGCCCGCGGTTCCAGGTTACCGGTTACGTCACATTCCCCGACCGACCAATGTGCGCTCGCGAGGTGGCGGTGTTGGCTTCTATATACGGCAGGGTCTAGCTGTTCGAACGTTGCTTCATCCTTCGACTCCGCTTGTAGAACAAATGTGGCTTGCTCTAACTATTAACGGTACTATGATTGCGATTGGTACTGCCTATAGACTACCATGGTTAAACGTAGACACATTTTTCGATGCTTTGTCTGAAACTATCGGGACTCTTGCATGGTGCAATTATATAATCTTGTTAGGGGACTTTAATATAAACGTATTGAACACCGCGGATAGTAATTATAAAAAACTTAGAGAATTTTTACAGTGCTACAAACTGAGCCAATGTGTAACTGATTCGACTCATTTCACCGATCATAGTTAAACCATAATAGATATAGTTTGTACAGACATCCAGCAATACGATATTTTAGTTAATCACATACCCGATCTGAGTAGCCATGCATTTATTTGTTGTGAAATTAATTTCAAAAAGCCCAAACAAAAACCACTTATAATATCACGCAGAGACTTACATTCCATTGATGTCGAACAGTTTGAATCAGATCCAAAGTCGATGAACTGGGAAACCATCAACACCCTGAATGACGTTAATGATATGGTATCTCTTTTTAACACAATGATGTTAACCATATTTGATATTCATGCGCCTCTTTGCTCAAAAACTGTAAGACATTTACAATATCCATGGATCACTTATAATATAAAAAAAAATTATGAAACTCCGGGATGAAGCTGGTTAAGTAGCACGTAAATCTGGTTCAGAGATACATAAGAACTATTATAAGGAGCTAAAAAAAATACTGTATTGAGGCGCTTCGCAAAGAAAAACAGGCATACTATGACTACTACATGCACAATACTAAAAAAGATCCTAAAGCCATATGGTCACACATAAAAAAATGTAAGGTAAAAAATTAAACCAGAACTACCGTATCATATTTTTAATGATCCCAATTTAATTAATACCAGCTTTTTAAATGTTCCTGGACATGATTAAATACTTACTTCTAACACGTATCTCTTTGTATCTCATATGAAAGTAAATTTAAGCTAAAGACAGTACAGGAAATTGATATTTTAAAAATAGTACAGTCATTAAAATCAAATGTGGTTGGTATAGATGGCATATCCCTTAATATGCTCGAAATGTCAATACCCAACACAATATCTGTTATAACAAGTATAATTAACAAATCTATAGAATAAAACTACTATTAACGGATTTTATCGCGTTTAATTACTTTAATTTATTTTTATTATTATCCCGACGTTTCGGGTGCTTTACAGTACCCATGGTCACGGGGGGGACTGAGATGTTTGACGTCCCAATGTCATAGGGCTATATCCCCCAAAAGCAATTTTTAAAATTTATTTTTAATCGCATTTATTTGTACTAACCAGATTCCGCTCCAGAAAATTCGTATACTTCCGTGACTTTTAACTTTACTGAACGTTGAGTAGTCTATAAAAGTTTAATAAAAATGGAAAAAGAAAGTTTTAATTACCTTAATATGAGAAAGAATATATTAGTTAAACTTAACAAATAAACATTAAAAAAAAACAGTTTATTTGTGATCACAGCCGCCCTGAGGTTTTTGAATGGATTTTGTTGCAGATTTATCACATGATGATAGAGTAAGACGCAATTATATAAAGTAATACATGGTTTTACGATAACTAGTCTGTCATTGAGATAAATTACACCATGTTTGTTAATTTTTGTTTTATATTTTACATTGTTAATTTATTTATAGTGTGCTTTACTTATTAATTAACTTTTCACTTCTTTTTATTTTCTTAAGTAGCATGCCTGGATGAAATTGCTTTATAGCAATAAGACTGCCTCTTGTCTTTCTCTCTGTTTTTTCTGGTTAGCTTGACTGTTTTTGGCTTTGTGGTAGAATATGTAATAGTGACGTTATGTATTACCTACACTGTAACAGTCGATTTTTAACTAAGATAAAATTATATTTTCAAACTCACATACATTCTATAAGTGTATTACAAATAAAACAATGGTCCATGATATCTATTGGCATGTTTGTATTTTGTATTTTTTTAATTTTATGTAGCTATGTTTGCAATTCTTTTTTATGTACCTAGTTTACATACACAAAAATAATTGAAAAAAGATCATATTATAATATTTTAATCGAGGATCGAATATATTGCGCTTGTTTCAAATCGAATAGAAAATAGGTCTTGTTCTTTTATGTCAGTAGTTTGAAGTTTGAATTGTCAAGTTTTAAAATGAGAAGAAGTTCAGTGGTACGTAAATTTGAAGAACAAGAATTTCATTATTATATTGATTCTGTTTCTGTTTTGTTCTGTTTTTTGGTAAATCGTTTACCATAATTGAATCAGAATATACACCAAACATAAACGAAACAGAATACTTATACAGAATATTATATAACATAATAATATCATAAAAATTTAATTTTCAAAAGGATTCAATAATCATTTAAAATAAGTTACAAAATTGAAATAAAACCTTGAAAGCTTTTATATTTAAATTTATTTTTGGATCCACAGAAATATAAATTCGACAGTGTTCATACAATCATTTTTTAAATTATTTCATTATTTAATGATTTTATAAATTCTAGATTGTAAAATGAGCTAGTTTTTTGTATTTTACTACAAATAAATATAGCGAATTTTTAAATTACAAACCAAATTGTTTACTTCAGGCCCAAAAATCCCCTTCTCATTTTCCAGATTGTCGGTCGGAAGCCGGAAATTGTCAACCACTCAGATATAATGAATGTCACATTCACTCACAACTCGTAGTAGAAATAAAAAAAAATAATTTTATAACAGTTTAAGCATATTAATATTCTGAAAACCACGATCATACTCGCAAAGTTGCGTACTTCTATATTTTATATTCATTTTAGTAATATTTTGTACCTAATATATACGGTAGGTTTCGTGCAAGTGCGTAGGTTAATTATTACCGTTGTAAAAAATCAAATGAAATACGACATATTTACGGACATATTTATTTACTTGTGATGTACGCTTTCTTTAACTTGCGACAATTGCTTATGTAGATAATGTTATTTGCATACCAATTTTAGTGACCTAAAAAAAGCATTTAAAATTTAAAAAATTAACACTGAAACTGATTATATTATAAAATTGATAAGTTTTTAATATAAAGTTTACTGAATACTTCAAATTGCTAACCATGTTACAGGTATTCTTAACAACGTCCATATAATAAAATGAAATGATCTTCCGTGTTATAGGAAAGTGATAACAGCCTCTTTGCAGTTGTAAAATACAACATTTATGTGATTCTCTCGCATCGCTAATCCTATACATGTATATGTTTCTCTCTCTTTAGTGTCCCTTTTCTATTTCACTGAGTTTTATAACACAACTAGTCTATAGATGTTTCACTTCAAAAATGTCCGGAATATAAGCCCAAGAGTCACACTGTAGCTTTCAATTAAACCTAGCTATACTTAATATAAATAATATAACTTTTTCCAGTGTATATTTGCCTTCCGATTTAATAACATAAGTAAGTATTCGCTTTCAATAGCAAGTTTCATTTTTATAAGTCTGATACAGATGACAGGAAGTAATAACTTTTCAGTAATTTCTAGTACCATCAATTAACAGTGCTAGAAATACTTTTTTGCAATTATTTTTTTCTGAAAGCATCATTATACTACCTCGAGTTTTGAAATTTACTTAATTTACCGCCACAAACCAGCCAAGTTTTGAGCGATGAATGATGAATATAAGCCCAAGAGTCACACTGTAGCTTTCAATTAAACCTAGCTATACTTAATATAAATAATATAACTTTTTCCAGTGTATATTTGCCTTCCAATTTAATAACATAAGTAAGTATTCGCTTTCAATAGCAAGTTTCATTTTTATAAGTCTGATACAGATGACAGGAAGTAATAACTTTTCAGTAATTTCTAGTACCATCAATTAACAGTGCTAGAAATATTTTTTTGCAATTATTTTTTTCTGAAAGCATCATTATACTACCTCGAGTTTTGAAATTTACTTAATTTACCGCCACAAACCAGCCAAGTTTTGAGCGATGACTTGAGTCATAACTCACGGCGTACATAAGTTTCTTAGTTTATTATATAAAGTGTTTTAACATAATGTGTTCACCTTTAAAAAGTAATGCTTATAATCACTTGTCATTTTATTCCTTGCCGTCTAATATCAGCTGTTTATAGCTAGGAGTGAGATGTTTCTTTTAGTCGTTTCGGACCATGGTGATAGCCGTCTATTGCACGGAAATATCATAATGCCAAACTGTACCCCTATTCGTTTAACTTACTGATGATGATATCCATATATTTATTTGTCTGCACTCTGCACAAACTGTGTCCACAGTTTTGAACTATCCTGGACAATAGACAGATACTCTGTCCAGTAATCTGAGGGGTCGTCTGATGCTGAGTCGTCATATAAATTGACCCCCTCAATATTACCTTGTATAAACGACAGAAGCCTAATGGCAGGGTGCTGGCTGCGAACTATCATGGTCGGAGGTTTGAAGCCCCTATTCACTACACGCTCATAACACAAGCACTTCTCTGAGATAAATATAAAAGGTAAGGTAATTCGTGTCGAAGTATGATATTTTAAAAATTGTAACACCAGTAGCTCATAAGTTCAACTACGTTACATTTACCAACAGTTCGTTATGTTTTAAATAGATTTTTTTGAATTTGATTTTTGAATTATATACAATATTAAACAAAAAACCATAATAAATAAAAACTAAAAATATAAGCTTAAATTATTGTACAGTCCCACATCCTATTCCCCGAAACATTGAACGTTGAATACTTGCATCGAATCTTTTAAAATTTTCAACCTTGTCAACTCTTTCAGCTGTGTAGCTATTCGCTAGATTTGATTATGTGTGTCAGCTGTTATTGCATGTTGAATAAATATTTCTGACAACAGCAAACACAGATGTCACTAATTTGATTTCTAGATTCAGTAGCCAGGATGTAGTACTGGTAGTAGAGCCCTAACTTAGTTTTTTAATTGGTTATACTACTAATTTAGGTAGGTAACCATTGCTTCGTTTTTTTAACTAGCTACAACGTTTTCACAAAAAGCCCAAATAAACACAATAAACCACTATAGCCTTTTCAAAAGTGACATTTAACATACCCTAAGCAATTTCGCAATAATGCGGCAATTTACACACGCGCCTTACTATATAAAAACGAAATGCTGAGTGTCTTTTATTAAAAAAAATGAGAAAAACGCGGGATGTTTTGTTAAGCAATCACTCTTAGTAGATGTGCAGAGTTTTAGCGTACATCAACTCTGACTATTATGTCTGAATTTTTATTTCGCTCACTACTCATTACTCGCCTTAAAACGTTAACATTAATAATTGGCAAGAAACACACGACAATCCCTAAAAATACCACCGATGTTATTCAGACGCACACGCACACGCAATGTCCGGAGTTAATTTGCAGCTTGCTTGGCAGTGAAAGAAGATTTCGTGAGGAAGACTGCATGTCCGCCTGCAACGTGCTTGGAGATGAGAATTTAGATTTAATTGAAGACATAGCAAGTCTGTCCACAGCGCGAGTTTCGAACTCTCGTCGAAAATTATCTACGTCCGTTGCACCATGGACGGTTTTCGAGATCAATTTCGAAGATCGGCTTAGATTTTCTTGTGCTGATGCTTAATTATATTAATGACTTACTAACAATAATAACTCATTTATAGTTTTATCTTTAAATCTTATGCCTTGTTGTCTAGGCTTTGCCTTAAATATAGAAGCATTATTTTCAAAACAGTAGCTGGGACTTGTATCAACGCATGTCAACAAGAAAAACGTTCGTAACACTCACTATATCGTACGCAGAGCTCGTAGCTCCAGTAAAAATACCAGCGGTTCAATGTTTCACATTAATCGATATTTTGGCAAAGCAGCACCGCGTCGCTTAAAAAAACGACGTATTTCGTCCGCATTGACAAATGCTACCTGTATGCACAAGGCTATGTAAGGGCTTACATCTAACGTTTTACATTTATTATCAAAGAGTAGATACTACGATCGTAGCTACTTTCTTACCAAAGTTTTATTGGATCACAGCACAATAACAATCAAAAGATACTTCTACTCTAAGTCAGCATTAAGTTTGTAGGCATCCAGGCTGACAACACTTCTTTGATTCCTGCGGTGGCGTGAACATCAATGGGCGGCGGTGACCGCTTACCATATTAGGTGAAGTACGGGGAGAGTTTAAATTTTGTCGTAATGAAAATCTCGGCCCATCTGTATTACCATCATAATTATTCTTCAAAGTCCACTGCTGGACAGGGGGCTCTTCTACTGCAGGGTGAATATAAAGTCACGCTTGGCAGATGGTTTGACGACCGCAATACCATACGTATTTTGATACTTTACCCTTACTCTTTGATACTGCATACTGGCGTAGACTGGGTTATAACACGTAACGCCATCTATCGGAAGCTATGCGATATTTGTGGCATTTGTTACAGTATATTCTTACGACAATCTCGGGACGGAATCGGTTGATGGATTTTTTTACGCCACCCCACGGCTCCATATTCCATCCATTTGTAATTTTAGCATTTTTAATGTACCTCTCTATGTTCAACACAAATCAAATATATTTTAGGTAAGACGGGTAAGAAATTAAATAAGACAAGATGAAATTAACATCCGGTGGTCTCTATATTCTGTTCCTTTGAGAATATCAAAACGTTCACTCTTGCAACGAAGCTTAGCAATTAGTGAGCATACCAACTTAATTAAGATCTCGTTCTTCAATTTAAAGTGTGTGTCCTCGAAATATTTTTATGCCTAAGACACGCAGGTTTTCTCGTGATCTTATTATTTACCAACGAGCACCTGGTGAATCAGCACTTCAAATGCATCATCATCATCCTTACAGCCCTTCACAAGTCCACTTCTGAACATAGGCCTCCCCCAAGTAATGCCACAAAGCACGGTACAGAGCCACCTGCATCCATTGAATTCCTGCATATCTTACCAGGTCGTCACTCCATCTAGTGGGGGGTGCCCTACACTACGCCTAACGGTACGAGGCTGCCACTCGAGAACCTTTCTTCCCCATTGTTTATCGGTTCTTCGAGCTATATGGCCGGCCCATTGCCACTTCAGCTTATCAAATTGCAATTATCATTTTTAATTGCACTGTCGAGTATCAAATCCAGGTCGAGTGAAGTTAGGTGCAAGCGTTTAGCCCCTGAGATACACTTACTGTAAACAACTTATTAATCTCATAATATTTTGTTCGCAAATTATAGAAAGGAATAGTCTACTAACGAAACAACGATTGCTTGTGATCGATCAATTATTTGTTACACCTCCTTAAATACAGCGCCTTAAAAAATATTGATGACGAATCTGACCACTTACCAACAGGTGAGCCGCATAACCGTATGATCATTTTTCACCCTTTCCCATTAAAAAATATTGTTATCACAAATCTTGCTTTACACTTATCCAGCAAATTGACGATGGTTTTTGTTGAATTCAATGTTTATAATAGATTTTTTTAGTCGTGGCAGAGCTACGGTAAGGGCCACTCTCTTACAGTATAATAGCATAAAATGGCGGCTTTATGGTCCAGCGTTTCGATACGCTGAGTACAGTGAGTATAGAAAACCTGAATTCATTTTTATTAAAATCTTTAAAAAAAATGAAAAAAAAAAGACATGTGGCACTCGGGGACTGCCGCGGTAAAGCTATTGCATAGCATTTTTTATCAACTTATGCAATTATAATTAAGTATTTATTTTATTTATGCAGTTAAGTCTTTGATATTAAATCAAGTTACACTTTTTGAGCGTGGTGACCGATAAGAAAACAATTTTTTTTCTCTTATTGTATAAATGAGAAGTTAATATTGTTTAAAATATTTTTAATATCTAACAATATATGTAGGTTATTCAGGAATTTTTATCATTCAGTTAGCAGCTAGTGTACACGCATACGACTAGTCGCACGCACACAAACAACCTGCCGAAGTCTGCCGAGTGCCGAAGTCTGCCCAACTGAAACGACGTTAGACGATGCACGGCTTTTAACGCCACACCTCCGTGCCCGTCGGAGTTTACCGATAATCTGACGTCATACGACGTAATTCAAATTTCCAACAAACTGCCCTGCAGTTTGGCGAAAGTTGTATAAAGAATAACTAGACCATCCATTCGTGCAAAAGAATGGTAGGAATGATTACCTTGTTATGCAACCTCATGCCCTCGACTCGTATGTTACAGTGATACCAAATGATATTTATTATAATCACGAGAAAACATGTGTAAACTGGTTAGAAGAATGCAACGCACAAGGCATAAGAGCGAAGCTTCTACAAAAACTTCGGTCTCCTTACATGTGATCATCTAAATTTTATTTTAGACTGGTAGCAATGTAGATGAAAAGAAAATAAGAGAAGTAAACTTGCTTTTTCATCATTATATTTAACGTTGTTTTGATTACAAATAATTGAAAATTGTTAAAATTTTATACGTGGTAGAGGCATGCTGCAGTTAAATTAGTAGTGTGGTTGTAGCACGAATGGGTCGCCTCGACCGGGGAAGGATCACGCTCTCACAAAATACCAGCGTAAAATAGTAGCTTAATGCTGCTGTATTTCGTATGGTGAGTGTCTAAACGGTTCTCTAGAACGTTCTCTAGAACCGGAGACCCTTTTTACAACGCATCTGTATTTTGATTTGTAATCGAGGATAGATGTCTATGGGCCGCAGCAACCACTTACCATCAGGTGGATTGCGTGCTCGTTTGTCACCCTATCATACAAAATAAAAAAAATGTATGTAATCCGTAGACAGAGAATCCTATAGACTCCGCCATAGCGTGTCGCAGAAAGGGACAAAAGTAAATATGTCACTATATTTAGAGTTACAAGTGTGAGGAAAAATTTACCCCACAACTAGCTATAAAATTAGAAATTAGTACGTGAAGTAAGCCTGAAATGGAACACTGTTATTAACGATTATCATTGATATGTATTGTAGTTGATGGAGAGCTAAGTGGACTGTATTTGACTAATTATTTATTATAATTTACTGTACTGAAGAAAGAAGAAACTAAAAAATTGTGATATCTGTTTGACTAATAAACTTAAAGAAACTATTGTGTAATGAATGAGAGCTTAGTGGGCTGTATTTATGTAGGTTGTGTTTTAATATTGAAGAAAGAAGATACTGAACTAACTGTTACCAGCCCTCTGTCACTCTTGCTACCTGCGTGAAATAATTACCTACAATCGCTAGGCACCCAGGGTAAACGCAGTCGGGGCTAGCGCGTTGTAGGCGATCGAATGTTTGTTTTGAGTTTTTTAACGTAACATAAACACTCACGCCTGTCACCCAGAGGGGTAGGCAGAGACTACGGACTTCCATTTGGCACGATCCTTACATACCTCTTTCGCCTCCTTTACATCCATATATCTACTCATACATGCTCGTCGGTTAAGGGTACTTCTAACGTGGCCCATTTTCAAAATATCGCCAATTTGGTCGATAAACTTTTTTTTAACGGTGTTTACGTAATTAGTTTCTTTTTTGTAAATACTTGTTGAAATAGTCTTTGTTTAGTGTTATTTATATTATTTTACCTATTTGATCATTTTTAATGGAAAAACGTCGCTCCTACTATAATTGTTGCGTGGATGGATGCCAAATGCCCAAAAAAAGGTTTCAGATTGATATATCTGAAACCTTCTTTAAAATTACCGAAGGATTTCAGAAACAAGTTATTAAAGGTGAATTTATTTCTTTTTCTTCTTAAAACTTCTTTTCTTTTTAAAACTTTTCCGGGTTGATTTATCATTGCTCCTATCGGGAAAAAAATCCTTGTTTTAAAGTTAAAATATGCTGTCCATAGGTTAGCATAAGTAACAATTATTTTGCAATTGTAGTATGCCCCTTTCCTATTAGGTGAAATGACGAGTTGTTAAGACATGCCTAAGATGGCTCAGTAGCGTGTCTGGAAGTTCGTTTGGTTAGATATTATCCTCTTACTTTTTTCTGCCGCCAAAGCATAGCTTGCATTCCTGCTTCGGTGTTTTCTGTGAGGTCCTCAGAGGTGACAACGCATCTGTATCCTTCTTTGTTTCAAGTTTACTGTAGGTGTCTATACATAACAGTAGTAATTGGATTTTCTGTCAAGAATTTTAGAATTGTATAGCTTAAATTCTACGTCTTCAGATGTAAAGAACCCAGCTAAGCGACGGGGGGCATGTCGAAAGTACGAGACGAGTGATAATATGCTTATCCTTTTGCCAAGTGTGGCAATTATAGAAAATGGTCCCTACAACGGGGGAAAACCAAGTCCAGTAGTATCTTTTACGGGTTTAATTTAGATGACTGGTTCTCGAGACCTAATTTTGGTCACGACGGCCAGTCACAACGGAGACGAGTCATCTGCTGCAGGACAGTATTATAGAGCCCAAATGTATATGCAATCACAGATTCACTCCCTATTCCCTCACTTTGATTTTCCGATGGCACGGCGAGCTGATACAACCGGAGAGAGACTAGGCGCAGTACTAACGGCTTTACGCACTTTACGAGGCATGGGAGTGCAACACCGTCAAGTTTCTGATTCTGAGCTCTTAATGACATTTTTTTGACAGAAAAACCCAATTATTAAGTTTGGAACGACTCAAGATTCGAACCCGGGACGAACAATCTCGTTTACGACCTCTAAACCAACGAGGTAGTTAAAATGATTGGTATTACTGGTGGATTGATTTTTCTTCACTGTCAAGCACATAGAAATATAAACAACAGGAAAAGTGGCAAGGAGCGTGTCTGTGTCCGCGCGCTATGATCAAAATGCTCAGCTTCTATACAAATGGCCGTCTCTGCGAATTAGCGCACTAGCGACCGTCATCGTGAAATATTATCAGAATACCATGTTGTTCAGTGGTTTCTTATAAAAACCGAAGCTTAAACAAAAACTTTGTTAATCATGAAATCACTTACCATACCTAAGTAAAAGTATTTCATTATATTTATCTTTAAAATCATATTAAACAGCAAATCGTAAAATATTTCTTGCTCTTACTACGTTATTTTTGATTTCAAATATCACAGTCACTGTAATATTTTTGCAGTAAATACATTGCTCCATAACCAGTACGTTAGTATGACGCCAAGTGACTGAACAAGCAATGTAAATATCACAAAACAATACTTTATTTATGCGAATATATTGCGTACTACGGCCGCTGTATCTTGTGACGAGCTAGTAATGTGCGTGTGCAGATCCACTATCGACAATAATGTGGATTGGCGAATTGTTATTATAGTTTATTCTCCAATTTGTCAACCGTTTCAATCTGATAGGAAGACCGACGTGACGTAATATTTTTTACTTATTTTGATTATTTTTCAGCAACTACTACGCTGAATGCGTAATGAACGGTCGTGAAGTAAGTTGATTAAATTTTAGGTTATTATTACGTTTTTACCTACATATTAATCACTTTTATTACACTATTCTCTGGACATATGATATTTTATTTATTTTATATTCAGGGCCCAAAAAATTTAGTACACTTTTGGTATAAATGAAACAATCGTTAACTTTTGAATTTGGTCAATCACTTATCTATATGTAAAATAAGTGGCTTTTTTACAGCACCATGATTGTGACCAATATTTTTGTGTGAATAAGTAGCACGGTGAATGGTAAATGCACGCTGTGCATTCAGAGATATGGTTTATAATTGATTGTGTAGTATGTTCTGATTTATAAAAAGCAAGTGTGTGCGCGACTGTGTATCTATTGCTCTTACTGATGTGCTTATGTAGTAGTTGGCATGTGGTAGGGGCCAACTGGAGACACCGGGTTCCGATACATTTTCAACTACTGTGCACATCTCCTTCTTTATTATATCTATGGTCAAGCACGTAGTAAATCAGCACTTATAAAGCTTTTACCTATCTCATTGATGCTATAAAGGATAGAACCCATCTGCTTGTTTTAGTACTACGAATATTCAAGAAAATGAGTTTTAGATAAAATTTATACTTGCGGTTGTTGTTATTTTTTCCAAAAAAAAATACCTCAGTCATGCATTAACATATTATATTATATGTTAACCTGATTATGCCGTGAGGTAAACCGGTTGGTTTCATAATTGCTATAATGATAATTTAAAATAAATACTGTGAAACTAATAGAAGTATTTACTTAATTCACAACAATAAGTAAAAATACTTTTTAAGAATGTAAGAACTCTTTCGTTCCGAGTTTTATCGTTAAGAAAATTCCAACAATGTGACATAAATGGACTGTGCCATTAATAATAAGAACCATAACGCTGTTTGCTTATTTTTCACCGAGTCCTTAGAACACTTTTTAGTAAAGTTAAAAGTAAAGTTACAGCCTATATACGTCCCACTACTGGGCACAGGCCTCCGCTCATTTCTGAGAGGGTTTTAGAGCAAGGAATTGTCCGCCGCGTTGCCCCAATGCGTGTTGGCAAACTTCACATGTCTTCGAAATATATATTTTTTCTTATTTCTCTGACATGCAGGTTTCCTCACGATGTTTTCCTTCACCGCCGAGCACGTGGTAAATCAGCACTTAAAATTGCAATTAACAATTTCATTGGTGCCGGCGGGGATCGAACCCGGTTTGCGTGCATACTGTGAAATTTACAGCGAGCGCTAACCATCTGAACTACCACGGCTCTCCTACCTACCACTTTTTAGTGCGGACGAGAAAATATCATCCGTCTACTCATTACGTGAGCGTGAACTGTCGTCGACAAACTGCGTTACCCCATTATCGAAAGGCTTTAAAGTGTGATCTGTTAAATGCTTCAAGAAGCGGTTCTTCGAGTTATCTCTTATTTTTTTATAGTTCTTTATTTTGTATTTTAACATGTAGAAGAATCTAAATATGTTTAATATTTATATTCTTCTACACGTTAAGAAAAACAAAGAATCAATAAGGTGAACTTACCTATAACGGGAAAGATTCATGTCCTATCATATAAATCTTACATTTTTGAATGTTGACTATAAAGAATAAAATAAGGTGAAGTGGCAATGGACAACCGATGGCAAAGAAATGTTGTCGAGTTGCAGCCTCGTACCGGTAATACCCGGTGAGACATGACAAGAAGTTGCATCCCTTTGCTTTTTTATTGTATTTATCCGGGAAGTGTTTATATGATATTTTGTTCTGATTAATTCCAGCGTTAAAACTCTAACATCGCACATCGCGAAAAATAGAACTAATCAAAGAGCTTGTCAGACAACTACTACTACTACTAGGCGATGTTTCGAACTAATACGACTTAGAAACCGACAGTAACTGATCTTATTTTTTTTAATGCCCACAACGCACCTGCGTATCTTCTGGCGCCACAATTGTAATTAGGCAGTGATACTTACCCCGCTTCGACAAAAAAAAAACATGCGAGTATTTGATGAATGTACGTATCTCAGATCTGCATTTGCCGAAACAAATGCAAAGGAAAACGTAAGGGGCTTTAGCATTACTATCTTTTCGCCATTAATCAAACTGTCCTGTTGGAAATAATTTAACTTGCTTCAAAAACTCGAAACTAAAAATGATTCACTCCTCACGATACCGCCCTTTCATATCTTAGAATCATTTGGAAACTTTACACACCAAATATCAGAGCAATATAGCAGCATACTGCTGTTGTATTTCACACGGTGAGTGCGGATAACCGAAATCCCTCAACGTTTCTACATTTTGATTCCTAATCGAGGATAGATGTACGTGTCTATGGGCCACAGCATCCACTGATGCGGTGGACTATGTGCTCATTTGTTCTTCTTACATGTATAAAAAACTTTTTATTTCAGCAAAAATACCAGTCATCTTGACTAGCTCTTTGGTCCAGAGGTGGTAAACAAGATTGATACCAGGTTCAAATCCCAGGTAAGGGAAAAATTAATTATTGGGTTTTTTTGTCAAACAGTTATCAGCAGTAGCTCAGAGTCATGGTGTTTCACTCTAGTGCCTTGAAAAGTACGTAAAGCAGTTAGTCCTTCGTCTTATCTCTCTCCGGTTGTGTCGGCTTGCCATATCATCTGAAAAAAGTGAGGAAATAGAGAA